>JARFJB010002198.1:925000-1322500 GCA_036346205.1 Vesta saturnalis | reverse complement strand
TGTGTGCGTGTGTGCGCTGTGTTGCGTTTGCGTGTGTGCGTGTGTGCGTGTGCGTGTGCGTGTGTGTCTGTCGTGTGTGCTGTGTGCGTGTGTCGTGTGTGCGTGTGCGTGTGTGGTCGTGTTTGCGTGTGTCGTGTTGCGTGTGTGCGTGTGTGTCGTGCGTGTGCGTGCGTGTGCGTGTGTGCGTGCGTGTGTGCGTGTGTGCGTGTGTGCTGTGTGTGCGTCTGTGGTGGTGTCGTGGTGGTGCGTGTGCGTGTGTGCGTGTGCGTGTGTGCGTGTGTCGTGTGTGCGTGTGTGCGTGTGTGCGGTGTGCGTGTGTGCTGTGTATCTGTGTGCGTGTGTGCGTGTGTTCGTGTGGGTGTCGTGTGTGCGTGTGTGCGTTGTGTGCTTGTGTGGGTGTGCCGTGTGTGCGTGTGTGCGTGGTGTGCGGTGTGCGTGTGTGCGTGTGTGCGTGTGTGCGTGTTGTGTGTGCGTTGTTCGTGTGTGCGTGCGTGCGTGTGCGTGTGTGCGTGTGTGCGTGTGGTGCGTGTGTGCGTGTATGCGTGTATGCGTGTGTGCGTGTGTGGTGTGCGTGTGTGCGAGTGCGCGTATGCGGTGTGTGTGTACGTGTGTGTGTGTGTCGTGTGTTTGTGTGTGTGAGTGCGTGTGCGTGTGTGCATGTGCGTGTGTGCGTGTGTGCGTCTGTGAGTGTGTGCGTGTGTGTCCTGTGTGCGTGTTGTGCTGTTGGTGTGTGCGTGTGTGCGTGTGCGTGTGTGTGTGTGTGCTGTGCGTTGTTTATGCGTGTGTGCGTGTAGTGTGTGTGTGTGTGTGCGTGTGTGTGCGTGTGTGTCGTGTGTGTGCGTGTGTGGTGCGTGTGCGTGTGTGCTGTGCGTGTGTGTAGTGTGCCGTGTGTGCGTGTCATCGTCTGTGCGTGTTTGCGTGTGTGTGTGTCCGTGTGTGTGTGTGCGTGTGTGCGTGTGTCTTGTGTGAGTGTGTCCGTGTGTGCGTTTGTCCGTGTGTGCGTGTGTGCGTGTGTCTTGTGGGTGTCGTCCGTGTGTGCGTGTGCGATGTGTGCGTGTGCGTGTGTGCGTGAGTGTGTTGCGTGTGTGTCGTGTGGTGCGTGTGCGTGTGTGCGTGTGTGATGTGCGTGTGTGCGTGTGTGCGTGTGGTATGCGTTGTGCGTGTGTGCGTTCTGTGCGTCGTGTGCGTTGTGCGTGTATGCGTTGTGCTGTGTGCGTGTATGCGTGTGTGTACGTGTGTGTGTGTGTGCGTGTGTTGCGTGTTGTGTGGTGTGTCCGTGTGTGCGTGTGTCGTGTGTGCGTGTGTGCGTGTGTGCGTGTGTGCTGTGGTGTGCGTGTGTTCTTGTGTGGTGTGTCCGTGTGCGTGTGTCCGTGTGTGCGTGTGTGCGTGAGTGCGTGTGCGTGTGCTGCTGTGTGGGTGCGTGTGTGCGTGGTTTGTATGTGGTGGGGGGGTTGTTGGGTGTGGGGGGGGGTGGTTTGTGGTGGGTGGTGTGTTTGCGTGTGGTGTGTGCGTCGTTTATGCGTGTGTGTGTGTGCGTGTGTGTGTGTGCGTGTGTGCGTGTGGTGCGTGTGCGTGTGTGGGTTCGTGTGCGTTTTGCTTGTCGTGTGTCGTGTGCGTGTGCGTGTGCGTGTTCTGTGTGAGTGGTCGTGTGTGCGTTTGTCGTGTGTGGTGTGTGTGTGCTTGTGTGTGTGTCGTGTGTGCTTTGCGTTGCGTGTGCGTGTTGCGTGTTGTTGTGTGCGTGTGCGTGTGTGTGTGTGCGTGGTGCGTGTGTGTGTGTGCGTGTGTGCGTGTGCGTGTGTGCGTGTGTGCGTGTGGTGTGCGTGCGTGTTGCGTTTGTGCTGTGTGCGGTGTGCGTGTGTGCGGTGCGTGTGCGTTGTGCGTGTAGTCTGTGCGTGTGCGTGTTGCTGTGATCGTTGTGCGTTGGTGTGCGTGTGTCGTGCGTTCGTTGGTGTGCGTTGCGTGTGGCGTGTGCGTGGTGTGCGTGTGTGGTGCGTGTGTGCGTGTTGTGCGTGTGTTGGTGTGCGTGTGCGTCTGTGCGTGTGGCGTGTGGTGTTCTTGTGCGTGTGTCGTGTGCGTGTGGTGTGCTGTGTGGTGCGTGTGGTGTGTGCGTGTGTCTTGTGTGGTGTGTCGTGTGCGTGTGTCCGTGTGTGCGTGTGGCGGTGTTGCGTGTGCGTGTGGTGTTCCGTGTGCGTGTGCGTTTGCGCGTGTCGTGCGTGAGTGCGTGTTGCGTGCGTGTGCGTTGTGGTGTGTGTATGCGTTGCGTGTGGTGTGTGTGGTGTGCGGTGTGCGGTGCGTTGCGTGTTGCGTTACGTGTGCGTGTGTGTGTTTCGTGTGTGCGGAGTGCGTGTTGCGTGTGCGTGTGTGCGTGTGTGTCGTTGTAGTGTGTGCGTGTGTGCGTGTGCGTGTGTGTGCCTGTGGTGTGTGCGTGTGCGTGGTGCTTTGGTGCGTGTGCGTGCGTTCGTTTATGCGTGTGTGTGTTGCGTGTGCGTGTGTGGTGGCGTGTCGTGTGTGCGTGTGCCGTGTGCGTGTGTGCGTTGTGTGCGTGTTGCGTCGTCGTGTGCCGTGTGCGTGTGTGCGTGTTCGTTCTTGTGGTGTGTCGTGTGCGTTGTCCGTGTGCGTGTGGCGTGTGTGCGTGTGTCTTGTGTGTGTCCGTGTGTCGTTTGTGCGTGTGCGTGTGTCTGTATGTTGTTGTGTGTGTGCGTTGCGGTAGTGTGTGCGTGTGTGCGTGGTGCGTGTGTGCGTGTGCGTGGTGCGTGTGCGTATGCGTGTGCGTGTGTGGTGCGTGTGCGGGTGCGTGCGTTGTCGTTGTTGCGTGTGTGTATGCGTGTATGCGTGTGCATGTGTTGCGTGTGCGTGGTTGTTAGGTGTGCGTGTGTGTGTGTTGCGTGTGGTGTGTGCGTGTGTGCGTGTGTCGTGTTGCGTGTGTGCTGTGTGCGTTGTGCGTGTGTGCTGTGTGGTGTGTTCTTGCGGTGTCCGTGCGTGTCCGTGTGCGTGTGCGTAGTGCGTGTTGGTGTCTGTGTGTTGTGCGTGTTGCGTTGCTGGTGGGTCCGTGTTGTGTCGCGTGTTGCTGTCGCGTCGTGTTTCGTGGGGTGCGTGTTGGTGCGTGCGTGTGCGTGTGCGTGTGTCTGTGTGCGTGTGTGCGTGTGCGGTGTGTTGCGTGTGCGTGTGTGGTGTGCGTGTGGTTCGTGGTGCGTGGTGGTGTTCGTGTTGCGTGTGGTGTTTCGTTGTGTGTGCGTGTTGCTGTGGTCTGTGCGTGTGCGTGGTTCGTGTGCGTGTGTGTGCGTGTGTCGTGGTCGTGCTGTGCGTGCGTGTGTGCTGTGTGCGTGTGTGCGTGTGTGTTGTGTGGTGTGCGTCGTGCGTGTGTGGGTGTGCTGTGGGTGCGTGTGTGTCTGCTGTGCGTGTTTGGTGTGTCGTTGTGTGTGCGTGTCGTGTGTGCGTGTCTGTGTGTGCGTGTGTCTCGTGTGTGCGTGTGCGTGTGTGCGTGTGTGCGTTGTGTGTGTGTGTCGTGTGCGTGTGTGCAGTGTGTATGCGTTGTGCGTGTGTGGTTGGCGTGCGTGTGCGTGGTGCGTGTGTGCGTTGTGTTCGTGTGTGAGTGCGTGTGCGTGTGTGCGTGTGTGCGTGTGGTGTGTGTGTGTGTGCGTGTGTGTGCGTGTGTGCGTGTGTGCGTGTGTGCGTCTGTGCGTGTGCGCGTGTGTGCGTGTGTTCTTGTGCGAGTGTGTCCGTGTGTGTGTATCCGTGTGTGCGTGTGTGCGTGAGTGCGTGTGTGCGTGTGTGCGTGTGTGCTTGTGTGGGTGTGTCCGTGTGTGCGTGTGCGCGTGTTGCGTGTGCGCGTCAGTGCGTGTTTCGTGGCTGCGTGAGTGCGTGTTGCGTGCGTGCGTGAGTGCGTGTGTGCGTGTGTGCGTGTGTGCGTCTGTGCGTGTGTGCGTGTATGCGTGTATGCGTGTGTGCGTGTGTGTGGTGTGCGTGTGTGCGCGAGTGCGCGTTGCGGTGTGTGCGTGTACGTGTGCGTGTGTCGTGTTTCGTGTGTGCGTGAGTGCGTGTTGCGTGTGGGTGTGCGTGTGTGCGTGTGTGCGTCTGTGGTGTGTGCGTGTGCCTGTGTGCGTGTGTGTGTGCGTGTGGCGTGTGTGCGTGGTGCGTGTGTGTGCGTGTGTGCGTGTTCGTTGTGCGTGTCGTGTATGCGTGTGTGTGCGTGTGTCTGTGTGTGTGTGTGCGTGTGTGCTGTGGTGTGTCGTGCGTGTGCGTGTGTGTGCGTGCGTGTGTGTGCGTGTGTGCGTGTGTTGCGTGTGCGTATGTCGTGTGTGCGTGTGCGTGTGTGGTGTGTTGTGGTGTGTCGTGTGGTTTGTCGTGTGTGGTGTGTGTGTGGGTGCGTGTGTGTCAGTGTCGTTGGTGTGTGTAGTCGTGTTGGTGTGGTGTGGTGTCTGGTGTGGGTTGCGTGTGTGCGTGGTGTGTGTGTGCTGTCGTGTGTGTGTGTGGTGTTGCGTGTTGCGTTTGGTGTGCGTGTGTGCGGTGTCGTGTGTGTGTGCGTGTGTGTCTGTGTGGTTGTCGTGTGGGTTCGTTGCGTGTGCGGTGCGTGTGTGCGTTGTGGTGTGTTGTGTGGTGTGTCCGTGTGTGCGTGTCCGTGTGTGGTGTGCGGTCGTGCTGTTGCGTGTTGCGGTGTGCGTGTTGCGTGTGGTGTGTGGTGTGTGTGGTGGTGTGTGTCGTGTGGTGTGTGCGTTGGGTGTGGTGTGGGTGTGGTTGCGTGTGCGTTGTGTATGCGTGTGTGCGTGTGTGGTGTGGTGTGGCAGTGCGTGTGGTGTCGTGCGTAGGTTTCGTGTGCGTGAGTGCGTGTTGCGGTGTGCGTGTGTGCGTGTGTGCTGTGTGTGCTTGGTGTGTGTCGTGTGTGCGTTCGTCGTTGTGCGTGTGTGGTGGTGTGTGGTGTGTGTGGGGTGTGCCCGTGCTGTGTGCGTGTGGTGTGTGCGTGTCATCGTCTGTGCGTGTTTGCGTCTGTTCGTGTGTCGTGTGTGTGTGTGTGTGTGTTCTTGTGATGTGTCCGTGTGTTTGTCGTGTGGGTGTGTGGTGTGGTGTGTTTGTGTGGTGTGTCCGTGTGCGTTGGTGTGCGCGTGGTGTTTGTGTGCGTGGTGAGTGTGTGCGTGTGGTGCGTGTGTGGTGGTGTGCGTGTGTGGCGTGTGCGTGTGTGCGTTGTGGTGTGGTGTATGCGTGTATGGTTTGGGTGTGTGGGTGCGTTGCGGTGCGTTGCGTCTGTGCGTGTATGCGTCTGGCGTGGCGTATGCGTATGCGTGTGCTATGTGGTGTCGTGTGCGCGTTCTTTATGCGTGTGCGTGTATGGTGTGTGTGCGTGTGTGTGTGTGCGTGTGTGCGTGTGTGTGCGTGTGTGGTGCGTGTGTCTGTGCGTGTGCGTTGTCGTGTTTCTGTGCGAGTGTGTCCGTGTGCGTGTTCGTGTGCGTGTGCGGTGCGTGTGTGTGTGGTGTGTTGTTGGGTGTGTCCGTGTGGTGCGTGTTGCGTGTGCGTGTGTTTCGTGGTGTGGTGTGGTGCGTGCGTGAGTGCGTGTGCGTGTGTCGTGTGTCGTTGTGCGTGTGCGTGTATGCGTGTGCGTGTGCGTGTGTGTGGGTGTGCGAGTGCGCGTATGCGGGTGTGCGTGTACGTGTGTGGTGTGGTGTTTCGTGTGTGCGTGGTGCGTTGTGTGTGTGCGTGTGTCGTGTGTGCGTGTGTGCGTGTGTGCGTCTGTGCGTGTGTGCGTGTATGCGTGTTGCGTTTGTGCGTGTGTGCGGTGTGCGTGTGTGCGCGTGCGTGTGCGGTATGTGCGTGTGTGCGTGAGTGCGTGTTGCGTGTGCGCGAGTGCGTGTGTAGTCTGTGGTGTGCGTGTGTGCGTGTGTCGTGTGTCGTGTGTGCGTGTGTCGTTTATGCGTGTGTGCGTGTATGCGTGTGTGTGTGCGTGTGTGCGTGTGTGTGCGTGTGTGTGTCATCGTCTGTGCGTGTGTGCGTGTGTGCGTGTGTGCGTGTGTGCGTGTGTCCGTGTGTACGAGTGTGCGTGTGTTCGTTTATGCGTGTGTCGTGTATGCGTGTGTGTGTGTGTCGCGTGTGGCGTGTTGCGTGTGTTCGTTTATGCGTGTGTGCGTGTGTGCGTGTGTGTGTGTGCGCGTGTGCGTGTGTGCGTGTCATCGTCTGTGCGTGTGTGCATGTGTGCGTGTGTCCGTGTGTACGTGTGTCTGTGTGTGGGTGCGTGTGCGTGTGTGCGTGTGTTCGTTTATGCGTGTGTGCGTGTATGCGTGTGTGTGTGTGCGCGTGTGCGTGTGTGCGTGTCATCGTCTGTGCGTGTGTGCATGTGTGCGTGTGTCCGTGTGTACGTGTGTCTGTGTGTGGGTGCGTATGTGCGTGTGTGCGTGTGTGCGTGTGTGCGTGTGTGCGAGTGTTCGTGTGAGCTAGTGGGCGTGTGAGCGTGTGTGCGTTTGTGCGTTTAATGACATAGTAGGAAAGTTAGACAAGGGAGATTCGGTCCTTTCAGACAAGACAATAAAAACAATGCTTCAGCAGTATTACCGCGATGAAAATGTTGTAGTTGCTGGGCAATTGCAGGAAGACTTGGAGGTCGGACGTATTTTTGTAAACTAATCGCTTGTTGTGATATTGTATACGATAACTGGCAGGCTACAAAGAATGAAAGAACAGAGGAGAAAAGTTTAGTATTAAGGCTGCAAACTACACAGGCAGACAACTTCCAAAATGAATTCATCAAAACGCTAATTATCTGCCAAGTGACTCCATAATGAAGAATCTGAATGACTGTGTCCCATCCAAATTAATTTGATATTTAACTACTTCAGTTTAAGTAGGAACGCACACCTTTCTGCAGCAAAGATAAGCTTGTAACATCTATTTTCTATGCGATTTTAGCAGCTGTTAGGCCAATATCTTTCCACTATTCACTTCATGTTGATGTAGCTGTTACATTGCATAGAAAATTTGGTTCACGAATCAGGATTGACATTTGTTATTCACTTAGTTTCTGTGCTTCTTACCATGAAGCAGTTGCTGTGCAAGATGGTATAGAAGTAATAGATGAAACTTTTGCTCAATTTGTTTACGATATTAAACTAGGCTATATTAAGCCTGCACCATATAACAAACCTAAAGGCGCTGGATTAAAAGCATTTCCTTTCGAAAATCCAGATTCCACAATTGATTTGAAAGCAACGGGTATGATAAAATTATCGTATTTTTGGATGTTCTCGTAATATGTCAATAAAAATGGAATGGGTTTATGCAAAAATTTTATGCGATTTTAATATGTCTGCAATCAATTTTCAGGCATTTATCAATTCACCTCCTAGTGATTATACCACTTTAAATACTTCATACGTAAAGATCAAAGAAGATGCTGCAAAAGTTAATATGAACACGTGGATCATAACTTTAGATCAGACCAAAAACTATCTCCGGCGATATTTTCGTTTTTGTCATGCTTTGAGGTTTTCACAGTTTTATCGTTTATGGGGTGCATTGGTTACCTCATGGGAGGAATTGCTTAATCTAGAGTATTTCGTGATCATTCACTAATACAGTTGGCCTTGACGAACTGTTACACATCCAGTCCGCACTAGGTGTCGCGTATGCTTACATTAGTAAGCGGGTTGCCAAGCCAGCTACATTGGAAATGGGCGTGGTCGAGATAAGGAGTAAAATGATTGAATAACAAGCTTAAACACTTTACACTTACCATAAATTCACAATTTATACAGCTCAATCCGGGGAAAACGTCTTTTGGCGCCACCACAATCTTAAATTTTGCTAAAATAAATCGTCTTAGGCGAGATGGTAAATTAATCCTGTTTGATTCTGGAAAACAGGATTGAAGCCTACTCAGTAAACTCATACACTAACTTCTCAAAGTCAAACACACTTCTACACAAATCAACTCAAAACTTCAGAAAATTTAGTGATACACGGGTCGTTATAACTTATTGAACACACCCTGTATAAATGGAAACTACAATTCATAAAAATAAAACATTAACATTAAAATGCCCCTTGTATATCTACCAATCTAAATCTGCAACGGTTAATAAGCTTTAAAATTAAATAAATAGTCAATCCTCGATTTGGAAAAACCTCTAACACTGAATAAACGAAACGATTTAATGATATTCGTTATCTCAATGAAAACTACTCGTTAATTGCTATATAACTCAACGTTAGAATGATTAGTGCTTACCTCATTAATGACCTCTTTATATTTTATTAAAATACCAACTTTAGTGATAGTAGTTAGGCATTCATATATATATATATATATATATATATATATATATATATATATATATATATATATATATATATAATATTTGTGCTTACTTCAAATATAAACGTTTTGCTTTATAAAATACTAAATCAAAATTGAGTATTTTGTTACTAATGTATAGCTTTACTTTCCAAAGTTTTACTGAAATTTTGTGAACGATCTGAACAATACAAGATGTCAGATCAATCCTTAATCTCCAAAATAAAATAAAGGTAAACATTACTTTCAATTATTAAAAATATGTAACCAGTCAAGTCAATATCACAAATAGATAACGAAATAATTTAAACACTCTGTACATATATTGTGGATAAATATTTACACAACCGTGGCTGAAACCACCAAATAGCCCTAATAAAAAAAACCTCAAATATTAGCACTAAACATATACAAAAATATCGATACAGATCGATTACCTCTTTGAATAATCGTCAAAGTAAAGAAAGAAAATTATCTTAAAAAGGTGATCGTACTCGTATTCGCCAATAAGTCTTATAGCTAATTCTTACAATAAAGGTCATTTAATCCCTTTTCTGTCGGTATGATATGTAGTCCATTTAATCGGCGAGATGTAATCTATTACTTTAACGCACCCGCGAACAGTTCTTTATTCACATGTCTTCATGGTTCTTTTGTTTTTCTTTAATTTAGCATAACATCGTATTTACGTATAGATGTTAGCTCTTCACTACATACACGTTTAACACAAGGGATATGTTTGCTTCCACTTTGGATATCGAATCTCTTACTTGCTTTTTTATACAATCGAATTGTATTTGGTGACGATTGTACGCATATACTTCGAACGTTCCTAAAACCACCACTTCTTTAAGCTACTTTTACCATTTTCGATCCGTTAACGTAAGTGGCTACCTCAAGCTTATAAAACTTTTGTAGTGTCTGTCACGCGCTGTACTAAACACTTTTAACAAAATACTTGTTTAATTTTCAGATCTGCAAAAGCACTTTTAATTTATTGCAGAAAAATAAAAAAAATAGTTTTTCCTTCAACCCTCAATTTAATACTTGGTTTATTTATGAATGTCTACTTATTATCAATCCCACTAAGGGTTTTTGTAGTCGTTCTACATGTACGCTGCACACATTATGATTTTCATAAACAAAACTCCCGCACTACAACATTCTAAACGTTAGTCATAACTCTTATCTCAAGACGGGAACTCCCTTATATGCCTTTAGCCCTCCTTTCCAAATGCACCTCACGCTAAATTCAAAATCTACCTATTATAATCGCGTATTTACTGCGTCTCTACATCGCGTCACAATGTCTAACATGGACTCTACCACGCTACCCTGTACAACACCCACCGCCATCTTTATTTACGTGAAAATTTATAAAATCACCTCAAGTAAATCATCTATCATCACCACATTCATTCAATATATTCACCAGGCGATTCTTCGCCTTTGCATACACATCTTGCATGTGCGCGAACTTTAGTTCCGCATAATTTTCGCGAAATCATCCCATTCTAATATCCCTTTACGTACACATACGCATTGAATTTAGCAATATTACACAACATTACCAAAAATTTCCACAATCAAAAAAATGCATCCATATTCCTTGCTGCACGTTAATACAATTTCAATATACCTCAAACTCACTCATTCGTAAGTCTACAACAATTTATTTAGTTCAAATTCCTTCATACACAGTAGCAAAAAGACTAGTAGTTTTACCAGTGCCGTATCAATAAAAATTTACTCAAAACATTATTTCTCAACCAAATTTAACGTTTTCAGCACGAAAATATTTCTATAACATTCAAATATTCCTTCATACGGTAACCAAGGCTTCATTAAAAATCGAGTGGCGTATCATTTACACCAACTTACATTACGCACACTAAAAAAAATTCTTTTCATGCACTTCAGCTGCACTCAAAATACGTTACATACGTTATCAAAATACTGCACATACATGATGCGTCAAAATAGCTTTACAGCACATACTGTTTGAAATGGTTGCGAAAGAAGATGCTATTTGTCGAAACCTTAACTATTTTTGAAAATGATATCACTTCAGAAATTTTACAATAAAAAATATTTAAGAAGACATGTACAGCATTTGTAAATAAAATAAGCCAACTTGAACTAGGTAATAATAAAGCAGCTCGTTTATGGATACGGTATTTTAGGTCTGGTGTTGGGATCTTCATGTAAAAACCATTGAAAGGAAGATCTCATTTTTTCACGTTTGTGGTTATTTCCCATACGCAAAAAGCTCCCAAATCTATTTATAAGACTTACAGAAGTTAGAAAAACGAATATGAATTATTTACAAAAAAAAATGCTGGACAGCTAGAAGAACAGAACAGTTTTGGGCAGGAATCTTCACAGACCAAAGTATTGAGCAAACAATGATGAGAATGATAAGTGTTGAAGGAGGGCCTTTCAAAAGAGGCGCAACTGAAAGTGTAACATATAAATGGATTAAATGGCTTTTATATATAGAAGATATAATATTGAAGGCTTAGTATTGCGATTAAAGTTTGCTAAGACTTATCAGCATGAGGATTCTAGGGAAAGTAGAATCACTACAACATGTAGAAAAATTAAAAAAGTTTTTTAACGTATATATTGAAGATGCAGATGCCTTTGTATCTATTGTAAGCAGAGTTGATGCTAATGATAAAATAAAATGCTATAATGCGTTTGAAGAAGGAAAATTAGTGATGGAGAAGGTTGCTAACGAGCATAAAAATATAAACCTACAATTATCGAGAACAGATAAAGTCCTTACACTATCACATGTTAACAATACTATCTATATTCATAATGAGACAATTCCTATAAATTCTAACTTAATATTTCAAAGAAATTTGTTCTTTAAAAGAACATGATTCGAATTTCGAAAGCTATTTTAGTTACGAGCTTGCACCATATCCTACGGCACTTTTTGATGAATGCGGTTTTCGAAAACAAAAAATCTGAACATTTGTGATACTGTAGTGCATACAGATGTGCATACATTTGTAACCGATAGTGGTATGAAAAATTATTGTCATTGTAGCAGAATATATTGATGTGTTAGTTATTTTAATATGCTTACCAAATGAAAATAAAGAGATCTTCATGCTGAAACCCTAGGCTAGTGGCACAGATAATGAAAAAAATGTTTTCTAATAAATGTTTTAAAAAAGAGTATGAACTTTGCAAAGAACACCTATTATTTTTGCATGCGTTTACAATGTCAGATACGACATCCGGACACTTCAATAAAGGAAAAAAGCAATTATTTGAAAAATTAAAGAAAAGTAACATTTTACAATTAAAAGCTGAAATTTTCAACTGTTGATAATGTTGAAGAATTATTGCCGGCAAGTTTAGAATTTCTGTATGCAGTATATATAACGCAGAAATAGATTTCAAAACACTACCACCTGCAGAAAAAATAAAAAAATTACGATATCATTCGTTTAATAAGCAAAATCTGGCAAAAATAAAGTCACAAGCAAAAAAATTAAATGAAAAAGAAAAATAAAAAAATAAGCAACAAGAGTCTTCAGTTGATTTAGCAACATTAATACCAACATTAGATGCTTTTAGCGAACATTTAAAGAGAGTCTATTTTCAAGTTCAAACTTGGATGGGTAATATTTTAAACCCAGAATATTCGGGATGGAAAGTAGAAAATGAAATATTGCGTCCTGTTAAAATGAACAATCCTGCAGCTTCTAATACGGTTATAAATATAATTTCATATTCATGGTTAAAAGGTTGCAAGACAAATGGTTGTGGATGTCGGAAAAAAATATGAAATGTTCTACGGCTTGTAGCAATTGTGAAGGTAATACCTGTTCTAATTCTAAAAATATTAATATTGCTGATGATATCCAAGAAGATGCTGACAACTGTAGCGGAGATATAGATTCTGAAGAGTCCACAGCTGATAACCAAAATACTCATTATCAGATAATGAACCAGAAGAAAACAATAGCTCTGATTCCTCTGACACTGAAAGTGACGATAATTATTAATATTTACCTAAATATTTATTTAAATTATTATTTTTTTAAACCTTTTTTTATTATAATATTTATTTTCCAAAATAGTTCGTATACAATTATGAATTATTTGTTCTCATAAACAAAGAAAAACATTTACTTTGATATAATATTTTGAAAAAAATATTTTTATGTAATAAACATTTTTCACACAAATAGATCCATATTATTTTGTTAAGTTATTTACCATACATATCATATTTTAAATAAAAATTTGATACCTTTCCGATGACATTTTGAATTTTCCAATTTCCCTATTTTCCGAATTTTCCAACAATATCGAAGAAATATTAATTTATGAGTTTTATAGAAATTTTTTAAAGAAATGCTATTTTTATTTCATGAAAGTAATTTTCCCAACGCCATTTTGACTTTTGAAATTTCCCAATTTTTTCAACATTACGTATAAAAGTAATATAAATGTGACTCTCATTAAAAATGTTATGGATATGTTACAAAGATATGTTATTTTCCAATATTAAAGATCAGTCTTCCGGCACCATTTTGAATTTTCAAATATTTATTAAAATATGTTCAAAATAAATAATTTATCGTTTTCTAATAATTTTTAGAACATTTTTTCAATAATTTTTGGTAATATTGCAAATTTTCCCTCTCTGAAAAGCCATTTTCCAGGCGCCATGCTGAATTTTCACTTTTTTTAAGATTTGTAATCAGCGACCTCGAAACCCCCCTCTTTTGTTTTTAAAAAATTTTCATTTTAGTGTCTGGTACCCCACTTGCCCCACAAGAGGGCTATATCGGGGCAAGGAGGCATCTCCCGCAGACCAAACCTTTCTAATTCTTAAATATAAGCCTAAATAAGAAATTGCAAAAGGTTTCATGAAAATCTACGCTGGTTAAAAAAATTCCTAAACAAATATTAGTTTTTCTTGGCCTAATTATACGTTAATAAAATACGTAGTAATAGTTTAGTACATATATATATATATATATATATATATATATATATATATATATATATATATATATATATATATATATATATAACTGTATTCAGGATAACTTTAGAAATAGGAATTAACATGCGACAATGGTTTTCGTTTTTTCCTGCTCGCCACGACATTTTATCGCGATGAAAAATTGAGTTTGTCTGAAAATAACTAAAAATCGTCCAAATTTTCAATCGGCTATATCTTTTTTAATATTCAAAATACGAAAAAGTTATAAGAGAGACTTTTGATAGCTATTTGTACTCAAAATGGGAAAACGCAAATAAAACATTATTTTGGTAATTATTTTTGAGCTACAACCCAAACATACATTTTTTAAATGGCAACTATGGGTGGTTGTAGACTCATTCGGCGGCTTATTTTTTTTAAATTCAAAACTGTACAGCTTTGTATGTTTAGTATTAATAGTTAACGCACAATTTTCAAATAAAAGGTAATTATAGTATTTACTAAACAAATGCAATGTTTGCCGTGGTATGCTGTGACAATTAAAAATAAAGCTCTGCATTGATCGACTGTCAAATAGTACATATTGAATTATTTGTTGTAACCAGTTGTAGATGGTACTTAAATAGTGAATATTAATTTATTAATGGCTTACTTTTCTGAAGAAGGAAATGATATGCTTTTTGCTATTACGTGTCTAACAGAGATGATAATGCTGCTTCGGAATTATATCTTCAAACTTATATGGAAAGAAGACAACTCGATGTGAGATTATTTGCCCAACTCGAATCGAATTAAAAAAAATATGGGGCTTTTAATAAACTTCAACATTTTAAAATTAATGTTAACACAGAAACAGAAGAACGTGTTTTAGCTTACGTCGAATTTAAACCTACTACATCTCTTCGTGAAATTTCGAACCAGTGCAACACTTCCAAAGATGAAGCCCACGTTATGTTGAAATAAAATAATTTTAAACCATATTATTTTCATATAGGAAATATATTATATGTTAAAGATTATCAGAAAAGATTACGTTTTGCTACATGGTTGATTAATGAAAGTCGAGCAAACAATCAATTCTCGGAAACCATTCTTTTTGCCGATGCAGCAAAATTTACAAACAACGGCATCTTAAATAGAAAAAATCATATCCAATGGTCCCAAGAAAATCCTCATATTACTTTTGAGAGGGGAGACAATATGCTTTTTCAGTGAACGTTTGGTATGGTATATTGGCACCGAAATCCTTGGACCAATTTTTTATGAATACAATTTAAATTACGAAAGATATCTAACCTTTTTACGAAACGAATTTGAAAAAATTTTGGACGATCTTTCGTTGAACGTAATTCAAAATTTGAATTATTTTGAACACGACGGGGCACCAGCACAAAATGTATTACTTGTGTGTAGCTGTTTACGAGAACCTTTTTAATAATAATAATAATAATT
Organism: Vesta saturnalis; assembly: GCA_036346205.1. Taxonomy (NCBI): domain Eukaryota; kingdom Metazoa; phylum Arthropoda; class Insecta; order Coleoptera; family Lampyridae; genus Vesta; species Vesta saturnalis. Next base: position 1,307,798 of record JARFJB010002198.1, on the reverse strand, counting down.
GACAAAGACAAAGTGTACCGAGTAAAACCGGGTAATCTAGACGATTTAAAAAATAAAATTCGTGTTGCTATGTAACAAATTAGAACCCAAAGTTAATTAAAAGTCCAAAACGAAATTTCAAAACGATGTCAAATGTGCGTTCAAAATAATGGAGGGCATTTTGAAGCATTTCTATGATTGTGTTATCTGTTTATATTTTTTGCTGTTACTCTCCGCTGTAAGTTAAATTTATTTAGAACTTTTTTATTTTGATAATGTAGTACATTATTTCTTGCTGTTTCCACAAATTTAGTAGTAGAATATGAGCTTATTTTGTTATTTAAATGTTTACGGCACACTCTAATTTGTGTTTAATGTGCATAAATATTATAATTACCTTTTTTTTGAAAATTTTGGGTTAACTAAGAATATTAAACATACAAAGCGATACAATTTTGAAATCAGAAAAAATAAACCATCAAATGAGTCCATAACCACCTATAGTTGCCATTTAAAAAATTTATGTTTGGATTGTAGCATTTTCCCATTTTGCGTAAAAATAGCTATCAAAAGTCTCTCTTTTTCGTAATTTGAATATTAAGAAAGAAATAACCGATTGAAAATTTGGACGATTTTTAGTTATTTTCTGTATCTTTTATAATAACAAAGATAGCCATAGAACGTGGATAGATTCTAGACACTATATATATATATATATATATATATATATATATATATATATATATATATATATATATGTTGAGATGATTCAAATTACGTGCAAGTAGCTATGTAAGTTGCATAGTGAAGTATTTCTTTAGTTGGTACGAAATGGTACATTTCATAAAATAATTCTAGATAAGAATGATTGATAAACATTGAGATGTTTGAGAAAGTTAAATATTTCTTAATATAATTTAAATAATGTTAAAATAAGTAATCGACAGCACAGTACATAGAAGTATAGGATATGTTTGTTATCGTTATTGAGTTAATTCAAGTTTTCATTTAGTTTTGTAAGTTTATTTTAAGCAATATTCCCTAACGACATGTAATACAGGTTGTGGTTGACAGAAATAATGTTAAAACTAGATTTAGGCTGGTATCAATGTCGCAATTCTCATGTACGCAGCCAAGATTAGTGAAAACAATCGTATTAGTGCATTTTAACTCATATTAGTGCAAAAATTATGAAAAAAATAGAACAAGCACATTAGTGAGTAACTATAAAACATAAATCATGCAGCAGCTCTGGGATTATTGTGTTCAATCAACAATTTTTGACGTAATTGAGTATACGATATTTGAACTCTTTAAATTGTACAAAGTGCTCGGGCACATATATAGGGCAAACTTCACAATTTTTGAAAGGTAGAATTTCAGCTCATAAATCTCACATAAAATATAAAAGACTAGGATGTCAATTGGCAGCACATTCAGTTGAGAACAGTCACTCTTTCGATTTCGATAACCCAAAAATATTGGCTAAAGAACGTAATATATTAAAACGCTTATTCCTTGAAATGTGTCATATACTTAAAGATGAAAATTCAATCAATAACAGAACAGACATTAGTGGCCTCAGCACTATATATAATTATCTATTAAAGTTGCAATTCATCAATCATTAATTCTTATTGACCTTTTACTATTTTAAAATTCCCGCTTTACTTTAACGAAAAAAGGTGGGGAGAGATTGGTACTCCCATCCTTGTCCAATATATAACTGGCATTTCCCTAGCACACATGCTTCTTATCAGTCAAAATTGCAGTAACACGCATTTAAAAATAACGTCTCCATTTTGTACATTAATTGTAAGTCTTTTACAATAATCTTTTATAATGATAATTAGTTAATTATAATTTTAGATTTCCTGTTTTTAAGTACTCCTTACATGTATTTATTCATACATTCACCAATACTTATTAATTGTTACATTGTTACATTCCGTTTCAATTCATCATTAATTTATGTAAGTGTATACACTTTGTAAATTTAATTTTATATTTCCTGACCATGACGTATTTTAGTATTAGTCCTGAAGAAGAAATAAAATATTTCGAAATATCGACTTAATAATGGAATTTTAAATCTTTTTAAAATTAACAGTCTGATTTCTGACCTGAAAACCAATTAACGATGCTTTATTGTATTTCAAGAAAGTAGGTCAAATTACTTCATCACTATATATATATATATATATATATATATATATATATATATATATATATATATATATATATATATATATATATATATATATATATATATGTAGGTTGTTTAAAAAAGATGCGGCAATATTAAAGGGAGTAATTGCCCAGGTCATTTTATATAGGTCCGCAAACGCTTCGTTACCGATCTACAGCGTGTTGAAGTTTAATTTAAAAAACAGTCAAAATTAGATTTTTCCAAAGCGGCTTGAGATATCATAATGAAATTTTACGCGTGTCAATAGCTGTGGGAGACGCATACTTTAAAATACAACACGATGTTTCAGTCATACCATTGGTGCGCGTATTGGCACGTGACAGGCTATTTTTCAAGAAAAAAGTAGGATTCCGCTGATTTCTCTAAAAATAAAAAATATTTTTTTATTCTTTGTTCAATTAAAGAAAAAAGCTCTCTTGACTTTTTATCGTACGACGTACCGCTTTGGAGTAAAAAAAAACATTTCAGTGCATGTCCATTTATCATGGGTACAAAAATATTTTTAAACATTCCTGTATTATTCACTGACATATCACTGACATATTGGATGAGTCTCGTGATTAATAATTTTGTATGTGTCGAATTTGTTGAAGTTACTTATCATGAATCGCTATACGATTGCCCAGATGAACGACATCCACCACATTTATGGACTTGCTGATGGGAATGCACTAGAAGCTAGGCGGTTGTATACTGAAAGATTTCCGGGCCGTATTGCCCCTGATAGGAAAACTTTCGAATGTATTCATCGGCGTCTTTATGAAACAGGCACATTAAGACGAAATGGAGGAGCAGGACGACCAAGGACAGCAAGAACGGTAGAGCTGAAAGAGGATGTGCTGGACATGATTGAAGAAAATCGAGGTACTTCTACTCGAAAAATTGCTGACGCTTTGGATGTAGGTAATGGGACTATTTGGCACATTCTTAAGGAAAACTTGTTGTATCCATTCCATATACAACGCGTTCAAGCAATTCTTCCTGCTGATTTTCCTCGTCGCATTGCATTCTGTCAATGGCTTTTGCACAAAATGGTTTAAATCCCTCAACTCCTGATGTTGATTTTGTTCACCGATGAAGCGAGTTTTTTAAGAAATGCAATACGGAATTTCCATAATAACCATGTATGGTCTGAAGAAAATCCAAATGAAATTGTTGAAGATCGTTTTCAACATCAGTTTTCTTTGAAGGTTTGGATTGGGATTGTGGGTGACTGCCTAATTGGACCGGTATTTCTACCCGGGAGACTTACCGGAGAGGTGTATCGCAACTTTTTGGAAAACACGCTCCCTGGATTTCTGGAGAACGTACCATTAGCAATTAGAGATGCCATGTGGTATATGCACGATGGCACACCAGCCCACTTTAGTCAAGTAGCTCGTGATTTCTGAACAAAAGCATACGGAAATCGTTGGATTGGCCGGGGTAGACCTCACTTATGGCCTGCACGATCCCCTTGATTTTTTCCTGTGGGGCCATTTGAAGTCCTTGGTGTACGCTACTCCATTGGAAAACGTAGAAGACTTAAGAAATCGAATCATTGCTGGGTGCAACTCAATTAAAACAGATCCTGGTGTTTTTGAGAGAGTTCGCCAGTCAATGAGGAGAAGATTGGATTCTTGCATCCGAGCTCGAGGTGGTCACTTTGAACAGTTTTTGTAATTTTTAGTTGGTAAAATTTTTGGTTTGGTGAAATATTTGTTTTTGCTGTTGAATGAAACTCTTGATTTTTTAAACTTTTTTTCTGTAATAAATGGACTTGCACTAAAATGTTTTTTTTGTACTCAAAAACGGTACGTCATACGATAAAAAGTCAAGAGAGCTTTTTTCTTCACAATTGAACAAAAAGTTAGAAAATATTTTTTATTTTTAGAGAAAACAGCGGCATCCTACTTTTTTCTTGAAAAATAGCCTGTGACGTGCCAATACGCGCGCCAATGGTACGACTGAACCATCGTGTTGTATTGTAAAGTATGCGTCTCCCACAGCTATTGACACGCGTAAAATTTCATTATGATATCTCAAGCCGTTTTTTGAAATTAAACTTCAACACGCTGTAGATCGGTAACGAAGCGTTTGCGGACCTATGTTGCATAAAATGACCTGGGCAATAACCCCTTTAATATTGCCGCATATTTTTAAACACCCTGTATATATATATATATATATATATATATATATATATATATATATATATATATATATATATATATATATATATATATCATCATTCTATCATTATAGCGTCCTTTCATAAAATATGTTTGTGGCGTCCATTTAAAAAAATTCATAGAAGCAGCTATATTTCTCATATATACTTTACAGGTTCCTATATAGTTGTCTTCAAATATAAAGAAGACTTGATTTTGGATACAAAATATAAAATTTTTATATTCACTCTCCAGTTATATAGCGTCTTTTCAGGCACTCACTAATAAGGCGTCAAAAATATACAATTGTTGTATATTTTTTAGTATCTACGGCGTCCACATGTATTTCATGTTTGCATATATTCGCACTTATGGCGTCCTGCGATGTTGCCAATGTTTATTTAATAACGACTGGACATAAAAAATAGATATTTTGTAACGTCGGATAGTTTTTCTGCAACTTATCAGCGGTAACCAGTACCCATTATTTTTCTAAATTTAAAAATGCTCTCTTAATTTCCGTAAACAAGATGTCAAGGTATGTGAATTGGCAGAAGTAACAAAATCGTAGATCCTGTATTTACAAACGTAGTGCTCTTCTTGTAAGGGCAAAGTAGTCGTAGATTAGAAATAATTATTAAAAAAACGTACTCGTTTTACAGCAAAAAATACCTTTATGAAAAAGAAATATATTATTATATTTTATAATTTATATTATATTTTAGAATTTATTTAGACATTATAGTGAAACTTAAAAGGTATTCTATTTTTAAACGACTTTATTGGTACGTTTTAAAGTGACAATTTGTATCACCCCATAGCATATACTATATGAAATATATATGTATATAATATGTTATAAATGAAGAAGGATAAAAAAAGAAAACAAAAATAGGGTGTGACATTAAACATTTTTAATTTAATATGGGCTTAGCCGTATTCATTACACAAAAATATTAGAGAACTGCACTGAAGCCTCCTAACGATTGTTTAATTTAGCTTTTACAATTCCAACTCCCCTCAATGTTTTTGGTAAACAAATTATTCATTTTATGGATACTCAACCAAACTGTATTTTTCCTTTAAATTGCATTTTTGCTGTGAATATATTCTTCAAATAATTTTTTTTGGTAAGTTTATATTTAGTAAACTTTCTTCTTCCTATTACGTTAGTATTATATTCTTTATATACCTAATGATGAGTCGATTTAATTGAAACTAGTCGCCCCCTATTGTGGAATTAGCATTAATGAATTTAGATACTATTAGCACCTGAGTTTACATTTTCAATCAAAAAATATTACATAGCATCTTAGAAAATGATAAAGTTAGCTAAAAGAGAAAAAGTTGAAAATTCTTTACATATTGGGATTTGGAGACAAGAAACTTACCTACCCAAAGACAGTTCATTAAGTCATTCATTGCAACTCACCATTGCTAACTATCTTTTATCGGAGTCTGATAATCGAGAACATGGAAATAACTTCAAAAAACTATTATTTGTCATTAACAAAAAACTTTCGTTACTGGGCCTACTAATCCATCATTCCATTATTTTCCGAAGTTATCATTGTTTTTAAATTGAATTTGAAATTCATTATTTTGTTTGTGGAAAATCTCAGGTCCTCTGAATTATTTTTTTGGTAAGGTCCTAAAAATCTTACTAGCTCAAAGACATAAAAAGACATTTACTTGGTTCTGATTTACATTTTTAATGCCAACGTTTTGCGATAATACCAGCTGTCATTGGTTTGTGATTGGTCAGATTTTGTGAAAATTCGAAGATGAGTGAAATAGACAAAAAAATACCACGCGAGAATGGCAATTAAGTAATGAAAATAATTCTCCAGATCTTCTCTCAAACCTGTTGCCTTTTGGCAATAACCACTCCAGCCCTTCAGGCTGTCGTGACTATTGCCAGGCAAGAGGTTTTCGAAAATATGTCGAATGATTTTCACTTAATTGACACTCGATTGAAAATAAACTACAGTTACTAAAATTTAGGACTTTTATTAACTTACAAAATTAAAAAATTATAAAATTAAACATTGTATTGTGGAACAAAAAATACATAACTGCTAGTTTTCAAAGAATAACCAGAACGATATTTAAAAAAAAATTAAATGGCAAATTGAAAATTTAACACATATTAACAACATAAAATTCTAAAGAAAAGAATCATTCTTGAAGAAATTTGTATTTATTCTAAAACAATAAAGTGGGAATGTAAAAGTCATTTTCAAGTTACTTTTAACACTTCTTTTCTTAACATATTCGTTTTGAACAAATACTTTAATTTTCACCCAATCTTTATTCATTAAAATTTCTGGATATTCTTGTTTCAGGGTAAAACATTCACCTTTTTTCGGTGGGATATTCTGTTTAATATGTTCCCTAAAGAATAACCGAACAATATTTTTTTGCTCTTCAGTCCAAGGTACCAATTTTCTTTTTGTTGATTTTGGTTTCGTGGAATTATCATTTTTCATGGAATTATCATTTCTTTTCAGGTTGCTTGATTCTGACGTTGAGGCACACAAAATATCTACATCTTTCGCTGGTTCAAATGCATTGTTCTCCTTGTCGTCGTTGTCATATGATTCCATATCAATGTCTAAACTAATATTAATCTCATCTAAGGCCTTTCCCTTAAATTGAGCTGCTTGTCCCTTTTCCATTAGAAGCAGAAGTTTTGATAATTTAGCTGTTTGGAAAACGTCATCAGGCAGCCTATAAGATCCTCGATGAATTCCCACCGTGTGCCCCATAAACATAGACAGCTGTTCTATGTCATTTTCTGACATGTTGAAAATTTGTGAGAGTGTTGCAAGATGCTTTCTTAATCTTGTTGCGGTGATGGCTCTCGGATTCTGTGTTCCTGCTAATGCTGCATATTTTTGTATGATTTTATAACCACACAAAGTTTGGTTACTATTAGGACGCCCAAACAAATATATGTTATTTTCATTCACAAATTCTTTTCTATATTTCAATAATACATCCAGGTGTTTTTGGACATCTGGGCTAAATAGTACGGCACACCTCGTCCTCTCTTTCCACGTATAACCACTCTTTTAAAACTTTGTAACAGAATTTTTTCTGTAGGCGTCACAACTTCTGAAAATTCTTCATATTTTTGCGAGCTGTCATTAGACTCTTCATAAAGATGCAGCGGTAATCTTTGTAACTCACCAGGTCTTCGACGATTTAACACTAAAACTCTACAAAACGTGGTTTCTAATAAGTGGGTATAAGCTACCTGGTCCTTGTCGTTTCTTTTAACGAAGTTAAGGCAATTTCAGCTTTAGAAACTAAATAATCCTTTAAAATCTGTAAATCTCTGGCAAGTGGTACCATTGTTATGTTGTTCCATTTTTTTGTGTTTAGGTCATTTGATGCCTGAGTTGATATTTCAAAACTCCACTCGCTTTCGATAAGCCGAATCAAAGATTTTAGTTCCGCTTCCTTTTCTGCATAACTACGGTAGAATGTACTTGTTTCCTCTTTAAAACACGTACAATGGCAATTTGACAACAATGTTTAATAGTTGTTCCCATATTAAGTGCCGTTGAAGCTGAGCCAAAACAATCCTTTTCCTTGCTAAACTGTCCGATGGCTTTCGTAGCGGCTATTATATGTTCGAAATTTTCAGGTCGGAGTGCTTCAAATAGGTTCGTAACTGTAGGTTTCAATTTCTTTATTTCTATTAATAGTCTTGCTAACTCCCTCATTTTGCGAGATGTTATATTTATGAAATGTTTTTCACGATGAGATTTAATGTAACGGGATCCGAAGGCACAAATCAGTTCGTCTCTCTTTGCAGTTAATGAAATATCATCTGGTCTCATTCTAGGAAAAACATTATCTCTTAAATACTTATCGACTTGTAAATTTCTCAATAACATATCTTGTCCTTTCGCCTGATGTGCTCTGTCGCTTGAACCTGCACATATTTTACGATGCCTCCACAGCTGTTTGGATGAAAATAATCCTTTACAATGTGTACAGGGTAAAATTTTTTTATTAGAGATTGGTTGCCTTATCGGTTTTAATATAACACTACTATTTAAAAAATTTCCCTGTCGTCGCAGTTTTTACAATATTATTTGCCTGTTTTTGTGTTTCGGGGGAAGTGAAAGTATTTTTTGAACATCAATTTCTGTAGAATGGTTCCTTGTAACGTGCCTTGCAAAATTAAGTATATACATTTCGCAAAACAGACAAAAATCTTTTTTCTTTTTTCCTTTCCGCTTATCCCCATTGGTTTTATATTCCCCTAGCATGTCATTAACTTTCATTGCATTAGCTTCGTCCATTTTATTTTCAATACTTTCGCAGTGGGTATATTTCTCATTATCCTGATCATTCAGGTTTTCATCTTCAGTAGATACTGAATCTTGTAGCTGAAAAAATTTATATTAATAAATTAGGAATCTATTAGCCAAATGTATATTTAGAACTAAGAATTAACTGCGTTTTTTATTTTTATATTGATTCAAGCACAAGAAATGGAACGACAAAATACCTTTGTCTTTTAATAGACCTTAGAAAGTGAAAAGGGGAAGAGTTTTTTGTATTTAATAAAACCAGATCAATATATTTTAAAAAGATAATCACCTTTATATTCTGAAGAACGGTTATTTTTCTGGAATAAACACAACTGGTTTGATTAGAACCGTTTCCGTAATCAGACTCCTTATTAGTATCAGAACTAGATTTGTCTGGAGTATAGTTTGAATCTTTGTCTGAATCGTCTATGGGAGATTCTGATCCATCCTACAATTAAAAAAGAATATTATGACTATGATTAAAAAATATTTTGTGAGACCATTTAAAGTTAAGACAGAGGAGGTATAGTAATTTTGCTTCGATTTCAATTGTTTTTAAATGGCGATGTTCAAAATTATTTTCAGTAAAAATCAGGTGCAAAAATTATAATATGATCATCTATCCTCTGTCAACTGTGTCCTATTTTGGGGAGACTAGAGGGTTCTCGGCTATTAATAAAGCTAGACTTGCGGTTTTCGGGAACCGTAGCTACTTTTTTGTGAAACATTTAATGCCGATTTTGGAAATCTGTGCATTTTGAAGGTATCCTGTAACTCTGCTATTGCAACAGTTATCAAAGCGGTAAGAACGCTATCTTATAGACAATTTTGCGTAGATTTCAGTGATGTGCTCAATATTGTTTTTTTAAGGTACCATTTCATATAACCCAAACTTATATTTTTTAAGGAACACTCTTCTGTATATTTAAAGCCTATTAAATTTGCCATTTCTTTATCCTTAAAATGATACTTAACATTATATCCTGATATTTATTATTAATCTCTAAAATAATCAAAAACTCTAAACTGTACCTAGTTATTTTTATAGGTTGGTCATGATATTTGCAGTTACAATATCTTTTGCCATAAAAAATAACAAAAGGAATACATTTTCTATTTCCATTGTTGACCTAGTATTCAAAAGCTCTTAAAACCTCATTTTATTATCCAATCTTAAATTAAACTCATAATAATAACAAATTTATCAAGTACCTAGTTAGGAAATAAAAGAACATTTACATAAAAATTGTTATACCTGTCAAACAATATATTATTTAAATTCCTGTTTATATGAAATTATGGATCAAATAGAAAAATTTTACACACAGTTTACAGTTTTTGATTATTTTAGAGATTAAAAATAAATATAAGTATATAATGCTATACATCATTTTAAAAAGAAAAAAATGGCAAATTTAATAGTCTATATATTTACAGTGCTCCAAAAATATAAGTTTGGGTTATATCTTGAACCGCAAGGTTTATTTGTATTAATAGCCGAGAAACCCTGCAGTCTCATTAAAATAGTACATAATTATAGGTCATGACTATGAACTACTTAATTAATCAAGAAAAGAAACAGGGAAGTTATGAATAATTTGCGAAATTGATACACGATTTTTTAAGTTTACAGGGTTTTCCAATAAGACTTTCAGTTAGCCGTTTATAGGAAACTACGCGTACTAGAAATTTAAATATTTGCATACAGAGTTTTTCTATCGATTAAAAATATTGACGTCACTGTGTAGCTTCCGGTTCCAGTTTTTATTTCGTTTTCGATTATACGTTAAATTTTAAAGTAATTTTCGTAAACTTACTTTATCTTGAAAGTCAACTGTTACTGAGATATTTTGGATTTTTCAAAATTTAAGATGAAACATGATTTCGTTTAATAAGTTTAATCTTTTCTCGTTTTTAATATATGTCACCAAAATGTACGACCAGCAATGACCATGGGTATCTAAATATCTGGAATACTCGACAATTGTAGCAAGTTGTACAGGGCGTACAAAAAACACCGACCAATTGTATTAAATTTAAACATCAATAACTCATTTATTTTAAATCATTGCTAGTCTAAAATGCTATCCAATTAGATTAAAATGAAAAGAGATAGAACCGATTAAACTTCCTACCTCTTTAAAGATAGCGTAAATTTATGAAACGTGCTTTAAAATTTGATGTGGGATCCAAAAACGAAATAAAAAATGGCAAAATAAGCACGTTGACGTCTACTTTCGGTAGAACCGGAAGTTACACAATGATTGATGTTAATATTTTTAGTTGATAGAAAATTGTGAAAAACCTCCGTATGCAAATTTTCAAAATTCTAGTACACGTAGTTTCCTATAAACCTTTAACTGAACGTCTTTGTGGAATACCCTGCGTACAAAGTTTCTTTTAACATTATTTCAAAAAAGCTAATGAATCGATTATAAAACAGGGACCAAAGTTATGATATTATACGAATTTAATACCATAGATAAATTTAAGTCTCTTGACGCAAAAATATAAAAAACTGTTGTTTTTTTTGCCATGAACGTAATACGATAGAAGAATAACCAACCTCAGGAATATTATTTGTCGCATTATGAACCAGATCTCTGTCTATTGATGAATTATTTTGAAACTGAAAATAAACATTTTTTTATAGAAACATGCCAATTTTTTCTTGTTTTTATTGTAAAATTATCACACAAATTCATAAAGAACTAATTTTTATAATTGACCAACTTTTCGTTCATTTTATAAATTTCGCCTACGAAAAATACTGAAATACATGATTAATATATAGAAAATTTAGGTAAAATTTAAAAAAAGAAAATAACGAAAAAATGGTTAAATTTTGTGAAATTTTAAAATACGTGTTTTGTATTTTTGTTGTTAAAATACCTATGTGTTTATTAGCGTTACCTTTTAGACACACTTTTTCTACCTTTACTGGTTGAATTTTGGAACAGACATATGTTCATATTTGTTTATTTTTTATGTAGAGTATGTATCTACATTTTTAAGAAAGCGCCGCACACTATATTTGATCAGGAGTAACCTTCATACCCTCTTTTTACCCCTCTCTTTACCATTCACTGGTTCAATTATTATTCTACACGTTTTAAAAACCCACTGATAAAGTTTTCCGAGGATAACTTTCATACTCATGTTCGCTGTTTTTTCTAAATATTACCCCTTCTTTCGCTACTAAATTGTTGAAAAATAAATGTATTAGATTTCTGTAACCAAATATATGAAATTTACATATAAAGCACTCACCCTATTAAAGATTCTATAATTAAAATCCGCAATGAGATTTTCAGATACATTCTGCAATGTCGAATCACCTATTGCCAAACCATCTGTATCTGAAGATTTTGTATTGGTTGTTCTGCGTTTGAATCGGTGATAACATTATATTACAAAAATTACGGAAAAAATTTCGCCGGGAAGATGTAGAAAGCTAAAATACAAAACATACATCAAATATACCAACCTATATATACAATATACTGATTATTACTTACCTGAACAGAATATTTGTAATTGTTGCTCCCGTTTTCAGGCATATTCGCTATTTATTTCGAACCACGTGTAATACCTCCCAATGTTAGTAAATCACTACAGTACTGGCATAGTAATTTTCGCAGACCTACCTATCTCTTATAAAAATGAAACAAACATAATGCTAACGCGCAAAATCATTTTGGACGCCGTATTGTCGGAATAATATATCATATTCATTTGATGGACGCCCTAATATAGAAAACCTATACGTAGGTACAAGAATGAGTATACCTACCTTCGTATACAGGGGTTACGTAAATTATTTTTTAAATTCAATACAAATTCATGAGTAATTTTTTGGAAACAAAAGCAAACCAGTCAAATTTTATTTTCACTGTCGCATTTTCCCATCTTAAATTTTAGCTTACAAGGTGATTGTTGTGGAAGATATGACGTCATTGACATTTTTTACTATAAAAGACACTTGCTTTTTACACTTTTAATGCCAACGTTTCGATGTTCATCCTCAGGGAAGGAGCATGGAAACGTTGGCATTAAAACTGTAAAAAAAAGTAGTAAGTGTTTTTTTATATCCTAGAGCTGGTAAGACATTTCTAACAAAGTAATAAGAATTCAGAGGACGGTATCTTTTTTACAAACGAAATAAGGAATTTAAAATTTAAACATATTCAATATAAAACAATGATAACTTCGGAAAATAATTGAATGAAGTGTTAGTAGGCCCAGTAACGAAAGTTCTTTAATACATACTGACAAATAACAACAACTTGTGCAAATACATTTTTGAAGTTATTCCCATGTTCTCGATTTTCAAACTCTGATTAAAAGATAGTTGGCCATGGTGAGTTGCATGAATAATTCAATTAATTTTCTTTGGATACGTTTCTTATCTCCAAGTCCCACTATGTAAATAATTTTAAATTTTTCTCTTTTAGCTAATGTACCATTTTGTAAGATGCTATGTAATACTTGTTGAATGAAAATCTAAACTCAGATGCTAATTATAACTATACTAAAGTTAATTACACAATAGATGGAGACTAGTTTCAATTAAATCGAGTCATCATCAGGTCTATAAAGAATATAATATTAATGTAATAGGTATAAAGTATAATATTGAACTTAACCAAAAAAAAAAAAAATTGAAGAATATATCCACAGAAAAATCCAATTTAAAGGAAAAATATGGTTTGGTGGAGTAATCCATACAATATATAATGTGTTTATTAAAAACGTTGATGAGAGTTGGGATTGAAAAGCTAAATTAAACAATAGTTATACTCAGTTCGCTCCCAAGAAGACCGCCTTTGAACAATTACGACGCGTGATCAATTCTAACTCGTCTCTTTATTGGACGGTCGCTTTCAAATATTTGCAGTGCGGAACAGAAAAATTCATACATGCAGACCGTTCAATCTAATCCACTTGCCTAGGTCATTCAATATTCACGTGATTTTATTTACATGCGGTTTTTCTTGGCCGCGAACAGACTGTAGTTAGGACAGTTCAGTGCAGTTCTCTATTATTTTTAACATGGATACGGCTAAGCAACAATCACATTCAATTAAAATTTTGTAATAAGAGGGTTATTGTTTTCTTTTTAATCGTCCTTTATTCATGACATATTATATATCTATTTATTATAGTATATGCTATATAAAGTATCACTTTAAAGCCTATCAATAGAGTCGTTTAAAAATAGAACATCTTATAAGTTTTAGTATAATGTCTTTCCTAATTTTTTTTCTATAGTAAATAAAATATAAGTCAATGTTATTTTTGCTCTAAGGTGCTTTAATAATTAAATAATTGAATTAAGTTCTTAAGTCACTTTGCGCCTAATACAAATTAGAGAAATTTAAAAAATGGATGCTGACTGATAATTCTCGAAAATAAACACTTTGAACATTTATTGTATTTTGTTTTCTGTAAAAAATTAATTCTAAAATACAGCGCGTCCTGAAAAGTTCTTAACAAATGGAAAACTTTTCATTTTGATTTTACGAAGAAATGTTACTCCTGATAAAAGTACTGCTTCCTCTAAAAGTGTTATTGGAATTATAAAAGTTCTGAAAACATTTACGGTGTTGGCAAAAATTTAGAAAATCTAAAACTGCCTCCTGAGAGAACTACCCATAAGGTTAATTTTAGAGCAAAATGCCATAAAAAAATTATTCTGACGATAGCGAGGCTTGATAAAATACAAAATTTCATAAATAAATTGAAATCTGAAAGCAATATATGGGGTACACAAAAAGTTTTATTTAACAACATCGTAGGTATAAAAATAAACTAAGAAAGAACAATGAACAAATTATCCTATTAATTAGAAACTTGAAATATTGTTAATATGTAAGACCTATGTTTCCATAACAACAGCATGTTCAATTTTCCAGCCTACTAGGTTTTTTTAGTAATACGCGTAAAAGGAAAACGTGACATTTTCTGCTACTAGGAAACAACTGAATAATTTTTCAATTTATTTATGAAATTTTGTATTTTATTCGGCCTCGAAAATCCTCAGAATAATTTTCTTATGGCATTTTGCTCTAAAATTAACCTTATGGGTAGTTCTCTCTTGAGGCAGTTTTATATTTTCTAAATTTTTGGCAACCCCGTAAATTTTTTCAGTACTTTTATAATTCCAATAATATTTTTAAAGGAAGCAGGACTTTTTATCAAGAGTAACATTTTTTCGTAAAATCAAAAATTAAAAAGTTTTCCAGTTTTAGGTCATATTTTATCTACTTAGTTGTACCCATTACAAAAATTCAGCAAACTGCACTGAACTCTACTTAGATTAGTCTATGAAATATGCCTTTACATTTTTTTCATATTTATTAAAATTAAGAAGATATTTGAACAGTTTTTGCCTATTTTCAAAAATCACTCTGTATCTCGAAAATGACGTTACCTACTCTAGATCTGATTGAACTACCAAAATAAATTAAAACTTTATAGAAAAAAGCTTTACTCGCCTTACTTTCAAAAGCAAAATTCTCATAAAATAATGACAGGTTCACATCAGCCAGAGGAGATACAATAAAAACAAGATTTAAGTTGGTGCACATCCGTAAAAAGCACCGATAGTTTTGTAATGTATTTAAAAGATTGTGAAGTCCAAGCATGTAGGTACATACTTCCATTCCATGCTGTATTATTTGCATTTCAGTGTTTTAGGTGTCACCCTGTACCTTCCTGAAAAGTTTGGTCGTGATTCTTATCGGTCATCATTTTTATCGATTACTCCTAACTAGAGCAAATTAATTGTTCATGTACAAAAATGTTATTACTATATTAAAGTAACTGAAATTTTTTCAGACTTACATATTTAATTTCTATTTCAAACTTTTTATTGTTTAATTAATTATTCAATTTAGTTACAATACGGTTCTGGAAACTTATTTTCTTGCCCCAATATTCCTAAAATCACTTCTGTTTCTCAATCTACAGAAAGTCAAAGCACGTAGGTACGCGTATTCCTAACTCAGTTAAATGTCTGATTAAGCAGTGAGAATTACCATTTTCAATTAATTTTAGGTGACGCTTTATACTCAATAAAGTGCATTAATAACACAAAATGTATACTTACAAATAAAATCGTGAAATACCCGTCTTTTTATTTATTTCCAAGCTGGTTTTGTTGGTTTTTATGAATCGCAATGTTGCCAAAAGCCCTGACGCCCTAATATCTATTAGACATCAGAAAGATATACACAGCAGCAATATACTCTTAACTGTACTAACGCCTCTGGCGGCGTTTGGTATCAACTAAAATTATACACCGCCCGGTTTCTTTTCATCCATTTTGGTATCAAAATAGCGTCCTACGAAATTTTGTCAGGAGGTTTATATCATGATTATACATCTCTGGAAAAATTTTTACATGTGGAGTGCATGGAGCGTCCGTATACGGACGCTCTGTGCACCCGGACGCTCTAACGAATGTAATTCGACAATGTATGGACGCTTTAATGATGGAAGGTATATATATATATATATATATATATATATATATATATATATATATATATATATATATATATATATATATATATAGGTACAACGCTTTCACCCGTCTATTTTTATTTTTTCATGCGGTTCTTATGGTGGTAAATTTATGTATACAGGGTGGCCCAAAAACAAGTTACTATCACCAACTACATTTTTTCAAATGAAAACACGTACTTTTCTTTCATTTTCGGATTCTGCGTCAAATTCTGAGATGTTTCAAGCCCTAACCTAAACTCAACAAGTCTTGAGAATTCTACCGTTGAATATTTCAGTTACTAAGACCGTATAGTTAGGATAAATATTTATCGATTGTTTATTGATCACTTCAGACACTATTATTTTTAAGTGAAATTTTTTTGTATCGTAATGTTTTGCAGATTTTCTCCGTTGTACATTTGATACGGTCTTTGTTACAGAGGTGTTCAATCGTAAAAATCTCGAGACCTGTTGAGTTTAACGTCGGATATTAATGAAATAAAAAATATGCGTTTTCATTTGAAAAATTGAAGTTGGTGATCGTACCTTATTTTTGGACCAATCTATATCCATGAATTTACAATCAAACAAAACGCATTAGAAAATAAAAATCGATGTCCGAGAGTTTTCCCAAAAAATACACCGCTTAAGAGACATTACTTTTGGGGTACCTTATGAAAAAATATATTGCGAGTTAAAAACTGTATAGGATAGATTAAGGTTGTTGGAATGTAGACCCCAAGACAAATCAAACGTGTATTTATGCATCAAAACGCGATGCAAGATATCAGAATTTTAAGAAATGGACAGTAACCGTCATATTTGACTTGTTCCGTTGACTGAACCAATCGTTCAGTCAACGCTTGTTCCTAAAAAGTTTTACTCAACTAGTTGTAAGTAAGGAATGTATACTGTATAAGGTTACATATCATTCATAACTAGGTATAACCAAAGTGATAAACAAAAAAAGTTGCTTTTGCCCATTAGTGCCAGTTTTTGTCTAATTAGTAGATTTAAATATGAACAAAAACATAGACGTAAGAATTATTGAAGTATTTTGTGAAAATGGAAGAGAGCAATGTCCTGATATAAAAGGTCTAAAAGCTATATAAAACGACGTCGACACAATTGTGTACTAATATCTTATAAATAGTTACAGAAACATGATTTTAATAACCTAAGTTAGAATATGATATCTACAAATACATATAGTATAGTGAAAAAAATTTTAATCGTACTGCAAAGTTATGATAATTGTAAATTATTGATATTATACCTGTAACACGAAGTAGTCAGTCAGTGAAAATGGCAAATGAGTGCTCTAAAATTCAATATCATGTAGATTTATATACGTTTTAACGAGATTTATATCCATTGGGAGTTTCCAATGTTAACGTAATACAATATGAAAAAATTTTGGCTTTGTTACGGTAATTCAGCCAAAAATGGTAATAAATGTGATAAAACAGTATTACTAATTTCTCATCATCTCAATTATTTTATAATCACTCTAACGATATAGCTCATAAAATTTGCTAGAGGTTATCATAAAGCAATAACAACCTCGTTGCGTATATTTGATCAAATTTATGTAGCTAAGTAGCCATTCCATTTTATTGTCACATTACGAACAAAGGTGAGAATTAGTCCTAATTTAATAGCATGTTTAATGTGTTTAGATCAAGGTGTGGGAATCGAAAATCAATCAGTTAGAAAATAAAAGAAAAAGTAACAATGTGCTCCTAGATATAAAAGTCGAAAGATCATAAAAACAAATATAAAAACGTTTTATAGTAAGATGTAGGTTGAAATTTATGATGTTCATCCAGGTCAGTTGGCAACCCTGAATCTTCCGGTTTTGCTTGCTACGGTAACCAAACTACCGGAATAAAAATTAGATTATGACCGTTAATATGAGTTACGCCGAGGAAAAAACGCCTCAGCGAATACTACGTAAAAATTTTAACCATTCAAATGGAAATATTATTTATTCCATCTTATAGTTATATGAAAAATGGTTTATTCTTGTATTTATGTACCTACGTGTTTGGATATATCATGACGTATGAAATTAACAACGCGATACAATTTGCAAATTCATCCATTTTTTTCTTTAATAAAAAAATCTAATAAAACATTATGCACGCAGTGATTGAGAGAAATAAGAAAATGACTAATATTCTCCACCTTCTTTCGAGCTCTCTATCTTGTAAAAAGAATGTGAGTTTTTTGATGATGCGATGTAGTTCGCAAACTTCGTGTCGGGATTTAATGAGATTTCAACCAAGATTACAGTTTTCAAAAAGTTTATAAGCTGAGGTGTTACATTGCTTTCGATGTTCAAAAAATAAATGATAAAAAAGATATAGATGTTGATGTTATTGAGTCACATTCATTGAGGCACAAGAAATTTATTCTTTTATATAAAAGGAGTTAATTTCCACAATGTTCAGAAGAATGAAATATTTCTGTAAATTAAACTTTCTTATGACTCGTGTTTTTAAATTCTCGTTATCATTTAAACTGCTTGTTTTACTGAGTAACAATACATAAGCTTTATTTTTATTTCAAAACAACTACAATTACAAAAAATACACTTTTTAAAGTTAATAGAACATTTATCTATTGCTTTGTTAGTCTGTTTTGATAAAACACTGAAGTGCTATTTATATCTACCAAAGGAAATATAAATCTGCCTATCATTAGAATAAAACAGTGTAAGACTGTGCTAAACAAACATTCTAGAAATTGTTTTCTATAAGGAGAAAGCTAATTCATGAGCAATGAAATTTCCCCAATAACATATCTACTCTCTACTATACCCATGTACTAGAAGAAAACATTACAAGGCTTGATTAAAAATTATCGTATTTTGAAATTAGGAATAAAGCTTTTTCATTTGAGAGTGCGGCGTGGATGGTAGTTCGGAATTTTAACCACAAAACACTATTATAACATTAAAGTGTGAACCCACTTATTTGCAAAAAATAAAAAAAATGGAAAATTTTCATAAAATGCTTAATTTGTGTTTAGAAATCTAAAATTTAGTCAATAAAAATAAATGTTTGAAGATTTAGATTTGTCTTCTCATTTAAACTGTTGAAAATATTCATTCACCCAAATGACTTTAATTTCATTCCGTATAAATTTAAAAGTATCCGTACATCAAACAATGCATATTAGGTGCACTCTATTAAAATATTAAATATTAGTAGGGCAGTAGCTTTCAAACTAATCGATGCAGGACGCTGAAAAACAGAAGACTGTACTATATGCTGTTGACATGATCTCGATTGATTTATATAAAGAGCCTGAACGAACAACCGACCGGTTTGCAATCAGAGCAGAGAACATCTACTGTTGACCACTTAACAACTACACTTAAAGGCAAACAACTTTACGATACGTTCTCCTCCTAGTGACGTTTTCACGATACCGGGTATCGAGCTGCCATCAGAGTGACGTCACATGTCTACTCTTTGGAGTGACATATATGTGGTTGGAAGAACCAGTGAGGTAGGTTCCCTCCTGTAGCCAGGACAGCCATAACAAGAGAAAGGAGAAACCGAAGAGAGAAGATAAGAAGACGGAGGAGGCACTACTGCTGTACCGCCATCAACAACGCCACCGACCGACGAAGAAGAAGAAGAGAAGAAGTCAACGGTGGACCGTCCGACTACGCCCATACCGGCAGGTAACGTGTTCGAGGTTCTTGCAGGTACTATGGACTACTAGGATTCCGAAAAAGGGAGAAAGTGCCTCCAGTAATCTTTCGTGAAAGGGTGAACTCAGCCACCTTCTCCCGTGAATTGGATCGCCGAGAGATCGCCTTCAAACGTGCGTAGCCTGTCACTGCCAAGCACCGTGAGAGGGTAGTACGGTATATAGATAAGCATGGTAAACCGTACCATACCTACCAGGTAAAGAGCTAGCGTACGTTCAAGATGGCTATACGGGAAGTACTCGAGAGCGACGTTTGCTACTAGGCTACGAGAGCGCGACATTAATACCACTTCTTGTTTCAGATGAAGAAATAAGGACGACAGATCCCGCTTCTGTTCAAGCTACCATGTCTAGAATACCTTAAGAAGATCCGGCAAGTGAAGTACGTGGTTCGACTTCGTATCTCCATCGAAGACTTGAGGCGGAAATCTGGTATCCGACAGTGTCACCGGTGCCAGAGATTCCGTTGCTATAGAGCAGCGGCACGCCGTGCCAAGCGCGCAGCAGATCACCACTCCAGCGAATACACTGCACTGCGCACAAACCGGGTAAAGTGCGTGAACTGCGGCGGAAATCATCTGGTCAACTATCTATTATCTATTTAACTATTACCTATTTAACGAATTTACCACTCGTTACACAACATTCATTAGAAACAGACGCCATTACAACATAATAAAATCCAATTGGCACTACACAGATTAATAATACTAATAATCCCTTCCATTTAACTACAAGCAACACTATACAGATGTCCAGGATCCCGTAGCCCTATTGGTGTTCCGAGGGAACAACACAATACAACTGCTTCCAAGGAAACAGCAACGTACATACGTACATACGTACATACGTACATACGTACATACGTACATACGTACATACGTACATACGTACATACGTACATACGTACATACGTACATACGTACATACGTACATACGTACATACGTACATACGTACATACGTACATACGTACATCGACATACGTACAGACTACGTACGCATACGTACATACGTACATACGTACATACGCATACGACATCGACATACGTACACGTACCGTACATACGTACATACGTACATACGTACATACGCTGACATACGTACATACGTACATACGTACATACGTACATAGCGTAGCATACGTACATGACGTACATACGTAGCATACGTACATACGTACAGTACGTACGATGCACGTACGACATACGTACATCGTAGCGTACGTACGTATCGACTACGTACATACGTGACATCTACGTACGTACTGTCGTACATGCGTCATCTGCCGTACGACATACGTACGATACGTGCATACGTACTACGTCATACGTACATACGTACATACGTACATCGACATCGTACGCATACTGCTACGTACATAGCCGCTACGCATGCGTGCACTACGCCTACATCGTACATACGTACGTACGCAGCATACGTACATCGTACATACGTACATACGTACATGCGTACGATGCGCATACGTCATACGTACATACGTACTCGCATACGTCGACATACGTACACGACGTACGTACATACGCACGTACATACGTACATACGCATACGTCACTACGCATCGTACATACGTACATACGTGCACGCGTACATACGTACATACGTACATACGTACGTACATCGTACATACGTGCATACGTACATACGTATACGTACGTACATACTGCTACGCATACGTACATACGTACATGACATACGTACATGCGACTACGTACATCGTACGACATACGTACATGCATGCACGTACATACGTGACATCGACTGCTCGTACATACGTACATACGTAGCATACGTACTACTGACACGTACATGCGTACATACGTACATACGTACATACGTACATACGCATACGATACGTACATACGTACTACGTACATACGTACATACGTACATCGTCATCGCACGTACATCGTACGTACATACGTACCGCATACGTACATACGTACATACGCTACTACGTACGACATACGTACATACGTCACATACGTACAGTACGTGACATACGTACATACGTACATCGTACATACGCTAGCATACGTACATACGTCATACGTACACGTACATACGTACATACGTACGCACTGCATACGACATACGCATCGTACATACGTACATACGTGCATACGTCATACGCATACGCATCGTACGTAGCTACGTCACGTCATACGTACATCGCTACGACTACGTACATGACGTACATACGTACATACGTAGCATACGTACATCTACGTACACGACATGATCGCACATACGTCACATACGACATACGTACATACGTACATACGTACATACGTACATACGTACATACGTACGATACGTGACATACGTACATACGTACATACGTGCACGTATGCATGACGTACATACGTACATGCGTACATACGTACATGCGTACGTACGTACATGACGTACATACGTACATCGACGTACATACGTACATCGTACATCGACATACGACTACGCATACGACGTAGCATCGTGACGTACATACGCATCGTACATCGACATACGTACATACGTACATCTACATGCATACGTACTACGTCATCGCTACGTACACGTACACGTACATACGTACATAGCGTCACGCATCGTACGCATACGTACATCGTACATCGTACGTACATACGTGCATACGTACATACGTACATACGTACATACGCACGTACATGACGTACATGCGTACATAGCGTGACATCGTACATACGTACATACGTCGTACATACGTACATACGCTACGTACATCGATACTACGTACGTACATACGTAGCAGCAGTACATACGCATACGTACATACAGTACATCGACACGTACATACGTCACGTACATGCGCATACGTCTACGTACATACGCGTGCACATACGTACATACGTACGCATACGTACATGCGTACATGACGTACATACGTACATACGTACATGACGTACGAGCACGTGCATACGTACATACGCGTACATACGTGACATGCGTACGATACGTCACTACTACGTGCACGACATACGTGCACGTACATACGTACGTACGTGCGTCGATCGTACATACGTACATACGTACATACGTACATCGACTACGTAGCTACGTACATACGTACATGACGTACATACGTACATACGTACATACGTACACGCATGTACGTACATACGCTACGTACAGTGCACGTGACATACGTACATACGTACATACGTACGTACATACGTACATCGCATCGTGACATACGTACATACGTACATACGTGCATACGTACATGCGTACATACGTAACGTCATACGTACGACATACGTCACGTACATACGTACATACGTACATACGTACTACGTACATACGTACATGACGTACATACGCTACGTACATACGTCATCGACATACGTACATACGTACGTACGTACATACGTACATACGTACTGCGATACGTACATACATACGTACATCGTACAGTACGCATACATACGTACATGCGTACATACGTACATACGTACATACGTACATACGTACATGCACGTACTGTACATACGTACATACGTACATCGCTACGATACGCACTACGTACATACGTACGCATACGTCACGTACATACGTACATACGTACGTACGTACGCTACGTACATACGCTACGTACATACGCATACGATGCACATACGTCACGTCATACGTACATACGTACTACGTACATGTACATGCATGCTACGATACGTCGCATGCGTACTGCAGCCGTACATACGTACATACGTACATACGTACATACGTACATACGCTACATACGCATACGTACATGCATACGATACGTACATACGCTACGCATACGTCATACGTACATAGCGTGCCTACTACGTACATACGTAGCATACGTATCATACGTACATACGTACATACGTACATCGTCACGTACTACGTACATACGTCGCCACATACGTACATACGTACATACGTACCATCGCATACGTACAGTCATCGATACATACGTACATACGTACATACGACATACGTACATACGTAACGTACTACCGTACATACGTACATACGTATACGACATACGTACATGCGTACATACGCACTACATACGTACATACGTACATACGACATACGTACATACGTACATACGTACTACGTACTACGTACAGTCATACGCACGACATAGTGCGTACATACGTCACATACGTACATACGTACATACGACATACGTACATCGTGACATGCATACGTACCATACGTACATAGACATGCGTACGTACATGACATCGTACATACGTACATACGTACATACGTACATACGTACAATGCTAGCGTACATACGTACACGTACATACGTAACATTACATACGTACATACGTACATACGTACGCAGTACATACATGTACATACGTACATCGTACGACATACGTACATACGTACTGCGTACATACGTACATGAACGTACACGTACATACGTCGCTAACATGATCGCATCGTAGCATGCACGTACCGTACGATACGTACGTACGTACGTACATACGTACATACGCATAGCGTGCATACGTCATACGTACATACGTAGCATACGTACATACGTGCATACGTACATAGTCGCACGTACATACGTACATGACGTACGTACTACGTACTACGTCGATCATACGTACATACGTAACGTACGTACTCATACGTACATACGTAGCATACTCACATACTACGACTACGTACATACGTCGCACGTACATACGTACATACGTGACATACGTACATACGTCATCGCATGCGTCATACGTACATACGTGCATACGTACATCGTACGTACGCATACGTCGTACGTGACATACGTACATACGTACATCGTCATACGTACATACGTACTACGTACGTACGTATACGTACATACGTACGATACGTACATACGTACATAGCGTACATACGTACATACGTACATACGTACATCGACGTACATCGTACATACGTACATGACGTACATACGTACATGACATACGTACATACGTACATACGTCATCGTCATACGTGATACGTACATACGTACATCGTACATACGTACATACGTACATGCGTACATGCATACGTCATCGTCATACGTACATACGTACATACGTACATGTACGTACGTACTACGTACAGCGTACATACGTACATACGTACATAGCGTACATACGTACATCGTCAT
This sequence comes from Vesta saturnalis, assembly GCA_036346205.1. Taxonomy (NCBI): domain Eukaryota; kingdom Metazoa; phylum Arthropoda; class Insecta; order Coleoptera; family Lampyridae; genus Vesta; species Vesta saturnalis. Next base: position 1,282,735 of record JARFJB010002198.1, on the reverse strand, counting down.
ACGCACGTACATGACGTAGCACGTTACGTACATACGTACATACGTCATACGCTACATACGTACATACGTACATACGTACATACGTCGTACTACGTACATGCGTACATACGTCAACATACGTACATACGTACATGCGTACGATCGTACATACGTACATACGTACATACGTACATACGTACATACGTACATACGTACATACTCATGCACATACGTACATACGTACATACGTACAGTACGTACATACGTACATACGTACATACGTACATACGTACATACGTACATACGTACACGTACATCGTACATACGTACATGCGTACATACGTACATACGTACATCGTACATACGTACATACGTACATACGTACATGACGCATACGTATACGTACGTACATACGTACATCGTACGTACTACGTACGTACGTACCTACGTACGTACGTACGTACGTGCGTACGTGCATACGTGCATACGTGCATACGTGCATACGTGCATACGTACATACGTGCATACGTACATACGTGCATACGTACATACGTACATACGTACATACGTACATACGTACATACGTACATACGTACATACGTACATACGTACATACGTACATACGTACATACGTACATACGTACATACGTACATACGTACATACGTACATACGTACATACGTACATACGTACATACGTACATACGTACATAGTACATACGTACATACGTACATACGGTCAAACTGACCGTTCGTGCATATATACAATAATAATTATAGAAGTTTACTGTTAGTTGCCTATGTTACTCCAGATTGCTTTCCATTAATTTGTAAAATAATTTTAGCGTGGCAGACTAATACCACTCAGATGATCGAATAATTTGATTGTTCAATGCAGAAAATTTGAAGCATTCCGCTATACAGATCTCGATCGATTTATAAAACCCGGCCGAACCATCTTAAGTGAAACTATAAGCTCCTTCTTGAGAATCAAAAAGCAATAAAAGCTACTTGTTTTGAACAACAATTCAAGGTAATGATATAATTTGAACTACAAAAGGGCTACAAATCTAGTTTTTAAAGTTACCCTGAAAAAGTGTGGGAAACGCTTATGTCCTTGATTTTGAACCTGTCTGTGCATGTATGGTATAACTCAGCCCCTAGACCACCCATCGGCTTCGGATTTGATAGCTGATTTACTCTAGTTGCGTAACAATCAAAAAGTTTTTACCTTTCTCACGTACTACGAACGTACATACGTACTACTACATACGACAACGACATACGCACGACTACGTCATACTACGTACATACGTACGCATACGTACACGTACTACAATACGACTACGCATACGTACGCTACGTCGACGTACGCTACGCTACGTACAGTCGTACGTCTACGCTGCGCATACGTCATCGTGCATACGTGCATACGCATACGCATACGCATACGTCAACGTCATCTACATACGTCATACGCATACGACATACGTACATACGTACATACGCACGACACGACTACCGACATACGTACATCGTACATACACATACGACATACGACATACGTACATACGCATACGTACATACGCACGTGTACGTACGACGTACGCTACGTACGTACGTCGTGCGCTGCATGCATACGGCATACGTGCTACGCATACGCTCGCATACGTACATCGCATCGTACAACGTACACACATACGTACATCGACATACGACATACGTACACGTACATACGTACATACGACATACGATACGCATACGTACATACGTATACGACATACGTACATACTACCACATACGTACATACGTACATACGTACATAGTACATACGTACATACGTACATACGGCAAACTGACCGTTCGTGCATATATACAATAATTATAAAGTTTACTGTTAGTTGCCTATGTTACTCAGATTGCTTTCCATTAATTTGTAAAATAATTTTAGCGTGGCGACTAATACCACTAATGTCGAATAATTTGATGTTAATGAGAAAATTTGAAGCTCCACAAGACTGATCGATTATAACCGGCCGAACCATCTTAAGTGAAACTATAAGCTCCTTCTTGAGAATCAAAAAGCAATAAAAGCTACTTGTTTTGAACAACAATTCAAGGTAATGATATAATTTGAACTACAAAAGAGCTACAAATCTAGTTTTTAAAGTTACCCTGAAAAAGTGTGGGAAACGCTTATGTCCTTGATTTTGAACCTGCCTGTCCATGTATGGTATAACTCAGCCCCTAGACCACCCATCGGCTTCGGATTTGATAGCTTATTTACTCTAGTTGCGTAACAATCAAAAAGTTTTTACCTTTCTCACTCCGTGGTTAAATAAATTAACTAAATTCGTTAATTTAAACTCTTTTTAAAAAGCGTTAATGTGAATTTGCACAGCTACCACGAACACTGGATTATTAGCACAACGGTATGTATCTATCTGTGTCACAGTAGATAACCTTAGCTTCACGAATATTTCAACCTTTTAATATACTAAAATTCGATTAAAAAGGAATTCTTTGAATGTGGGAACGAAATACTGATGGATGCGCATGGGTTGCGCTGGAAACACCCACAGGTGGGTTTTGATCAACTTTCATGAAACCGTGAATTCACCGCCTTATATACAGGCATATTATCCTTTATTGTTTACACGGTGGTGAAAAAAGTCTGGAACACCTGAAAAATCTTGCAAAATACGTTTTTCTCGAAAAATGCTCGCAGGGGTATAAATGTGTTTTAAATTTGTCATCTTTTGAAATACTTTAATTGAATGTACAGTGTCTCCCGTTTTCGTGATTTTTTAAAGATACCGTTGCTATTATCAAAGATAGAAGTATGCAGTTTTTACATTCACGTACTACTTTGTTGACGTTGATTTTATTTTCAAAGTCGAAAATTAATATCGTCCTTTGTTTTTGACTTATAGCCAAACGTCGATATTTCTACACTTCTTTCAAGGTCTTCACTTAATACTGCTGTACTGATATATCTTATCAACGGTACTTATATACTGCGAAGTGCCGAATTAGTAGAGGATGCGGTTTTTGAGTAATAATGTAAACCTGCATTTTTTAAAACAGGAATCATAGTTGGCATGACAACTATTAGCTGCAGATCTTTCTTAGCTTTTCAAAAATATAAATACAGACATTCCTGCAAAACGTCTTCGAAATGTTTTTTTTCAAGACGGTGCCTCAGTCCATAATGGTTTGGTAGTGATGTATTACTTAGCAAACCGTTTTCAAATCGTTGGATCCCCATATTCGGTTCGGTATTATGACGGATTTGATAAACCCCATAGGAAGAAATTCAGTATTGACAGATCTGGAGATCGTGGCAGCTATAACACTGAACCGAATGTTGCAATCCAACGAATTAGTAAACGGTTTGTTAAGTAGTTCCTCATTGCCAAAGCATTATGGGCTGGGGCACCGTCTGGTTGAAAAGAAATATTTGGAGGACGTTTTTCTGCTGCTGATGGTTGACAAGCCAACTATGATTACCATTTAAAAAAAATGTTATATTATTACGCAAAAACCGCATACCTTAGAAAAATTATAAACACGCCACTGAATTCGGCACCTCGCAGTACATAAGTATCGTTTACGAGATATGCCAGTATATTAGTATTAAGCGAGGTATAAGACTTTGAAAAAAGTGTTGAAATATGGACGTTTGGCTATAACTCGTAAACAAAAGAAGATACTAAATTTTCGATTTTTCATGAAATCTAGGTCAACAAAGTAGTACGTGGATGTAAAAACTGCAAACTTCTATCTTTGATAATAACAACGATGGCTTTAAAAAACAACTAAAACAACGAAATCGGGACACGCGGTACAGTGGTATACGTTGAAGAGACCTTTTTTTTAAATGACAATCCCTATTTTTTGTTCAATACAATGAAAGAGCACATTTTTGAGGGAGTTTACATTTACAGTAAGTAATCCTGGGTATAGACAGAAGATGACCAAGTAATTTCAGTAAGAATCGTAGGAGTTATTTTTGGATATATTCAGGATTACAATGTTGTTACCATCAGTGGTACAAAAAAAATCAGAAAAGGAAAAGGAGAAGTAAAAGACCTAAAGCAATTGTAAGTTTGAAGTGTAATTAAAGAAATGTGTAAAACTAATTTACGTACCACATTCAACACATACGTAACACATATGAAAAATTTGTCGCGATCGACTATACAGCATACACTAGCCCTTATTCAACATAAACAGTGCTTTAGATTATATCTCAATTAACTTAGGTTAAACAGAGAACTCCAATACACGTGTTTCTATTCAATATATGCATACATAAAGTACATTCCTGTTCGTTACCTTAATTTAAATAATAGTTTGAAGGATTCAAAGTTAATCCGATTACGTTTGCGTTTTAATAGAAATAGGTACTTGCTAAGGAATACCTGAAGATCTTTGTGCCCCCGGGTCATTGAAATCTCTACCTTGTTGACATCAGAACATTTATCGTTTTTACAATGTTTTAAATAGTAACTTATAAATCTACAATTTTTTCCAAATTTTAACAGTTCGTATCAGTTATTCAGTTACAAAAATATTCCAATTTAATCACTACTGGGAAAAAAATTCAATAAAAAGTTATAGAAATTAAAATAAAAAAAACTCTATATTCAAATATTTGGGAAGGTTTCGGGACTATTTTGACGTCTTACGCGTTTCTCTAAAGTTTCAGATAACTTTTTTAGAACGTTTTAACATTGCTCTTATGGGGGTTTAATGTGTTGCCTAACTATCTATCGAGGCCCCATTTTTCCGTATATTCGGTAAATAGTGTTTTTGATTGAATTAACGTTCAAGTTTTAAAAGTCTATAACCGGGTTAAGACGAGGGCGACTTTTCGAAAGTGGTTTCAAAACTTCACTATTTTTCACCATCGATATTGTTTGTGACTGTGCAAAGATTAATGTTTTGTGCTTGTGCAACCCGCTACAATAATTAATAGTTAATCAAATACAATCTAGCTGATTAAAATGTTACTTTGGTACGTTGTCCTATTTTATTAACGACGTGCATTGGAAAACATTTAAAAATGCCTACATCTACTTATATGTAAGAACACATTCATTAACATAATGATTTTCAATTAAATTAGTATCCCTTATTTTCACATTGAACAAAAACATCTTCACCTTTTTAGATGTATTTTAGAGTAATTATTTCTTTTCAAATTCAAAACAGTTCTAAAACATTTCATTACACCTGAACTTGTTTGTTATATTTAAAAATCTTCCTTTCAAAATTGATATTTTTAAGGTAAAAATTTAATTTATTTCCTGAAACAAATTTAGCGAGGCGTAAGAAATAAGTGAAGGGACGCAAATTCAAAAGGTATTTTAAGATAAAAGAATGTAAATTGTTTGTTCTCTTTGTTCCAATTCGGTTTTATTATTTTCTAATGGTTTTAACGTCTTTTACTTACTTAGATAGGCTTATAATTGCAATTATTATTATTAATTGCATCCTTAATAATCGTTTCTTTTACTTTTTTACGTCTACCTCTTTTTGGAAGGTTCAAGCTGTTAAAAGCATTAGAGAATTTGAAAGAGTTAAGATTTTCATAACTTGAAACATTTTGCATTATAAATCAATATAAAGTTAGTTTTTGAATAAGATTGTTCTCTAAATTGATATTTAGGTAAAGATTATTTCAAAGAACGACATGGTCATATTTCTTTTTCAAAATAAAACATTTTTAAAACAAGTCTATTCCTAAATGAATAAACTAATTATTACATTTTTCACCAACAAATGCAATAACTAATCCTAGCCTTGCTCTAATTACTCTATATTATCCTGTTCACAAAATGTATGGGTTACGGGTTCTGAATATGAAGTACTAATTATTCAAAATCGATCAAAGAAGGATCATTAGGATATTCACTCATAAAACAATCACAATATCTAATAGCGTTCCTCACTCGTAAGAGGTGCCTTAGTCTATTAAGTTCTTGTTTTAATCCAATACAACGCATATTTCCAGAAATCGTGTCGTATTTACTTTCAAAGAAGACTGTAGTAACTGAATTTTTTCACTTTTTGAGTTACATATAACAAACGTTATATTAGGATGAAAACTTCCCTGACTATTGCATCTCAAAAAATAATATGCTGCTACCAATGTTACACAAATAAATTACAGTATCTCAGATTTGTGCGCACGATCCCATCGAGAACAATCGTATTTTGATTTACTACAGTCTTCCTTGCGGTTGAAGAGGTAGGCGTCAGTTGTTTCTCGAGCTGCGATAATTTTTGTCGTCTTATTGAGGTTATGTCGAGCAATTGTAAATAGTGATTTACCTATTAAAATGTGCTCCAGAAACTCTAGGATGGATTTCATTTTGAAATTAGCAACGGAGTCGTATAAAAATAATGTTGAACGGTATGATCTACCAGAGTGCTACACATGGTGGTATAATTACTCTAAAACTGAAGAATATCAACCTATAATATTATATATTCAGAAAACTGATACTGCAGTATATGAACAGGAACAAATAATTGACAACCAAAGAGAATACTGATGTTGAACGTGATGTTCTACCTGGGTGCATAACAGGTTGGCTTAAATGCTTTAAATTTATTAAAAAACCATGAACTGTTATTATTATTTTAGGAAACAGAGATGGTATGATAACAAATACTGAGAATAAACACGAAGAAATAAATGAAGAACCAGAGGATTTTTATGCTAGCAACCCGGGTATAAATCCTGATTATGAACCATCAGAAGAGGAATACTTTAATGCAACATCAGCCCAGGACGTTGAGAATGCAGCTTATCTTGTCAGAACTAAGAAAGAGAAGAGAAATATAAAGAAAGTCGGTAGGAAACGAGCTAGAAACATTAGTGAGTAGATAGACAAAAAATCAAAAACCTCACTAGATCTCGGAACCGTGCAAAGATAAGTGCCAGGCTAAAATGCACGAATAGAGAGAACTCGAAGGAATTTCTCTCGCGAATATTATTTCAATATTGGCAGTGAAGTTTGTAAAGTTATGTTTTTGAAAACTCTTTTCGGAAATTTGGGCAACTACAGCCTTAGGCAAAGTAAAAGAAGGCAGAGAGTATTAAAAATCACATTAAACAGTTTCCCGTGGTACCTACTCTATACTTAGAGGAAAGATTGACTATTCAGAAAATGTACCAATCATATACTGAAAATTTCTAACAAAATAATATCATCGAGGTTTCTACTCCTCGCCAATATAGGAATTTAATATTGGTTTCTTCAAACCCACAAAGGATCAATGCGAAGTTGGTTCTGTTTTCAATATTGTTCCAGAAGAGGACAAAGAAAAAAACGCTTGAAAAGTATGAGCGTCATTTGGAAGATAAGACCACATCCAGAGATTTTAAAAATCCTGATAAACACCTTGCAGTAAATGAAGAGTGTGCACGTGGCCTGCTTTGACCTGCAAAAAATTTTAGCTACCCCACAGAGCCATTTTTACTGCAAGAGTAAGTATTCCACACACAATTTCACGATTTGGGAAACGATGAGAGTTTCTGTTACGTGTGGCATGAGCAAATAGCGAATCCAGGCCCAAATGAAATTGCCAGTTGCCTCTGGAAATTCTGAGATTTGCAAATGAGAAAGGGTGTTAAAAATATAATATTCTATTCCGTCAACTGCAGTAAGCAAAATAGAAACACACCTATATTCTCAATGTTTGGTTTTGCCATAACGCATAGATTTCTGGAGAAAAGACATACGCAGAATGAGGGCACGCACGTTGTCATTGAAAACTTAAAACTAACGGTAATCTGTTTTGTACGTTCCTGAACAGTAGGATGGCGAGAACCACTGGCAAAGCTTATGACTGGAAAGTTGACAATGATAAAAATCCAATTAAGGTTAGTCAAGTACGAGACATTAGATTTTCGTATGAAAAACCAAAAACCATACTCTTCTAGTATGAATTTGATGCTGATTTGAAAAGCAGCAACTAAAAAAAAAAGTAGAGCGCGACAATGCAATAGTAGAACACAGTTTCCACCAAAATTATACAACAGGTCATTGGAAATAGAAGCGATTATTGTGGCTATGCAATACTGGCAAAATACCAACTATGCATCATGCCTTTTATAAAAGTTTAATTTCAAAGACAGAAGAGACTGGCTGTAAAGAAGCTGAAGCTGATCATTTATTCCTTCATTTTAATAAAGTTGATTCGTTATATAATAGTAGTTGTGTATTTACGTAACAACTGAAAAGGTTCTCCTTATACTAATACTAATAGTATCTCTATCAAAAGTCACTTTGGAAAAAAGTCTAAATGCTTGTCATATTTTTGGAATTAAACTGTTATGTACAACACTGAAAATACTTTATTTAAAATACTGTGATTTATGATACTGTTATAAATGCTCATTTACGATTATCTCAGACGTGTAAATATTAAATTACTACAGTCTTTGTTAGATGGATCGATATATCCTTCACAGTATTAATCGTTGCTCTTATTTTGTTAAAAGAAAAACCAAACACCCGCTCCCTTCGCTAGATCGTGACTGCAGTAATGCACTCCTATGTAATAGGCTACTTATCATCCTTTTATGTAATAAACTATCAAGCTTGTTTTATATAACGTAGGATGTAAACACCATTTCGTAATAGTTTGCATATTAAAACAGTATCAAAATGTTAATTATAAACCATACTCTAAAAATAGGATAGTGTAGTATAAGAAATGCGGTACATAAATTGAATGGTCTATATTTTCAACATTTAAAATGATATTCAGCAAATCGAATTTTACCATTTCTGTTCTGCCATAGTGAAAGTATAAGTTTAAATTCCATTTCAGAGGTTGCCAAATTGTGTTAATTACTACTATCAAAGTAAAAAGTTTAGTCACTTGACTTTAAACGTCTACATTTCGAAAACTATTAAACCTATTTTAATCAAACAACTTGCATCATAATCGATATTTAATTCTATGTATGTGAACGTAACTTGATATTTTTGGTTGCATTTAGCTGAGTACTAGATATATTCGATAAAACACCATTTGTCACCACCTCCTCGCGCAAGACCAATGTTGATGAATTAATAACCAAACAATAATTAAAGCATTGCCTTCGTTTTAGGTATATGCCGAAGTACACCTTTACTTAGAGGTTGATGCTAATTTCATGAATTTCTATTATTTAAAAACTGTGTAATAAAGGAAAAATGCCACGCTTGTTAACTCCCTTATTCTAAGCGTTATACTCAATATTTTTACAGGATACTGTACATTAAAACTAATAAATACGGAAAGATTGACTTTTTCTTAATTTATATAATTGCTAACCAAGGGATAGAATAAATATTTCGTTGAAAAAGCATAACGTCTAACTGCACGCAGATAAAAGGAGAAGAGAATTCAACGCGCGACCTTGTGTCACCTCTACTGAGAAATCGCAATTTATATAGTGCGGTAAAATAGTTTCATATATTAATGCATGAATTTTTAGGTAGGAACGTAATATTAAAATGGCAATAAAAGGCGAAATTTCTAGATCTCGAAAATTATTTTTTTCAAGTTACATAATAAATGCATCATCGCCATCTTCTTTGCCATCCTCAATGTCCTGAAAATTGTTATCATTATCATCATTGTCGCCATCTAAATTTATCACTAATTGTTCTCTGCTGACGTCTACTAAATTTTCATTTTCTCTGTACATATCTACGACTTTGTTGGCATGATCGACATAGTTACTCCAAACGATATTTGGCATAGTTCGTAATGTTAACTTGCAAAGTTCCAAAACGTCCTTTATTTTGAACGTTCTGTTTTCCTTTGCCTCCTCTATTTTTGACATAAGCGCATATCAATTCAATTGGATTAAATTCCCTGTAGGCTACTGGAAGCCATAACATCTCCTCGTGATGCATTCACCACCTTTGCAAGCAAATATTGTTTTTTATAATTGTACATACGAGATAATTCCAAAAGTGAAGCCCTCGTCATTTCGTTAAATGAATTGAATTGCTCTGGCAACAGTTTCGTTTGTTCAAACATTCAATTATATTTTGTTTTCTTCAGGCGGTTGTTGGATTTCTACAATTTGGATCTATCAATGTGTGGTACAGTGCTTGATCTAGTACAATCACCGATTTATCGGGGATCACTCCAAACACATATTATAACTATTCTACATAATGCTGTTTATTCAGTTCGTCATGGTAATCAGCCGAACCTATCTTTCCAACGAAGAATTTGGTACAACCTAGTAACAAGCCGTTTTCGTTGCCGATGGTCACTTGATTCTCCCTCTGAATTCGTTTATTTCTTGAATTGTCCCGCGGTATTGATCAAAACTGGCGCGGTTTTCGGGGGTAACAAATTCCGCCCAATCAAATTTTCTTGAATGGTTTGCGCCGCACCATGTTTGGTCAATAAAAAAATATTCCATGGCGTTTCTCTGTACCTTTTAATCGAATATAAATATTCCGCTCTTTTAGCAGCTATTGTAGCAGTTTCCATCTAATTTTCTATAGGTAACATTAATTTTCTTAACCCATCTTTTTAATGTGGTGGTACAAATTTGTGGAGAATGCGGATACTCGTCTGTCAATCTTTGGTGCAGTTCGACTATGGTTGGAAACCTTTTTGCCATATAAAAATTTTAAATTGGCCTTCGTATAACGCCATTTAGAAAATCGTCGATACCTACTTTCGGTCTACCACTTCTTCGTCTCGCCCCTGACACTGCACCACTACTTGCTCCTTCTTCAATTGATACCCTTACTACTAATTTCACTAATTCCCAAGCATTCCTCAGTACGCTTTGTAACTTGATTAAGAATAATTGCGTTTCGCCGTTTTTTTCCGCTTCGAAGAAAGCTTTTACCTTTAAAACAATCCGATTAAACTCGGCGGACATATGCTTAGGCATTTGTTTTTTGGGAAGAAGCTGGTATGATATACTATATATATATATATATATATATATATATATATATATATATATGAGGTATGACGTATAATAAGCTACAAAGAAACCCAATAAGCATTATATGAGTGTGAGAAATACATAACTTTACCGATGTTGCCACTTGTACATATTTGCATGTAGGCACAAAATATGAACTATAAGTAGTCTCCTTCAATCTAGCTTTAACATTTCTAATGAAACCAAAGCAATTAAGGTGATGAAAAGTCGCGTGTTCTTTGAAACTATTAAGTAAATACTTTACACTTAAACATAAAATGATTATACCTCAAACATCGAAGTTTGTTGTAATTGTGAATTTACGACATGGTTCGATTACTACTCGTAAGAACAACCAAGAAGAAACTTAGGAGAGCTACAATCAAAAACATCAACATTTACATTGATAGTTTAACTTAAGTTTAAGGTTCAAGCATTATAATTCTTATTGAAAAACATTTATTTTAAAAAATGAACAGAATACCCTTTTTTCAAAACTCTATAAGATTTTCGAAAAGACTTCAACTTTGCGCAAGGCAGTAACCCAATCTGTGCTAAACTCAATTCGGGTGTTTTCTAACATTTCTTGGGTGATGCTGTTTAAAGAGTCTGTAATTTGGACACGAAGTTTGTCCAAATTGTTAGCACATTCATGCCTGTGCCCATAAATTTATTGGGATACGTGTCCCCAAACAAAACAGTCGTTCGGCGCGATACCAGGTGAGCGAGGAGAATATTTAATAGTACCTTTTCCACTAATAATACGGTTAGGGAACGTAGTTTCCAAAAACTGTAAAAATCTTATTGCAGTATGAGCAGGACAGCTATCTTATTGATACGAAATGTCATCAAAATTTATATTGAGGCGTCCGTATTCGAGTTTCCGTTGATAAAAGATGGACCAGTTATGGAATTGCTTAAAAAAGTTAAAAGAACACTAGTCGATAAACAAAATATTTTCAATAAATCTTTCCTTTTCATTAGCCCGATTCATCACATCTTCACAAAATTCCATACGCTTTTCATGATCTTCTGGAAAAATTTCTTGAGTAGTTTGCAACTTATAGCAACAATATTTATTCCTTTTCAAGATATTGCGAACTGTTCTTGGTTCAATATTCATTTCTTCAGCAATTTTTGTACGATTGCACGGGAGACTAGTTTCTGCTAAACTACACACTGCAATTTCTTGGATGCTCACCATCATTACCGTTTTCTACAATTATTTAAACATCCACATCTTTCAAATTTACAAACTTTCTATACCAAATAAATCATCGTCTTGGTCACTGATGCGTTCAGAAGTAAATTTCTCGATAACTGTTGAGTTTAGGTATAGGGCATGCTGCATATAATATACTTAGAATTCGATGCATCATTCAGAAATAAAATTAAAAATTTTATTTGAAAAAATGAAGTTGATAGTTGTAAGTTGTTTTTGGGTCACCCTGTATATATACATTTACCATGAAAAGAACCGCAACAAAAGATAAGACGTGTTCGGGCGTTCCTCCAAAATAGAAACTCCTGATAGTGAATTAAATTAGTACAGAAATACCGCTCTGGGTTCGAACCATTATATGTCCTCCCTTAACACAGTATTTTGGTTCACTAATTTTACAAATTTTTCATTCACGCGCTATGTGTGTGCCGCCCCTCCTAGATTAAAAACGGTTGCGGTTTGCCATCCTTATTCAATATCAGCACATTTTTAAATACCGCATAATCGTATAATCACGAGTATATTTTAAGAAAATAATTTTACATTTATGTTATTTAGGTAATCCCTTAACGTTAGGACAAGAAAAGGTTTACCTACTTCGCGTTGTGAGACTTGGTCATGTTTGACTGTTTGGGCTATTTACAAGCAAATGAAAACGATTTGTTACAATTTCTTTTTAGTAATAGGTTCAGAAAGAATAAAACTACCTACTTTTCGCATTTAATTGATTTGCATCGGAAAATAAAATATTTATGAAGGTTTAAACTCGAGCGTGTTGAAAAATGATACGATTTATAGTACCTTTCTGTAAATAAAGTTCTACAGTTATAAAACTACGCCAATTAAACACTTAGAATTTACATATTTTAACAACAATATAACAATTGTTAAATAACAATGATTTCGGCCCCAACGTTTTTGTAAAATAAGCTTTCAAAGTGAAGTGAACTTTTTACTTTGATAGTAGTTAAAAATATTAGTGAAATTACACTCTTTTGCGTAAGACTAAGATGTGGTTATTGATTTGGGTAAAAACATGTTACCTTTGTGTTTTATACCTATATAAAATAATTAAACAGTACTTACCTGGCATTCATACGTGCCATTATCCCTTTTTTGGACATATTTTATTTGCAAAGTCCAATCATCAGATCCCTCGGAGTGTAAAATTTGAAACCTCTCGTCATTGGTATATGTAAACATTCCTGATGATAAAATATGCCAATCTCTTCGTCGTACCCAAGAAATTTGCTGTAACAAATAATTACATTACTATTTTTTGTATTCAGAATTTTTTGTGATTGCGTAAATAATTGCTATCTAATCAATTTTAAGGTGATTGACATTAATTAAACCAGAGTGTAGAAAACGAAATAATATATAATCTCATTTAAAATTGAATACATGTGTATGAACACCCTTGTTTTTATTTATGAGAGTATATATATAAAAGCGGCTACATAGATAATGTCCTATACATAAACAACGCTTAACTACAACTTCCTGGAATGAAATAATAATAATAATAATAATAATAATAATAATGTTTATTTTTTTGCAATAACAAATGGAAAGTAATACCTATAATAACGTGCACTTAAATTATAAATTAGAATTGCAAAAAAAAGGGTTAAAAGGCAGTATAACTGATCTAAGTTTTAACCCTAAGCTGTAACATAACTAAAAGAGATAAGAAATAATGCAAGCTTTGTACAAACGAATAATATACATATATGTATTAAGTTTGAAATACATTAATAGGATGAATTATGCTTGCGATGTTAACAATAGTTTCCTGTAGAAAAATCTAAAATTCTATAGTAATTGCCATTTGAGAGACGGTAACAGTTTATTATATAAGGAACAGACGTTATATGTAAATGATCGATGAAACATATGTGTTCGAAAAGATGGAGGCGAAATAAGTCCTTTAAATCTAAGGTTAACGATGTGAACGTCGCTTCGGTATCTGATTTTTTTGGTGTAAGTATGGTGGAACTTCCTTAGAAATAATTGAATGGTAAAATACAGCAGCATGAAATACCCTTCTGCTATCCATGTTTACCCAATTAGCGTCTTTTAATTTATAAGTGATGGGTTGATATTTCCTTATGCCATAAACAAAGCGTAAACATGATTTTTGTACTCTTTAAATACGATTTTTTTCTGCACTTGTAAGGCATGGACCGTATACTACATCACAAAAGTTAAAATTATTTAATACGAGTGACTTTGTTAATTGTAGTTTTAATGCTTGCGAAAGTATATGGCGATGAGGAAATAACATTTTTAAACTAGAGTACGATTTCTTAATACATTTTGTAAGATGTTCTTGAAATCGTAGGTTATTGTCCATTTCCGTACCACTTGTAAACATTTAAGGTTTACATCACTAACTGTTATTTTTAAGTCATTCTCTATTTTTTCTTTGAACTTACCAAAAATAATAAAGGTAGATTTAGAAGGATTTAGGCTGATATTGTGTTTTCTGGACTTACACTCTAAGTTATATATATATATATATATATATATATATATATATATATATATATATCTATATATATCATTATTTATAATGTTTTTCGCCAACACTAGATCGGAGTGAGTAAAAGAGTATTTCAGCTGTGTATCATCTGCATAGAGATATGCTTTACTATGTTGTAGACAATCAATTATGTTAGAACTGTATACACAATACAGTAGCGGACCTATGATCGACCCCTGTGGAACTCCACTAGAAATTTGCATAAGGTCTGATTGACCATTGTTGGTTTGGACATACTGAAAACGATTTGTAAAGTAATAAAATACTTATCTTTTTTGGGATTTTTTAATGGTGTACTTTAAATTATACAATCTAAACGTTTCGATAACACTTACAGTTATCTTCGTCAGTAGCAATGTTTGTTAAAAATTGTTAAAGATTTAGTAAACAATTTTGTCAAATTGTAGCAATGGGTAGTCCCCTTAGTCCTGTTATAGCTAATTTTTATATGGAAAAATTTGAAACATTAACGTTACAAAATACACCTAAAAAACCTTCAGTTTGGTATAGATATGTAGATGACACATTTGTTATTTGGAGACATGGAGAAGAAGCACTGCATGAGTTTTTGGTTTTTATAAATGGTATACATCCTAGTATTCAGTTTACCATGGAAAAAGAAACTAATGGAAGTTTACCATTTCTTGACATATTAATATCTAAAAATAATAATTCACTATCTTTTAAGGTTTACAGAAAGCCGACTGATAGATACCTTCATAAATTATCCAACCACCATCGACGTCAAAAAATTAGCGTAATTAAATCTTTAGTAGATCGAGCAAAACGAATTTGTGACCCTGAATTTTTGAATGATGAATATAAATATTTAAGAAAATCCTTATGAGAAAATGGATATTCACTTACAGATATTAATAATGTTATTACACCTTCTAGGCGTAACCATAAAGAAAAAGAAAAACCAGTTCTTAATGTTGGTACTGCTTTTCTTCCTTTTATAGCTAATGTTACAAATAGAATTGAAAAAATCCTAATCAAATATGGCATTAGGACTATTTTTAAACCTACAAGAAAAATTAAAGAACATTTAAGATCACCTAAAGATGTGTCAAACCTTTTATCATCTTCCGGAGTGTATAAGTTATCTTGTTCATGTGGAAAAGTATACATCGGGACCACAAAACGTAGCTTTGATACAAGACGCAAAGAACATATGAGATTTTGTAGATTGGGTCAACCAGAGAGGTCTGCTGTGGCTGACCATGCCCTGAATAATCTAAATCATGACATTCAATTTGACAATATGAAAATATTGTCAAGACAAACCCATTATTATGTTCGTTTGCAACGTGAAGCTATTGAAATATATAAACACCGAATAATTTTAATAGACAAGAAGAAAATCTCCGTTTAAATAGGTTTTGGCATCTTATAATTAAAAAAGAGCATAATGATACGCCTTGATTTTAATTTGTTTTCAGCTTTTGGTATGTCTAGGTTTTTGCTGTGTTTTTCCTAGACCTTGAAGCAAATGCTTTACCAATTATATGTTAAATTTCCACAGCACTATAATTTAACATAAGTAGTGGAAATTAAATTGAAATTAAAAATTACAAAGAACGTTCTGCATTGTGCTTTTCATTGTTAATAACACTTCCAATTATTGATAAAGATATCTCTTTGTTAGATTTAACTGGGTTATTTTATTTGATGTAATGTTTGGATTTGTGAATGCTTCTATCATTTTAAAATTGAAGTTTTTCACAACTTTACACTTACATCATAACTCGATTAAATTTTGTTAAATGTGTTTTTTGGCTGGCAAATTTCATCGTTAGCTTTCGTCGTAGAGAGTGTTCTGGTTTGTCATCTTTGAGGCAGTTTAACAATATTTCATTTTAATGACCTAGTTATTCTTTACTACAATTTTATAGTTGGCTTATACGTTTCTCAAACTGTTATATTAATAGCAGGCTTATGTTTATGTTTGAATTTTTCAAATTTGACAAAATTGTTTACTAAATCTTTAACAATTTTTAACAAACATTACTACTGACGAAGATAACTGTAAGTGTTATCGAAACGTTTAGATTGTATAATTTAAAGTACACCATTAAAAAATCCCAAAAAAGATAAGTATTTTATTATGAGTGTTAATGGTGAAAGTTTACATTTTCAGATTTGTAAAGTAGCTTTTTGTCAAATGATAACGATTTGTCAAAAAATGTTAAGTAAAAGGTATCTAGTGTTTTAGTTATAAGCCATTGAAAATGACTTAAAGTTTTCTATTTTACCTTCCAATCATATCACGTCTCTTGCACTTAAGGATATATATATATATATATACATATATATATATATATATATATATATATATATATATATATATATATATATATATATGATACAGCAAGGTATCGTGATCGGAATTGAAAAAAAAATTTTGACTCCAATTTTTACGCGTGCGCGTGCGGTGTCCGTGTGCGCCTGCGTATGTGCTTACATATGCGCGTGTGCGCGTGTGTGTGCGTGGGCGTGTGTGAGCTTGTGCGTGGGCGCGGGAGCGGACGTGGACGCAGGAATGCGCGCGTACACTGTTAAACGGATTTAAATGAAAGTTTGTAACGGATTGGTGCTCGCACGACCTGGTAAGCTTTTGAGAAAAATCGGTTCACGCTTGCGCATAGTTTAATATACATTTTTCGAGAAAATGTTTTAAATAAATTTTATATAGCAAATAAAACTACATAAAACTGAATTCTCTTACGGTTTTCAGAAACCATATTTTGGTTTATGTGACGAAAATTGAGGTTGAAAATAATTATTTCAAAAAAGTGTTCAAGGCAAGGTTACAGAAGCTTTCAAAATCCAGAAAGTTTTACTTATTTTCATCTGACATGGGCACATGCTACTAATATTACATAAATCTTGATAAGGTTAATTGATAACTAGGTGGTTTATTGATTTCCAGGAAGGTTGTGACCAACCCAGTAATTTTGATGTTACAGTAATGGTTTTCTTAAAACATGAATCTCCAATTACTTCCTTTAGAAGTGCGCAATACTTATAGAAAAAAATTCGTTGTGAGTACCCAGAAATAAATTTTCGTTTATTTAAAAACACGAACACGATAAATGCAAATATAAAAAAGACAATACAAGAATACATAAAAATTATGAACACTCTGAAATCATTAACATTTCCACTGTTTACTTAATTAAATCATTGCTCCATATATAAGCAGCAGCCCGCCTTAACAAGAGGTTTGCCAAATTTCGTTTGCCTGATTCACAATTCTTCATAATTCTCTTTCTGTGTGGATTGTGATCTGATGTACTTTTTGTTTTATTGTTCCTGTGAGATAAAAGTCCCTAGGAGTAATATCCACGGAACGAGTAGGCCATCTAACCGAACATCATTTCTGCTACTAATCCATCCATCAACATAATTTTGATTTAAATAATTCCTTACCGGGATGATGAAATGACGATGAGCAGCATCATGTACAAAATTCATTATCCAACGATTTTCTAAAGGAATACCGTCTAACAAACTCGGTAGAAATTCACATGTGGTTAACTATTTTGAAATTAACTTAATTATGTAAATTCTATAATAAAATTAACTTTAACGCGGGTATATGTGCAACCTCCTTTTGACACTGCTTATTTTTCTGTCAAATCGAGAAACGCGAGTTAAACGAACCTATTCATTGTGGGGATCTATTTTTAAAAGCACTGTAATTTGAATATAATAATAAATGATATTTATTTTCAAGGTGAACCTCGGTTGTCCAGTTTAGGAAAACCATCTTATCTCAACGTGAACTCCTCTCTGTATTTCGACTTTTTTTCCTCCCAAGGACAAATCTATCTACAAGTTAAATTGAAATTAATATAAATCGGAAGATTAATACAGATTGCATTAATTCCATCAAGTTAATTAGACCGTGTTAGCCAATCATTCGCTCCCACAACACTGTACTGGATGGATTATTAATGGATCGTATTACTAAAAAAATTATTGGAAAGAAATACGGCATAATTTATTTACCAATTAATACGACACCGGTCAAATTGACCGGAGTTTAGAATTACATTGTAAAGGGAAAATAATAAACCCAACTCTGAATTTTTTTTATTTTGAAGATGCTAATACACAATGAGTAATTAGATACACCCTGAACATATAATTTCTTTAGTTATAATGCCAACACATTTCCCACGTACTACTTTTTTACAAATTTTGCTATTGTCATTTGATTTATTGGCCCATTTTTAAGTTTGACATTGCCTCCGCTTGTTTGTTGATTGCGACCCATCTTGTTGATATGTATGCATTTTCTTGTACGTGCGTACTCATTACTGAGTGCATCGGCAAGTTTCAAAATGTATTTTCGACGACTTGTGTTTTCGTTCGTACATAAATTGTAAATTATCCATGAAGTTAATGGTGCTAAATCAAGTATGTTGGAAAATACTTATAGAGGCCACCTCCTGGAAAACGGTTTGGTTGTATAATTCCTTGCCATTAGGTCCACAACGTCTACCCCACATTTAGTATTATTGTAGAATTTTACGGTTTCTAGTAGTTTCATCACCCGTTATAGAAAATTTACTATCTACTGAGAATGCACACATTTTTCGATCTTTTCGCTTGATAAATATCGTCACATACAAAAACCTTCTTAGAATTCAAATTATTTCTCGATTTTTTATAGCAGCTGGTAAAAATCTTCTACTTCGGTTCACAATTCCAACTAGTGATGTAGACTCCTTTTGCAAACTTTTGGTCAAATTTAGAGATGTAAAAAAGTTACCTACAGTACATTCCTCCCCTTTTTTAGAAATGGTTCCATTAATTTCATCACACTATGTCCAGATAATAACGTATTAGTTAGTCTTGAACGGTTCTTGCCCAAGCAAGGAAGTCCATTCAACATCTGAGGGGCTAATAGTGGATGAAGGGGGTATGTGTCAAATAGTAACTTCAGAGATAATAGCTCTTCAAGTTTTTATCTTACTAGTTTTTTTGTAAAAAATATTATGTATTGTTATTATTGGCCATCATATAGTTGATTTTGTTGTTGATTTTTTACGCTGCAAACTTTGTTTAATTATTTTAGTATTTTATGACTGAAAAATAAAAAAAAACTGTACATACATCTTTCTTCCACAAATATAGCTTTTAATTTGTTACCCTATGGTAATGCATGAAGAAGACATGTGCAGTTAAGGTACACCATTGTTAGCAAAAATGACTTTATTATTACAAAAATTATGACATAGAAATACAATAAAATAGAAATATTAAAAAAACAGATTTGTTAGTACTGCTTTAAAACTATCATAGATACTCTTTCATAACTTACTCGTACCGCCACGGATAGTGTTCTGGTACATAAAATAGCTGGTAGCGCATATTTTCTTGGCTTCAGTGAACCAACCTTGGAATGCAAATTGGTCCATGAAGAGTCGGTATATCTATAAGAGATTGATAAATGCTTACTTTTTTGAACGGAGTGTACTCATGATAACATGGTTTAAAGAAGTAAGAGCCGTACTACTCCACGCGTAACCACCTGACATTGACTCTGGATTTTACTTCGTGCTTGGTGAAACCTTCTTTTCTTTTGTACAGCTTCATTTTGCTTTGAAGGTTTTCGGTTTCTCAAAAATGTTGTATCATTTCTGTAACCTTATTTCTCCTGCTGGACTTGGCAATAATGTCTCTGTATTCTTCAGGAGTAAAAATATTCTGGTGTTTTCTTAAGTTTTTTTTTATATTCTGCCAAAATCCCTATCTGAGGAAATTTATGTTCAATTACTTCAAAGGATCCTTTGTGTATTGGATGCTGGAAGAGGCAGACCATGAGAAAGTTTTTATTTTGGCCTGCACATGAGTCAGACCATATTATTAGATGATCTTTATTATTCAGAGATTCGTCAGTTATTAATACTGTAAGTAGAGCGCTAAACACGTCACTACTTCCGCTTGATACTTGGTCCTCTGTTCAAGAACGAAATGTGCATCTGTCCCTATTATTTGTTATTAAATGAACTCCAAAGTTGTCTAGCTACATTTCTCGCAGATAAAAAGCTTTTGATGCGCTTAGACCAGGGGTAGCAAAGTTTGTTGCAAATCAACTGTAATGTAAGTCACATTCTCTGATGTTTCCGCCTTCTCTCTATCAGCTTTTATTAAATCACATGATTGTGATGAAAATTATGAATGTGAAAGATAATTTTCTATGTGCTCTTCATTAGATTCACCTGCGTCGTAGGTGCTACATGTATCACTCTTTGGGTGACCGAATGAGATATTAAACTCGAAGATAAATACATTACGATACGTACATTCTTTTACTCTAAAATTATCAGCAACCTTGTCAGTAGCACATTTTTCCAGGTAAAGTTGGTGCATTTCGGCAATAAGCGGCATTTTCTGTTATTATAGATTTGGCTAGTATACTGTAACCTTTGTAAGATTTATAAGCCTCATCCCTTTGTCTTGCTATAACAGCTTTACGTCTATGCCATTCATTAATATTCATTTTAATTTTGTAGGTAAAGTTTTCTTTCTTTTGTTTGTATGAAGTAACTCGGCACTTATGTTATTCACTTGCCTTGTGAAGAACTCATTTGGGCGTTCATCATCATCACTTGTGCCAACAGTATTATCACTACCTACGCTAACATTGTCATCATTTATGCCAAATTTGTTTTTGGGGATGTTGTAAATGATTGAAATCTTCAAAAATAACATGGTCAGAATCACTAACATCTCTCTAATCTGGTTGATATTCCTCACTAGAGCTGTCACAGAAAAGGTTGCTGATCTTGGAGTTACTTTTTAATCTAGTCTCTGAAAATAATTAAAAATATTCAATATCATGAAATGGTTGCTAAATTGGCCCGATTATCTACGAGACGTTAGTATCAGTAATATATTAAACATCTCAGTAATTATCAGGAACACCAGAGCCCTATTTGGAGAACAAATTGTGAAGCTTTGCACTTTTTTTGTCGTTTCATGAAGACCTAAAAATGAAAAGAACTTTGCGGATTTATCTTAATTTTTTTCATGAGGATCACTTAAAATAAAAATTAAACTCAAAAACTTTTCAACTTTGCAGAGTTGCAAAAACGTTTACCATTGCAAACATTTTAAAAGTATTGTTTATAATATTGTGTTTTAATGCTACATTATATATAGCACTTTTTTAGAGTTAAAACTTTTTTTTTATTTTATTTTTTGAAAGAACATATTAGAAAAATATTACTAATCAAAAAATAATGGCTGAAAGTCAGGTTAGACTCTGTGAAAATTACAATTTTTAGATGTTTAGCACTTTTGCATATTAAACCCATTTAAAAAATAATAGACATTAAACAATTTTCTCGATTTTATTAGTTAATTTAGATCTTCTAAACCATGTGTTTATTAGAAGTAAAAGAAAGAACATAATCTATTTTAATGATAAAAGTAGTGTGGTAAAGGTAAACCTATCTTTTGATGTACACGTATCATAGTTGTTTTTATTTAAATCTTCTCGTAAGTGAGCTTTTGATGTTGTAGGCTCAGATGCAGAATTACCTATTTCTAGGTGAGGATCTTGTATTTCCACATTATATTTAGTTTTTCTTTTAGCAATAGGATCAGTAGCAACACAACTTTCTGGCTTTAAAACTAAATTTAATATTTTTCTTCCTCCTGAATCCATTTTAAGTAACGAGCACTATTTTATTTTTGCAAATGCAACCAGAACATAACAAAAGAAGTACTGTGTTGACGCTAACTTAAACAGGTGTTTGATGCATAAAGGGACTATGTTACATGCTTTCTAAATATTCGAATGGAAGAAAGAGGCATGTGCACGTAAGAGCTACATACCTCCTTCTTCCTTTATAGTACTGCGAACATTCTGTGACATACCTTCTTTATCGCTCAGTATATCTGTAAATAAGAGAGTTGGGGTAAGTATCAGAAGTTTACATGACTCATAACACATTCATTTATTTTAAAAAAACAAATTTACAAAAATTGTCACATACCTCCTTCATCCACTTAGCGCTTCATATATTTTGTTTCAACGTCATCTCCATTCCAAAACTTTATACCAAATTTATCGGGTTTATTACTTATATATTGGGCGAATGGACATCTGGCTTTTGTAACAAATAGTTGTTCATTAATTGTAATGTTTGCTTTTGATTTATAACACGTAATACAATTATTCACAAATTTATTCCATACTTCAGATACTCCAGCAAACTTATCAGATTTTCGATGATCTCGACGGGTTGATTTTAAGTCGAATAGAATAAATCGCTTTGTTTGGTTGAATTTATCTCTGGACATTGTATCATAAAAGAAATTAGGTCCCCATTTTTGTTCCACAATTGATCCACTGGAAGGTTTTTAGCACCATAGATTCCATGAGCGTACAAACAAGATATAAACGCGTCTAATTCTTCCAAAGTAGTTGTCCATGGACTACCACCCAATTGTCTACTTGCTTCAGCTTCAGTTCCTAATATTACGCACCATGGAACTGTCAATAGAAAGCCTCCAAGAACTTACACAAGTATAGTCAACGTTTCGTTTAGCATATCCGGTTGGCCCAGCTTCTTCTCTAAGGATGTTATGACGACATATACGTCCACAACCGTTACTCAAATTACTCAAAATTCTCCATTCAGTACCGCCTGCTGCATGATATTCTACGCTGTTTGATGTTCCTGGAAAACTGGATAAATGCTCATCTTCGCCACCATCACTACTGGTGTAATGCATCTTCCAAAATTAAGGATGTACACTATTATCACTATTATCACTAATCATCAGCTTCATATTGCAGTTCGGCTTCAGTAAGATATTTCGACATCTTGAACGTAAAGTACCTAACTAAAGTTGTTGATTCAATGTGTACGAGTATTTATACTTACTAATTTTTCAAAACCTCTAGGAAGTGGGTGGTTATTGTAAATATCATTATTGGAAGCTATTTCTCTTCTTGGAATGTTAATTAGCCGTTCATATGAATGTTTAGACACTTGTCCAAAGCATGCAGATTAGGAAATAATTGTGCGGTTATAGTGACCGCAACCGTACTTTAAGGTAATTGTGATGAGCAAAGCAATTATATGCAAAATGCAACAAAATTGCTTAGTAATTTTTAGGAGAAGTAATAGAATTTTGTTAGTAGATATGCTGTACCGATCCTGTATCACTTTTGTCACTAGATTTGGAAAAGTCACCAGAAAAGTCACTAGATTTCAAGGTTGGTAATATTGCCTGCTTCAATGTCACCGCTTCAAGGTCACATGGCAGGAAAGGTTGGTAACACTGTCAAGTCGCTTTAAGTTCACTCTCATTGCCAAGGTTAAGTTTTTAACGTACACATACCCCACAATGGTTTTCAACGGCAAGGTCATGTATACATTACCTGCATTAAGGTATATTCCTCAAGGTCAAGGCCATTTAAGTAACTAAAAAAGTTATAAGACTGGCTTTCAAGGTCAAGGTCATTCACGCCCACATTCAAATTATCCACATCAAGGTCAATGTATTTTTCAAGGTCAAGGTTATCGTACACATTACTTGCAGATATTCCTCTAGGTCATCACATTGCCCACCTCAAAAGTACAAGGTTTTCCAAGGCCACGTTTATCAAGGTCAGGAAATGTTCAAGGTCATAAATTTCAAGGGCACCAGGCAATCCTTAGAATTTGGCCGAGGTCATGCGTGTTAATTACAGTTCTCGAGGTCAAGGGGTATTAAATAGTTTTCAAGCTATAGGGGATTCTACTTTTCAGGATCAAGGTCAACAATTCTTGCCTGAGCCAAGTTAGTTACTACAATTATTGTCAAGGTCACCTGCTGGGGTATCGTATTACAGATTATTGTCTATGCTAGTAGTCAAAGTTCATCGACCTTTTCAAGGTCATCGATTTCACGGTTACGTCTCCAGCAAAGTTCACTAACCTCTGTGGTTCAGGTCAAAATAAGCTCTTGGCTTTGCGCAGGATATTTTACACACCTCAAGGTCAAAGGTTATTCAAAGTTCTTGTATTGTAATAAAAGGATTATGCTTGCGTGGGCTCATACTACTATTCTAAACCACCAGGATACGGTAGTTTTCCTAACAACCGGATCCGGTTCCCAAAGACAGATAGCCGTTTCCCAAAACAGGGATCTGTTTCGCAACACAGGCGATCCATTGTTCTGGCTGAATTAGTTATAATTCCCAAAAATAGATTGTTATCTAGCTACCGCCACCGTTTCAGGCTCAATTCTGAGAAATCAATTTTCAAGAAAAGGCGATCCGTTGTTCAAGCTGACGCTTCAAGGCCTATGCTTACAAATTTCAAGGTCACACCTCTGAGAAAAGAACACGGCGATCCATTGTTCTGGCCGAGCAAGAGTCATAAGTCCTAAAAATATATTGTTATCTAGATATCCCGACCGTTTCAGGCTTAATTCTGAGAAACCAATTTTCAAGAACAAAGGCGATGTTCAAGTAATTCAAGGTCATCTAACAAATAAAATATTTTTTATAAAACTTGTAATTTATTAACCACAATATTCATCTATATACAAATAAAAAAAATTGATTCAGGTCAATATACATATTACGGAATATTTGATGTACTGTCACCTAACATTTAATGTGATCCACGACGCATTATCTTTCCTAATAGGTATTTGGATCATGCATATTTTATTTTTTATTTGTTTCTCACATTCAATTTCCTTCAACTCATTTTAGTTTAATGTGATCCACGACACATCAGCTTTCCTAACAGGTATTTTTATCGCTTCATTATAATGTTTACTAGCCATACATTCAGCTTTCTTTAAAGTCTTCATATCAGGATCTGAGGTCCGTTTACTTTGAGAAATTGTTCAAGACTTATTACAAACCTACGTCTCTTAAACTTAACTTAAAGACAAAACAAAAATACAAATTAAAATCTTTTAATTATACAGTTTCATAAACCCAATACGCAAATTTCAGGGTCAATTCCTATTTTCAAGGTTAAAGGTGATCCGAACTAATCCGACCACATGTAGGGCTATCAAATAGATTGTCAATGGCTAAAATGTGTTAGTAACAATTTTCAAGGTCATAAGTCCTAGAAACCAACTTACAGGGGTATCTCAATATATGACCGGTAAATGTATATAGGAGAATGCTCTTCAAGCCATAGGATCCACTTCTCGTTTTCAAGACGATTGCGTACACACATTGCATACGTATATTTTTAAGACCACGTATAGTGATCCACTTAGTAATTTATTAAGAAAAACCCT
The DNA here is from genome assembly GCA_036346205.1 of Vesta saturnalis. Lineage (NCBI taxonomy): Eukaryota > Metazoa > Arthropoda > Insecta > Coleoptera > Lampyridae > Vesta > Vesta saturnalis. Next base: position 1,256,748 of record JARFJB010002198.1, on the reverse strand, counting down.
CAAGCGATCCATTTTTCAAGCAATTCTGGTCGGGCCAGGGTCATAGTTCCTAGAAATTACATGCATGGCGTATTCAAATAGAGTTTTCAAGGTGTGGGGGATTCTACTTTTCAGGGCCAGGTTACCAAACTGGTTCAGACCATGTGTAGAGAAATGTTCAAGGTTAGATTTAGTAGCATTCCTAATAAAAGTCACGAGCAGGATACTAATCCGACCTTCTCACTAGAAAAGTCACGATAAATCAATTTTCAAGGTTAAGCCAAACAATAGGTTAAGGTGTTCCTGTATCAGTGCTCTTCAAGTAGCGAAATAAGCATGGATTTGCGTGGCTGAATACCAAGGTCACCTGTAGTTTCCAGCTACCCCAACCATTTAAATCTCAAGGTCACAATCCTGAGAAATCTAAAAATGGAATTTTCATGGTCAAAGGTGATAAAGTCAAGCTATTCAAGGCTCTTTTACTGGATCTGTGTCTGCATATCCAGCATCAGGCTCAAAGAAGTCATAGGTTGATTCTGAACGAATTTATCAAGGTCACGCTGATTTTTCCTGAGTCAAGATCATGTGTTAATTCCTAGAAATCGATGGCCACCTGCAGGGGTATCCCGATCTTATTCGATAGTAATACGAGGATAAAATCCTGGTAGGAAATTTTCACCAAGCAATCCCTACCATCACTTCTAGGTCAAAGTTTATTCTCAGAATTGTCATTGAAGGTGCGAGTGATCCTAGAGGGTAAGGTCGTTTTGGCGGGAAATGGTCGCCAAATAATTCTCGACTGAGTCAAGGTCATGTGTTCAAGGTCACCAAGAAAATTGTCAAGGCCACACTGTTCAAGCAATTCCTTTGTATAAGTCCTAGAAGTGATTACAATTCCTAGAAATCAATTTTCAAGGTTGTCTGCAGGCGTATTCTTAGAAATAAATTCCCAAGGCTAACCGTAGGGGTATTCTTAGAATAGGTCAAGTTCATTGAAGGTGTGAGTCATCCATTAAAATTTTTCAAGGTAACACCCTTTTGACGGGAAAATTTCAAGGTCGCCAAACAATTATTAGAATTTAGTCGAGTCATGGTCACGTGTTTGTGTTGAGGTCAGTCGGTTAGTAACTTGTCAAACATGGAATTAGCAGGGTTAAACCAAAGCACCTATTGCAAACTCTATAAAAATGTACGTGACTTGGAGATATCGAAAAAATACAAAGTTATTAATGTGACAGTAATTAATACGAAGTATGGTGAACGTATAGTGTTGGAAGCGGAGGAGTTTAAATGTGTATTACCTCAGCGCTTTTACGAGTAGGTTAAAGGAGAAAATCGAATTGAAGAATTTAAAACGCTGCTAATACAAGGGATGTATTCATGAGTAGTCTGGGTGCAGTCGGAAAAACAGCAAACATAGCATGTAGTGTCCCCAACCATATGTAAACATGATTTATCTAGAATCATTTTATATTTATCGTCGGAGGAAAAATGAACATAATTGACATAAGATACAGGGTGTTCGCTTCAAAGGGAAACTTATGTATCGAATTGCGTGATTCCATTAAAAAAAGCTGAATTAAAAATTAGTGTTGCAAACCATGATTGAGTGTCAAGCTTAGAATGCGAATTTTTAGTATAAAAGTCATCGTTGTGTGTGCAAGTATCAGTATACTTTTGATTAGGAGAAATGACGAAAGTAGTAGTACGTAAGATAGAAAGAGAAAGTAAAGAAAAAGCAGTAAGTGTGGAGGAGCGAAAGAGATTGGAGACGTTAATAAAGCAAGTGAAAGAATTAATACTCGATTTGGAGTGTTATATACTGAAAAAAAAAGCAATGAGTAATGAGGAATATGTAAAAATAGTGTACTAAGGTAGAACCATGAAAGGTTGAGAAGTATGGGGAACGTATAATGCTGGAAACGGAGGAGTTTAAATGCATATCAACTCAGCGCTTTTACAGGTATTTTAAAGAAGAAAATCGAATTTAAAACGCTGCTAAACACAAAGGATGAGTTCATGAGTAGTTTGGGTGCAGTCAGAAAAACAACAAATATAACATTTAATAGTACCCAACCATGCTTTAACTGAAATCATTTTGCAGAACTGTGCAAAGAGTGTGTAAAATGTTGTTATAAGTATCTCACAATTATATGTATTAGGTTTAAGGAAAGTACTGTAAATCTAAATGTCCCCTAAATTAACAAAAAATTCGATTTAGTTACAGATTTGTCGGTTTTAATGCAGATCGCTAGAACCTGAAAGGATCTAATTTACCTGTAAATGAAAGAAATGTGATTGATTTTCTATCAATAAATGGCGTTTATCCTAACTCTCTAAAAATTCTTTTATTATTGAAGCGTTATAATGATGAAAAAATACAATGACTTTGCTTTGTATAAAGGAGATTTAAAATGATTTTTCGCAAAGCATGGCCTTTTTGAATAAATGCATCATTAGGACTGTATTTAAAATTTCGGCCCTTTTTATTCCGAAATTGACTAGCCTTGGACTTAAAATAGCAATCAATGACAGCTATATAAATTGCAGTATAGAAGTGGAGTAAACAATGTAAATTTTATGTACTACGACCAATGTTTCTGTCAATTAAATAAATAAAATTTTTATATAAAATGTTTTAATGATAAAATCGATATAGTTATAGATTTATTAGTTTTAATGTATGCAGATCTCTAGACAAAGGAACGTGATTGTTTCTATATCAATAAATGGCATTTATGCATATGTTAAATAAAATTTCTTTTATTAGTAAAGCGTTATAGTGGTTTTTCATTATTTAAAGTAATATAAAAGGTTTGCTTTCTTTATGTCTACTTTAAATCTATACATTGTATATGATAACTAGCACTTTGTAAAAATGCGAATGGATAATGTCAATATAGTTATCTGAGGGAACAGAATTAAGTATTAAACAGATTAGCTATAGAAATAAAATTGTGTTATAATTGCAATTAGAAAATATAGACTCGTTGCACATGTCTAATTATTGGTTAGAACAGAGAGATAACAATGTATAGATTTAAAATAGACGTAAGAATTGTAATGCTGCTTAAATAACATTTATATAACATGTTTTAATGACCCCTAAATTAATAAAAAAATCGATTATTTATAGATTTATTGGTTTTAATGTATGCAGAACGCTGGACAAAGAAATTTACTTGTTTTTATATCAATAATGGCTTTTCATTATTAGTAAGCTTTATAAGACGTTTTTTTTTGTTTTAAAGGGGATACAATAAGCTCGCATTCATATAGATAATGTAATTTTAAATAAATGGTTTTTATTATTATTAGGCGTTAGAATGTGTTTTCATTGTTTTAAATCAGTCTCACTTTCTTAACGGTGATGTAATTTAAAAAAAATGTACCTTAACAATTAAGCTTTTAAGTCCAAGGCTAGTCAATTTTGGAATAAAAAGGGCCGAAATTTTAGGTACAGTCCTAATTTACGTTTTTTCGGGTCGCGAAACGTCCACATTTTAATCAATTTTTGAGGTTTTGGGCTAAATCTCGATAATTATGCATTTTTTCAAAAAGGCCATGCTTTGCGAAAAATCAATTTAAATCTCCTTTATATAAAGTAAAGTCATTGTATTTTTTCATTATAATTTTTAGAGAGTTAGCATAAACGCCATTTATTGATAGAAAATCAATCACGTTTCTTTCATTTACAGGTAAATTAAATCCTTTCAGGGTCTAGCGATATGCATTAAAATCGACAATTCTGTAACTAAATGGAATTTTTTGTTAATTTAGGAGTCATTTAGATTTACAGTACTTTTACACAAATAAATAGCTAACTACATTTTTTTTTATAAATGTTATTTAACCAACGGAAACATTATACAAATACACAAAATTCTTTCATTATATTTTAGTACATCTAATTTAAATCTATGCATTGTTCCTTACTTCTAGCCAAAGATAACGAGTCTATATTTTCTAATATGTATAACGCAATTTATTAAACTCTGTGATTGTTTGTTCTTTTCTAGTAAATCTGTATATAATCCAATTTCACCTCTTTAAAGCAAGTTCCAACGTACGTCAGCTTGGTAAAGGAGTTCTATTTCCTTATGGGAGATTACAAATTCCTAGTTCAGTGTTTCGATAGCTTAAAGGACGTAATGTGTATCTCATCTGGAGGAAGAAGGTTGATATCGGATAAAACCCTAGGGCGGTAGTATTCTGTACTAATGACTAGACGTTTGTCAAAAAGTTCCCGCGCACAAACATAGATATGTAGAGCCAATAAGGCACCGTTTGACCTTGATGGGTTGACTGCACGAGGCTAGAATACTACCGAAAAACTAGCACTACGCTTAAAGTTTTTATTCTTTAATTATACAATACAGTTCCTTAAACCAAATACATATAATTGTGAGGTACTTATAACAACATTTTAGACACTCTTTGCACAGTTCTGTAAAATGATTCTAGTTAAAGCATGGTTGAGTACTATTAAATGTTATGTTTGTTGCTTTTCCGAATGCACCCAAACTCATGAACTCATCCTTTGTGTTTAGCAGCGTTTTAAATTCGATTTTCTTCTTTAAAAGACTTGTAAAAGCTGAGGTGATATACATTTAAACTCCTCCGTTTCCAACATTATACCTTCCCCATATTTCTCAACCTATCACGCTTCTACTTTACTACACTATTTTTACATATTTCTCATTACACATTGCTAATATACAGCTTCATCATTTTTTTTTTCAGTATATAACCCTCCAAATCGAGTTTTACTTCTTCTACTTGCTTTATTAACGTCTCCAATCTCTTCTTTCGCTCCTTCTCACTTACTGCCTTTTCTTTACTTTCTCTTTCTACCTTACGTGCTACTACTTTCGTCATTTCTGCTAATCAAAGGTATACTGATTCTTGCACACACAATGATGACTTTTATACTAAAAATTCGCATTCTAAGCTTGACACTCAATCATTGTTTCCAACAATCATTTTAATCCAGCTTTTTCCAAACACAAAAAGTCATTCTTCTCAAAAGCGGCGCAGAATTTACCATTCTAAGTTCAGCGTTATCAAACACAAAACGTTATTTTTCTCGAACACGGGTCAGAATTTGTCAAAGTACTTCTGGATGATAAGCCCTGTTGACTTATTCCAGTATCCATAACTATTGGAAAAGCTACCCTTTACCCCTAAAAGTAGGCGATTTATCTGGATTATCCACCTTTTTCCATAATATAGAAACTACCCCCTATCAGTACCTTGACCCATAAAAAACACCCCCTAAAGTAGGTGATTTAAGCGGATTACCCGGCCTTTTCTATAATATAAAAACTAGTCCTATCAGTACCTAGACCTACTTTCAGATTTCTAAGAATTGCACTAGGATACAACCTTCATATTTCTACGAATTGGGATATCTAAGAAGACGACACCCTTCGGAGCAATAAACTTTAAACTCTCACTAGCTGATTCTATGTTTAGTTTTCTAAGATAATTGGATTTCTAAGAAATGATTTTGACCTTGCACAGCCTAGTTCAATTTAGCTTCTGTTACAATGAATAAGCTATTTGGATTGTTTTCTGGGGGGAACGGTTACCTGTGTTGGGTGACGGCTCTCCTATTTTCGGAAACGGTTATTTGTCTTTGGGAACCGGATCCGGTTCTTGGGGAAACTATCTCATCCTGGCCGTTAGGACAGTAGTATGAGCCCACGTAAGCATAATCTTTTTATTATTACAAACAACAATTTAGTCAATACAAGAACCTTCATATTAGCATAGACAACAACCCCATCATTCTTCTTGTATCCATGAACTGATTTCATTGTTAGAATTGATCAATGGGAACGCTTATTTGCTGTTCCCAAGAATTTAATCTCCAAAATTTTTGACGTAGATGGATAGGGTTCGGTATTTATCCCTAAATTGTGATCACAAAAACTTTATTTTTTGGTAAATGCTATAGATTAGATAAGCATGATGATAGTACAATATTTCCATGCAGTGTTATGTGAGTTAATATTATACTTAGCATTTATAACATCTTGAATGTACTTTAATTGAATCACGCAATTCGATGCATAAGTCTACCTTTGACGCGAACACCCTGTATATTATGTCAATTATGCTCATTTTTCCTATTCCGACGATAAATATGAAATGGTTCTAGTTAAATCATGTTTGCTGATTTTCCGACTGCACCCAGACTACTCATGAACATATCCCTTGTATTTAGCAGCGTTTTAAATTCTTCAATTCGACTTCACCATACTTCGTATTAATTACTGTCACATTAATAACTTTATATTTTTTCGATATCTCCAGGTCACATACATTTTTATAGAGTTTGCAATAGGTGCTTTGGTTTAACCCTGCTAATTCCATGTTTGACAAGTTACTAACCGACTGATCTCAACACAAACACATGACCCTGACTCGACTAAATTCTAAGAATTGTTTGGCGACCTTGAAAATTTCCCGTCAAAGGGTGTTACCTTGAAAAACTTCAATGGATCACTCACACCTTCAATGAGCTTGACCCATTCTAAGAATACCCCTATGGTTAACCTTGGGAATCGATTTCTAAGAATACGCCCGCAGACAACCTTGAAAATTGATTTCTAGGAATTGTAATAACTTCTAAGGCTTATACAAAAGAATTGCTTGAACAGTGTGGCCTTGACAATTTTCTTGGTGACCTTAACTCAGTCGAGAATTGTTTTTTGTACCATTTCCCGCCGAAACGACGTTACCCTCTAGGTTCACTCGCACCTTCAATAACAATTCTAAGAATAAACTTTGATCTTGAAGCGATGACAGGAATTGCTTGGTGAAAATATCCCGCCAGGATTTGATCCTCGTATTACTATCGAATAAGATCGGGATACCCTGCAGGTGGCCATAGATTTCTAGGAATTAACACAAGGTCTTGACTCGGGCAAAATCAGCCTGACCTTGATAAATTCGTTCAGAATCAACCTATGACTTCTTTGAGCCTGATGCTGGATAAGTAGACACCGAGCCAATAAAAGAGCCTTGAATAGCTCGATTTTATCACCTTTGACCATGAAAATTCCATTTTTAGATTTCTCAGGATTGTGACCTTGAGATTTAAATGGTTGGGGTAGCTGGAAACTACAGGTGACCTTGGTATTCAGCCACGCAAATCCATGCTTACTTCGCTACTTGAAGAGCAGGGACACCTTAACCTATCGTTTGGCTTAACCTTGAAAATTGATTTAGCGTGACTTTTCTAGTGACAAAGCCGAATTGGTATCCTGCTCGTGACCTTTATTAGGAATCCGACTAAATCTAACCTTGAACATTTCTCTACACATGGTCTCAACCAGTTTGGTGACCTGGCCATGAAAAGTAGAATCCCCCACACTTTGAGAAGTCTATTTGAATACCCCATGCAGGCAATTTCTAGCAATTATGACCCTGACCCGACCAGAATTGCTTGAACAATGGATCGCCTTTGTCCTTATAAATTGATTTCTCAGAGGTGTGACCTTGAAGAATATGCAGGGAAAGTACGTGACCTTGACCTGATGCAGTTGCGGGTTTTTCTTAATAAATTACTAAGTGGATCACTATGCGTGGTCTTGAAGGATATACACATGCAATTTGTGTACGCAATGGCCTTGAAGACGAGAAATGGATCCTATAGTATACGTGACCTTGAAGAGCATCCTCCTATATACATTTACCGGCCATACATCGGGATACCCCTGTAGGTTGGTTTCTAGGACTTATGACCTTGAAAATTGATACCAATACATTTTAGCCATTGACAATCTATTTGATAGCCCTACATGTGGTCGGATCAGTTCGGATCACCTTTACCTTGAAACTAGATTTCTCATAATTGACCCTGAAATTTGCGTATTAGGTTTACGGAACGCATAATTAGAAGATTTTAATTTGTGTTATGGCATATAAGTTTAAGAGACGTAGGTTTGTAATAAGTCCTGAACAATTTCTCAAAGTAAACGGACGTCAGATCCTGATATGAAGACTTTAAGGAAAACTGAATGTATGGCTAGTAAACATTATAATGAAGCGATAAAAATACCTGTTAGGAAAGCTGATGTGTCGTGGATCACATTAAACTAAAATGAGTTGAAGGAAATTGAATGTGAGAAACAAATAAAAAATAAAATATGCATGATCCAACAAAGGTATTACAAAATGTTAAGTGACAGTACATCAAACATCCCGTAATATGTATATTGACCTAAATCAATTTTTTTAGTTGTATATAGATGAGTAGTAATAAAGCAATAAAGTATTATAAAAAATATTTTATTTGTTAGATGACCTTGAAGCGTCGGTTGAATTGCTTGAAGATCACCTTGTTCTTGAAAATTGATTTCTCAGAATTGAGCCTGAAACGGTGGGGGTATTTAGATAACAATCTATTTTTAGGAATTATGACTCTAACTCGGCCAGGAGAATGGATCGTGTTTGTTCTTTTCTTAGAGGTGTGACCTTGAAATTTGTAAGCATAGCCCTTGAAGCGTCGGCTTGAACAATGGATCGCCTTTGTTTTTGAAAATTGATTTCTCAGAATTGAGTCTGAAATGGTGGGGGTAGCTAGATAACAATCTATTTTTAGGAATTATGACTAACTTGGCCAGAACAATGGATCGCCTTTGTTCTTTTCTCAGAGGTGTGACCATGGAATGGGGGGAAACATCTACCTGTGTTGCGAAACATATTCCCTGTTTTGGGAAACGGCTATCTGTCTTTCGGAACCGGATTCGGTTCTTAGGAAAACTACCTCTTCCTGGTGGTTTAGAATGGTAGTATGAGCCCACGTAAGCATAATCCTTTTATTACAATTTAAAGGTCAAAGGTTATTCAAAGTTCTTGAATAACCTTCGACCTTGCGGAGTGTGAAATATCCTGCGCAAAGCCACGACCTTATTATTGACCTGAACCACACAGGTCAATGAACTTTGCTGGAGACAGTGTTATCAACCTTTCCTGCCACGCGATCTTGAAGCGGTGACATTGAAGCAGGCAGTTACCAACCTTGAAATCTGGTGACTTTTTCTAGTGACAAAAGTGATACAGATCGGTATAGTATATCTACTAGAAAAAAAGTTTGAAGCGAATTAAAATTGAGATCGGTTATTTCGATCGCATTCACCGAGCTAGTAGCGTAGTGGAGAGAGGACCTGATTAGCATTCGGGGTAATGGGTTCGATTCCCGTTACCGTCTACCTTGTATGAGGGTTTTTCAGGGGGTTTTCCTCATACATATGTAGCGGCATGGTCACTGCGTATATGCACACCATGTGCGGCTACTTAGGAAAATTCTGGGGTAGTATCCTCTCAGAATCCTGACTCGTTCCTTCCATCCTATCCTGACCACACCCATCCTTAATCCCACCATGTATATATACGTAATGTATGTATGCTGGGAATCCATGATTGTGGCAGAAGGAGCTTGGAAAGCTCGAGCACCCCGCCCTCTCCCTTGGGGAGGGAATGAAATACGTGGCCTTTGCCTTTTACTTTTCCGACCGCATCCGTAGTTCTAGTGTTAAATGTTTCTATGCTCATATATAAGTTTACTTATGTTCGTATGTTGTCCTCATATATTATGTGTTTATCTTATATTTAATAATTGTAATTGGAATATAATAGGATTACATAGTTTTGCTGATGATGATACCGTTAGTCTTGGTGACTAAACTATATTACTGTAATTGTTATTGCATTTACAATTGTTTTCAATGCAATCTCCATATAATTATTATTAGACGATCGCTTTCTACCATGAATGTGGTTTTACGATTAGTATAAGATTAGTATTAGTGTAGTAGACTCACACGTAAGTTTTATATTAATATCATACAGTGTTAAAAACTGTTGGGGAACTGGTGACAAACTTTATATTATTTGCGTCTCATACCTAGATGTTGTATATTTCGGTAGTATTAATCTACATCAATATCGTGCTTAACTGCAACCTTGTATTTTGTGTTAATTCTCCAAAGTAGGTATTTTACTTTGAATAACATTTATTTACTCGTGGTAACAGGAAAATCAACTGCGACTTTGTATATTTATTTACTTTGAGGAATTAGTATAGTTTATATAAAATGTTGTTATATACATGGATATTCCTTTGAGATTTACTTAAAATACAAATTTGCATTCTTTATATATGTACTGAACAAATCAATTGTTTGGGTTTCACATATTTCTTCAAAGAAAGGGTTAATTCTATTTTGATTACAACTATTTATTGGGTACTTAACTTTGTAACTAGAACCGAGGCACTTGTCGCCGCCATTTTGTTATTTTTGACGTCACCCTTGGGACACCTTTGGTCGCCATTTTTTTTATATATGCCAATACGGGGATCGTATTTTTTGCACCTGAGAATAAAAAGATTTTGTATAATCTGTTATTAATGTTTATTAGGGCCCGTTTTTATCAAAGGAGATTGCATAATTGTTATTAAAATTATTATAGTTATTTTAATCCATCTACAGATTACCTAAATTATTTACACATTGGGGGTTGTATTCTAACAAGGTGTTCTAGTCTTGTAAGACGGGAATCTGTTCGCGGGCTTCGCCCCTGTCATAAAAATTGTATTCTAATAATGGAGAAAAATTAATAGATAAGACATGTAAAGATGACAAGTGCTTTCACAATAGAAAGGTGTTATTTAATCTGTGTTTATTAATATTTATTAGGGCCCATCTTCATCAAAGGAGATATATGTTATTCAAATTATTATTACATTTAATTTCACCCATCTACAGATTGTGACGTAATTTATTTATACGATGGGGGTTGTATTATAATAAGGGGCACAAGTCTTGTAAGACGAGAATCTGTTCTCTGGTTTCGCTCCGGTCATAAAAATGGTATTCTAATAACAGGGAAGAATTAGTAGATAAGACACGTAAAGATGACAGGTGTTTTCATAATAAAAAGATGTTATTTAATCTGTGTTTATTATTATTATTATTATTATTATTATTATGGAATATATGGAAGTAGATGAAAGAAAAATGGGAGACGACATGGTAGGGATTCGAAAGTATGGACACTATGGAAGTATTGAGAATGGAATTGGTTAACGATGGGTAATTATGGTAGATATATTACGATATGATTGCACTTCTCAGTGTAAATGCGACAGACTAATAATACAAAATGTACATTTATGTGAAATAGTAATGTAATTGAATATTAAATTGTAATTTTGGGTACCAATCGATAAGTTTCATAACTTGGTTGGACCCCCATAATGTATCTACTTGGCAAATAAACACATTCCAACATTATTATTATTATTATTAATATTTATTAGGATTGTTTCGACTTTTATCAAGGATACAAAAACCTATTCCTTAAACGATTATATTCTAGGTAATCTTTAAGACTGCATTTTCGGCAGTCAAGACTTTTGGGACGGGTGCACTTCCCCTTATGTTCAAAATTATAGGCAGCGTAATTTAACTTATCTGGGTCTTCATAGAGAACATCACTACCAGCATCAACTTTACCGTTTTCATTTTGTGCGATTATATTGTAATAGCTCATTAGCAAGTAAAAACAGCTACACCCCTGATACCGCTTCATAATAATACTCATTCAATCGTAATTATTCTTTAGAAGATGCATGCAGCGGGTAATATACAATCTTATTTGCCGCTATTATTATTATTACATTGATATGGGATTATTCTTAAAATTAGCTAATTTCTCCTCACTACCTTGAAATACTATATAGGCTTACGATTCTTCTTCACCCTTCAAGCTGTACCGCATACATCTTTCTTGAGATTATCCAATTCCGGATCAGTAGCATGTTTTCTAATACATATGACATCATCTTCAATATAGCGGTGTATACGCCGAAAAAATGTCTTGTGTCTTCTTCTTTAAGTTAGATTTTGTCTCTATACAGCATACAAGCTCTATCTTAGCTAAATTACCTCTGTCAAAAAGGGTTTATAATCAAATTAAGTATACCGGCCTCTTATTAGAACTCTTATGTTTTTAATCCTCGAATTTTTCCCGATAAGGGTCTGCCATGCCATGGTATCACATAAGACAGCTTTACATACAGGTTCTGTCTCGGCTGAAATACATTCTGTCGATAAAAGGATTTTAGATTTATAAAATGTACGCCCAGGAGAGATATTAAAGTGTTGCTACAGAAAACAAAAAAGTGTACACTACACATAAATCTACAGTGAGAATTTTACTCGACGCTGGTATATTGCGAGTAACATTTGTTCGAGTTATGGTGGACTGATCTTGGTGATATGTGATGTTTAAGTAATCGCAGTAATGGGTACAGCTACATACTAGCGGTTATAGATGCGTTTAGCAAGAGGGGTTTGGATATGAGTTTTTAAACGAAGACAGTCGCTTCTGAAAGATTTCACCGATGTTTTAAGAAAAGCGATAAACTTCTTCATATAGGTAAAATTTTTCGACGCGAGGCTGTTTCGGTGACCCCCACTTCAATCCTCCCCGAACATAACCGAGATTGTAAGACACGTGTAGGGCGTCGCAACTTCGTCCTTACCCATTGTCGTGATCGGAATTTGTGGTACCCTTGGCGGAAAATTTGAATTTGTATTATAATAAGGGCCGTAATGCTAACTTATAAGACAGGTGTAGGGCTGCGCAATTTGCTCTCGGGGCTCTGTCCCCTTGTCGAGGCCCCATTGGTTGAAAATTTGAATTTGTATTGTAATAAGGGGCATAATGCTAGTTTGTAAAACAAGTGTAGGGCTTAGCAAGTTACTTTCAGGACTTCGCCCCTTAACCAAAAATTTGAATTTGTTTGTGGTGCATCTATGAGGAGGAAATTTGAACTTGTATTCTAATAAGGGGGCTAACGCTAACTTATAAGACAGACATAGGGCTTCGTAACTTGCTTCCGGGTCTTAGCCCCCTGGTCTCTTGGTGGGAAATTTGAATTTGTATTTAAGTGTACATTGTGATTGTTTATTGCGAGAAATTTGAACTTCTATTCTGATAAGGGGAACCTAACTTATAAGACTCTCGGGGCTTAGCCCCATGGACGCCTGGCGGGAAATTTGAATTTGTATTCTAATAAGCGGGCCTAATGCTAACTTGTAAGACAGGTGCATGGCTTCGCAGCTTGCTCTCGGGGCTTCACATCCTTGGCTGTAAATTTGAATCTGTATTCTAATAAGCGGGCCTAATGCTAACTTGTAAGACAGGTGCATGGCTTCGCAGCTTGCTCTCGGGGCTTCACATCCTTGGCTGTAAATTTGAATTTGTATTCTAATAGGGACCCTAATGCTAACTTGTAAGACAGGTGCATGGCTTCGCAACTTGCTCTCGGGGCTTCACATCCTTGGCTGTAAATTTGAATTTGTATTCTAATAGGGACCCTAATGCTAACTTGTAAGGCACGTGTAGGGTTTCGCACCTTGCTCACGGACCTTCACCCCTTGTCGTGTCATCTACTTGTGTATAGACTAACAAATGTTTTCTGTAATATAGCTGCCGCCACCTAGGGGTATATATTAAAAGTACATACAAGTTCTTGTAATGGTTATGGCTGAATTAAGGGGTTTGACACTAGCTTTGAAGGTAATACGTATGCATCTGGGCCACAACAACCGATCAACCTCGATCAAATAAGACAACGGGGATTCTCCTAGCCTCTTTGTTGTAAATTTGAATATGTATTCTAATAAGGGGTTCTAATGCTAACATGTAACACAACATAAATGAAGTTTGCGAGTAGGATTTGAACCTATGACTATAAGACAGTTATGAGGTTGCACAACTTGCTCTCGCGAGAGCAAATTGTGAAGCCCTATAACTCCTTTTTGACAGAGGTAATTCAGCTAAGATAGAGCTTGTACGCCGTATAGAGGGAAAAATCCAGCTTAAAGAAGAATAAGGCACACGGCATTTCTCGGCGTATACACCGCTATATTGGAGATCTCGTCTTGTGTATTACAAAACATGCGACTGATCCGGAATTGGATAATCTCAAGAAACATATGTGCGGTACAGATTGAGGGGTGAAGAACAATTGTAAACATATGTAGTATTTCAAGGTAGTGTGGAGAAATTAGCTGATTTTAAGAATAATCCCATGTCTGTGTAATAATGATAATAATAGCGGCAAATAAAGATTGTGTATTACCCGCTGCATGTATTTTTTAAAGCATAATTACAATCGAATGAGTATTATTATGAAGCAGTATTAAAGGTATTAGCTGTTTTTACTTGTTAATAGGCTATTACTATATAATCGCTCAAGATGAAAACGGTGAAGTTCATGCTGGTAGTGATGTTCTCTATGAAGATCCAGATAAGTTCAATTACACTGCCCTTAATTTTGAACATAAGGGAAAGTGCACCCATCCCAAAAGTCTGGACTGCGGAAAATGTACAATGTCTTGACACTAATATTTACCATAGGAGATTATGGATTACTTAGATTTGAGGATGTTTTCGATAATTTACTGTTAGACGTAGCACGTTTTTGCGACCCTGATCAATATAAATAAAGAGTAGTTAATCTGTATTATAAGATTTATGGCTATGAATATATTTTACTCTTTTTTAAAGAAAGAATGACATCCCATATCAGTAATCGTAATTTAATCTAGGTGTTAAAAGTAATGCAATTGATTAAAAAAAAACATCCCTAAACTAAAACATAGTAAAGCGTAAAACAGTCTATAATACATATGTGTAACCAATTAATGCAATTTATTTTCCACCCAAACCTTGAGCATATAAGCAGTCGAACTTCAATATTTACTTTTAACTGATAATTGGTGCCACTATTAAAGGGAGTACACAATGAAGCGTAAAACAGCCTATAATGCATAGGTATAACCATTTATCGTATTAATGTAATTTTACTCTCCACTTAAACCTTGAGCACATAATTTGACGTTCTCAAGGCGAAAATCGTTTAGAGCATGATTTCTAAGCAAACTAATTATGTAAGTTAATTACTAATTTATATGTATAATGTTGAAGGTTACAATTTCGATGTCGTTATTCAGATATAGAAAAAATTTGAGCTAGCGCTTAAATGCAGTCTTAAAGATTGCATCGAATATAATCGTTTAAGGACTAGATTTTTATATCCTTGATAAAAATCGAAACAACCCTAATAAATATTAATAATAATAAACACAGTTTAAATAACATATTTTTATTATGAAAACAATTGTCATCTTTACATGTCTTATCTATTAATTCTTCCCTATTATTAGAATACAATTTTTATGACACGGGCGAAACCCGCCTACAGATTCCCGTCTTACAAGGCTAGGACCTTAGAAATAATAACTTTAATAACAATTATGCAATCTCCTTTGATAAGAAAGGGACCTAATAAATATTAATAACAGATTAAATAAAATCTTTTTACTCTCAAGTGAAAAAAAAATACGATCCCCACGTGGGCATACATAAAAAAAATGGCGACCAAAGGTATCCAAGGGTGTCGTCACAAAAAAACCAAACTTTTGTGTCTTATTCATATCTATTTCGGTGTTCTTTTTCAGCTTTCCGTTCTTCTTTGCTTCCCTTTTGAACTTTTGTGGTTTTATTCAAAAAGTTCAGGCACCCTATCATTATTAAAAAGGATTTTCCTTTAATATCCTGATATTAGTACAGTGAAAATAATAAACATTCTGACCACGTAATCCAAACACTCTAATTACTTCGCTGGCTGCTGAGTTATACCTGAAAGATTGTGCTGGGCTAAAACCTACGAGTCCCCATTGTTCTGTGAGACTACAAAACCCGTTATACGTTCCAGCATAATTAAAAACTCGATGACACAACTTAAAACTATTTACATATTTTTGATAAATCCTTATCATTCAGAAATGTGTGGTTAAGCGTTGTCGGTCGTATTCAAACCTCAAGTATTTCTTAATATAAATTACAATCATACATAATACAAGTTAAGGAAGTTCAACTTTCACCTAACTACATTCTAAGGTTCGAAAATAACAAAAAGCCAATTCAAAGTGTATATACAACTTGATATAACTTTTAAGGAGGAATTACGTGATTTAGATTGAATTTATAATAACCGTTAAGAATTTGAAATGACGTTATAATAAAAGGACAAAACAATACTTAGAATTTGTAACATAATTTAATCCTAACTTAGTATTCATTTATATAATCTGGATTTCTGCTCTAAAATAATAGCATGTAAATGGGTCACGAACCGAACTAAACCCCCATATTTTAAAATAATGCCCTCTTACAAATTATCCACGCTTTTCCAGCTGTTATTGTTTTAATTGTGATAACTGATAACAATTTTCCCTTTTTATGATTAAAGCTATTGTTATTGGGCCGCCTTATAAATCAACTTTAAGAGTAGCTTATATAATAAAATTCAGTAATTTGAGGGTTAGGAACAAAATTTATGTGTCTTTTCTTCGAATAAAAAACGTTAAAACTTTCTTTTGTCACAGTCAGATTCCAGTTACTCCTTCATTCGTATATAAAACTCTAAACGGAAATGTAAAACAAGGACTCTGTTATATTAATAAAATGCCTTATTTACATAAAACATATTTCAAAGAGTAGCCAGCAGTTAAAACACTATTGATCAGAAATGGATTCGATTCCTATCAATCTAATTCACCATCAGTTCCAATTTACTGTGGTATAACCCTTTTAAGTGAATCTAAAATTCTGTGAGCTCTTTTTAAAATCCTTTATAAAACCAACATCAACCAGAAAAAAGTACGGTTTACACAATATTAGAATACTTTAACATCTTGTATTTTAAAGGAAATTCCGTTTTGTGATTCTTCAAAAAAAGTTCCATCAATTGCGTATTCGGTATGAGTTTAAAAGAGTTTTGAACTTGTGTAAGATATCGATACTATCCTTATTACGTTAAACCTTAACGCTTGATAACCTGCTAAGGTAACGTTATTACGTGTAGAATTTATTTCTTAGTATGGTGCTTTTGGTGAAATTTATTTTTATCGTCTAGGGAATGTAATAAAATTCTTTTATGCATAACGATTAGGCTTGTTCTCACTAAATCTAATGAGATATGCTTAAAATAAGTTATTGGGATAAACACATGCGAATTATCTACTGAAATCTATTTCTTTGCGTAACGAATGAATTTTGAAATTACATGACTCTTTAATACATTGAAAATGGGGATTGAAATTAAAAACTTATACGTATTTATGCATCCGGACTGTAGCAATGAATTTTATAAAAAGCCGTGATTTTTCGATTAACAACCGTACATCTAATATTTAGAGACCTCTTAAAGGGAAGGATGGTAAATGGGGCGTTGTTTTCTCACTAACTTTTTTTCGCATTACCAAATAATCAATTTTTATTCAATCTTCTGTAAATAAAAACTGGAAGATTATTTCACGGCAGACGACCACCCAAGGTAAACCAATCACCGATGCTGACGTCACAAACAAAGCCCATACCAAATATATCCAGGTTTCATGCTTACTAAGGCTGTATTGTCACAGTACATTGATCGCGTCGGAATTCTGCCCATGAGCAACCCAAGAGTTCTTCACTGGAAGTTTGCTACATATGGATTGGGTCTCTCTCTCTGACTAGCCTTAAAACTTTTAAGAGATTTTTGACCTCAAAGACTTGTCTGGTCGCTTTACCCTGCTACCGATTAACATATAACCGCACGGACACGTGAGTGAATACACATCTACACTGTCACGTGTGTTCAAAATATACCGAATATTTGTTGTTATAACGAACGTTACGATATTCATCAGTATCCAACATCAGGAATGTAGTAAAGATCATTACAATTGAACATTTTAGAGTATAATTTTGGAAGCTTTAATTTAATTACAAGTATTTACGTTGTTTGAAGATACCTGGATTAGTTGCAAATTGAAATAGTATTTAGTTTCCATTTCTGTGAACAGTGTATAGTTTCTTGTTGGGTTTGTTGGGCATTCATAAACTGAAGCCTTTTGTAGAACTATGATCCATTTCCACGCGTTGACTTTGTATATAAAATAAATAAGATTAGTTGTTTCGTAAATAATGTTTATTCCTAGTTATTTTAATTATCGTTAATTATGATTGAATGAGTTAAACTACGCCATTAAAAATTGTTATCGCATTTTAACTTCATGATGGACGAAAAGAGTTTGTAAGTAACGTAATATGTTTGTGCTGTCGTTGAACGAAAAGTTCAATCGCGGTCATATAGTTCGGGTATGGATTTTGAGAGGAACAGGGAGATTTATTTTTTGATTCAGTCCTAGTTTAGATGTTGAAGTAGTAAGTTGGATTGTACAGCTTTGCCGTACGCGCACAAGATGCTTGAAGGACGTTGACCTTTACTATACCCTTACCGGGGGCGTTAAATGAAGTCTACCGTTGGAAACACCTTTTCCGTTACTCTTAATGTGGGTATTTTTATGAAACTTTGTTCACCCCGGATTATTATACCATTTATCGTTGTCAATGGTGACATTATCGCGTCCCTGGAATGTGGGTTAAGTGTTTATTGCTAGTGCCGTCCAAACCGCTCTAGGCGTCGTGTATGCTTACCGAAATAAGCGTGTTGCCAAGCCAGCTACAGTGAAAATGGGCGTGGTCGATATAAGAAGTAAACTGATTGAAGGGTAGTTTCAAACACTTTACACTTACCATTAATCTACAATTCACAAAGCTCAGTTCGACAAACATTGTCTCTAGGCGCCACCACAATCTTAAATTAAGTCTTAGGCTGAATGGTAAATTAATCCTATCTGACTATGTAAAACCATTCACTATTCAAATTCATGCACACTTCAAAATAAATTGATCCAAAAACTTAAGAAAAATTCCCAAATCGTAAGACGTTAACTGGAATACTTTTTAAATACCCCTCGTATACCTGTAAATTTATACTTCTAACTCTTATAAAACTTTGAATTAAATAAATATTTCCAATTTAGAAAATTCTAAATAAAATAAACGAAATCGGTTTAACAATGAATTGTTATCTCAATAAAATGTTTGTTAATTGCTGAATAATTCAAACATAGAGCGGATAGTGCTTGTATCATCAATAAAATCGTTATATTTTATTAATACTTTATCTTTAAAATCGTATTTAGACATTCACTAGTAGGTTTAAACTTTATTACTTTAAAACTGTAATTTATGCTGAATAAAAAAAAAATAATAAGTACTTTGTTAGTAGTGTTCTATATTAATATCTCAAAGTTAAAATGAAATTTTGTGATCGATCTGGCTCATTACGCAATTTCCCATCGATCCTTAAATTCGAAAATATGCAGACTAATTTCATTTATCAGAAGGTGTAACCAGTTAGGCACACAATTGACACAAATAAATGACAAAATAAATTAAACAGTGGATATATATTGACACATTCGCACATCAATACATTAATTCCCCAATTTCTATCTGAAAACAACAAAATAGCAAAAGCTTGATTACTTTTTTTCCTTTGAATGAACCGCAGTTAACGCAACAATAAAAAAATGTACTTGCCAAGGTTCAATAAAATTTAAATCTAACTCTTACCTATCAAATTAATTAACCCTTTTTCGGTGCGGTAGTTGTAGTCCATATGATCTGCTTTCGGTAATTCTTTTTAAATTCTTAGATGCACTATGCACAAAACACAAGAGGTAGCGGTATTTGCCCAACGCACTCGGCTGTAGTACTCACTAACGCGGTGTCTATGGTTTCTTCACTCACATGCCTGGTATATGGGCTCTTTAGCCTAACATCACATCACCTGATACTGTGATGTTTGCCCTTCAAAACGTTTACTACAATGATAAATGGTTACTTCCATATACATATTAAAGTTCTTATTTGCTTTTATACAATCTATTTGGCATTGCTAACGATTGTACACATTCAATGTCAATGATGATTATCACTCATCAGTGTCTTAACTAAATTTTACAAACTTTTCTATCGGTCACTTAAATGGTTACCTTAGGTTCTCTTTATAATAATATTACCTAAGCACTTTTTATTCTTGAAAACAATAACTAATGTTTTCCTTCAACTTACAATATATTAAATTATTTATTTGTGAATGTCTATACATGTCGTGCTAACATTATAATTTTTACAAATAAACTCCGACACTAACCATTCTAATGGTTCTGCAACGCGCGCACGACTCTTACTCAAAATCTCTAACCAACTAACTATCCCCTCAAATTTGACACTCGCTTATAGACCTTCTGTTACGCTACATTGCCAATACATCACAATAAATTCGTGCTAAAATCAAAATTCACCTATACTAATTGTTCGAACGTGGAAGAAGACGCCAATGATGCGAAATAAACGTAGCCATCATGAATTACTTTGTAAATTCACTGAAAACTTTCGGACGAAATCATCAATTGCAATTACATTCACACTGCAGATTAACCAGATTATCCCTCAACTTTTTATGCAGATCTCACATGTGAGCGAATTCTATTTCCGCACAATTTAGATAACTCCCTCACATTCTATCACTTCATTCTTGAACATGCATCGATTTACCATTATTGCACCATATTACAAAATTTCTACAAAAAAAATATGCATACATATTCCTTACTTCACGTTAATAAAATATCAATATAGCATAAACTCACTCACTCATACGTCTAAAATCATTTGTTTAGTCCAAATTCCTCCATATACAGTAGAAAAAAGACCAGTAGTTTTACCAGTGCCGTATCAATCAAAATTTATTCAAAACATTATTACTCAACCAAATTTGACGCTTTCAACACGAAAATCTTTCGACAGCATTCAAATATTTCTTCACACGATAACCCATGCCTGACTAAATTCCAGTGGCGTATCAATTACACTAACTTACATTACGCTACATTCAAAACACGTTACATACGTTATCAAAATACTACACATACACGATGCATCAAAATAACCTTACACGATTCTTAATTGTTTTTGATTTATATTTGTGTTTATATTAACATTAACCAGATGTAGATGATCGTAGCGTATTTGTTTAAAGATTTGTCGTTAATAGAGTTTGTGTAAGTATAAATTTAAGGAGTAAGAAGCTATTGGATTTGTAACGTGTTAATTTAGCAGCAGAATTTTAGTACGAGTTGAGATTTTTATGCCTGTTGTTAGGCAACACAACTTACGGTGGCTCCAGTTATGAGAAATTTGACAACAGTGTGCGTACCCAATTCAATTTTTCTTGTAAATTTAAAAATGCGATAATGTCGAATTTTATCATTTGTAAAAAAGTATCATGTGACTTATCCTTTCTGGTTTCTTCTGTGACGACAGAACGCCATTTTTTGGTAACGGAAAGTTCGTTGTTAAAAAATTTTGATGGGAGAGATTTTCCTGCAATTTTTATGAAATATTTACTCAATAGACATTACAGACAGTAACTACTGTCTTTACATTCTCTACCTACAATAAAATTATAGTAAATACAGTTAGTTTTCGTTTTTACGGATTTAAAGTTTTCTAACAAAGCTTCTCGTCAAACCAAGTGGTGAGTTAAACCACTTTCTTTCTTTCTTTTACACTGATCACCTACGTTTTAACATTTAAATCAATAAAATACATGTTTTACAATTTAAATAAAACAAATTAAAATACACTGTTGCAGTTTCGTAAGTAACTCGTATCTAAAACAAGGGTTTCTCTGGATTTTTCTTGCTATTGGTTCTTGTTTAGTTTAAAAAGGAGTGGGGACCGGATGGTTCCAACAGGCAGTGTAGATTTAGCATTAGACGAGTTACCATTTTCATTATATTGAAATTAACAAATAAAGTGAATAAATTCATTAAGCTTTATTTTAGAAAAATTACAGTCCATTATGTCGCCAGCATTGGTCCTTCGAGCCGGATAAGAGAAAAATTATATTATATTTAGTTGCAAGTTGGGAAGACTTCAAGTTGGCGTCATTATACTTGAAAATTGATCAAGGGCACGGCGCAATTAACCAGAGAATAATTGGTTGAAGGTTTCCTGCAACGAATCAAATTAAACTCAAGTGGACAACTATAAATTCCATCTGGTGAGTCCCTTTTCCAAGTATTACTCCTATAAAACTTTACTTCTATTTGTAAATAGTTTCATTACCATTTACAATTGTGCATACATTTATAGCTTCATTTGTGCGTTAAAAATAACTTGACGTTCTTGATTTAATTCGATTAGTGAGGTAACATTTAACATTTTGTCTGCGCATCATTTATTACCGGTAGATAAACAGAAATGGACGTCGACTAAAAACTATTAATACGTAAATGTGGTGTGACAAAGCACAAGCTCACGAATTTTGTAAAATTTGTGAAGCAAATTCGGGGTGCATTGACAAGCAACAGTAAGCTAGATCAACAATTAAGTATTGAATTATGGTCAAGAATTGATAGCTTGTGAAGAGAATAAACTTCCCGATCAGTATAAAGAAAGGAACGATTTTGTCAATGCCTATTCGTCTCATTTGGCTTACTCAAAATTAATAATAAAAACCGCTGAGCTTCCTTGCAATAACAATACTGCACACCACAGTTTAACGCATAGTTTTGATGCAGGTTCTGTGCACTCAAATATCACTGCAATTCAATATCGAGAAGTAAAGCTACTTAGTATAAATTTGCCAACATTTAATGCAAATTACAATTCTTGGTTATAATTTAAAGAGACCTTTGAATCTCTTATCCATTCAAATCAAACCTTCAGCGAAATACAAAAATTTCATTACTTGCGCGCTTTTTTTGGTGGGTGATGCCACAAAGGCTGTTCAGTGGTTAGAATTTACGCCGAGCAATTATGCAACAGCGTGGCAGCTTTTATGCAACCGTTTAATGATTTGTGACTATTAGTGCATATTCACATAAAGGCGTTATTCGTGATTGATCCTTTAACAAAGGAGTCTGTTTGTAGCTTACGTAGTCTACTTGATAACATTTGCGTGCTTTAGTGACACTTAAAAAACTGTACAAAACTCAATCTAAATCAAGAGCGAACCAATATTGCAATCATTGGCATAAACACGTCCACTTCACGTCTTACCCAAAAGTGTAAATTTCAGATCAAATCAGTTCATGGAACCTTTGCTTCAACAATTTCTTGCTTGGTGTTGGTGCGCATTACTGATAATATTCCAGCAAATAAAATGGATATTAGTTCGTGAAACATTCCAAGTGACATTCCATTGGCTGATCCCTGTTTTCATGAACCCTCTAATAGATATTTATGTATTAAGGGCATAATCAGAAGATTATGGCTCGAGGAGATGTTAATGTTTTATATTCCTGAGAGCCATAATCTACAATTATGCCCGTGGTACATACAATGTTTTATTTTATTTTGCACCATGAAACTGGAACAAAATTTTAAAAAGATTCAGTATTTTCGGCAAGTTTTTAAATGCAAATGCAGTGAAATAAAGTCGACAGTAGGCTAATTTGTTGTTACTAAGATACTGTGATATTGCTAAATTGTTTCTAAGGTACTGTTTGTTTGTAAATAATTTGCATTCTAAAATGGAAGGTGAAAACGCAAAAACTTATTCTCAAGAAATTTTTGATATTTTTATAAAGAATAAGTTTCATTACTATTATTTTTATTAATAAAGGTTGTATAGTAAGGTTGTTGTTTCAATAATTCTTTCAACTTACGTGACATGTCATGTCATGTGTTTGCTGTCAATCATGCTGCTTAGCAACAATGACATTTCCGTGCTATAAAGACCACATTACGCCCGCATTTGGGGGCGTATAAAGAACATTATGGTGGCAAAATAAAGTAAAATAGAATTATTAATTAGAGCAGGGTTTTTTTGGGATTTGATAAAGGTCGAGAAGATTCATTTGAGAAAAAAACTACCTGTCTTACAAAATAGATGCATGGGGGATAAGGCAATATCGAAATCTCATTGCAACTTAGCAGGAGAGTTAGGCATTGAAACAAAAATTAAAAAAATTTGGGAAATCGAAGAGTACCTACTTCTCAGCATTCTCTTCGGAAGAACTAGAATGTGAGGAATACTTTAGACAAACTTTTTCTAGAAATAATAGGGCGATTCGTTGTACGTTTACCATTAAGATACCCATCATCAAAATTAGGAGATTGGAAACATACTGCCATCAAACGCCTCATGAAATTAGAGCAAAGGTTCAAGCAAAACCTTATTCTTAAAAATCTGTATATAAATTTCATGGCAGAATATGAAGTGATGGGTCATATGACACTATCCAATTCAGTTGAAGGGTCAACGTTGTGCAATTTTCTATCCCATCATAGAGTCCTCCGCCAGGAAAGTCTCACCACAAGGTTGAGGGTGGTATTCGATCGACATCGACATCGTCAGATTCTGGTTGGTCAGTTAATGACATACAATTCATAGGTTGTTCTCCATTTTATTGAAATTTAGACAAAATACATTTGCGGTGTGCGCGGACATAGAAAAAATGAATCGGCAGATTCATGAAGATGATAGACATCTTCAGAATATCGTTTGGAGAAGTGATGATTCTGAAAAGATATCCTGTTTTACGTTGAACACTGTAATATATGGGATGACTTCCGCCTCATACTTGGCCATTCGATGCCCAAAACAATTGGCAAGTGACAGTTCAGACACATTTCCCCTTGCACCGCATTTGTTTGCAAACAATTTCTACGTCGATGATCTAATCACTAGTTTTGAAACCAAGGAGCAGGTCATCTCAATTTGCCAGCAAGTGTCTGATATTTTAAAGGGTGCTTGTTTTCCTGTACGAAAGTGGATTTCAAATGATCCTGACATAGTGAAAGGGTTTCAAGAACCAGAAGGCCCAATTAGTGTTATAACTTTTACTGATGAAAAACAAAAGAAAACTTTCTCGGGAATATTTATCCAGTCTGCAAGGAAGGGGAAAATGGAGAAACTTTACACCAAACCTACAGGTCGGTACTTTAGGCCTCAATAGACAAGAAAATCTACCACCGATTCAATGGATTTTGGGAAGAGTAGCAGAGGTATATCGTGAAGAGGAAGGTGTAGTGCGTGTAGTGAGTGTGCGCACGAAAAGCGGTATTTTAAAATTCGCAGTGACTATATTATGTCCTTTTAAGCTAGAGGAAAATGTTAATGTAGACTAAGCATATTTATTTTTGCGCATTTAAATGATTATTTGTCATGTTATTCATTTGTTGCTTCAATTTTTACAATTTTTTGTTAGAAGGTAAAATTTGTTTCATGAGTTGTTTTTTGAACCTGGCCTGTTCAAGTGTGTTCAGTTTGAAAAGGAGTGGGGACCGTACTGTTCCAATAGGAAGTATAGATTTCACACTAGACGAGTTAACATGTCACATTTTCATTATATTGAAATTAAAAAATAAAGTGAATAAATACATAAAGCTTTATTTTAGAAAAATTATAGTCCATTATCTCGTCAACAGTTATTATGGTCCTTGTTTGTTCTTCAGGATATTGCTGTGACCGATTATGCCATTATACTTGGTCAACGTTCTTCCGAGTTGTGATGTAACGTGCAAATGGCCTTCGATTGATAAGTCAAAGATACTTTATGGTTACTACTACTACATCAAACCATCATCTTACTACAAAAAAATAGGTTTATGTATAGTAGAACACTCAGTTAAGTAATTATAAATAAGCAACGTCCTGGTGAGTTTCTTTTACTTGTTATTCCTTCATGTCGAAACTGTCGCTATATAGACAATCTGTAGAGTATTTTAAGAGCAACTCGTTACAATAAAGAATTACAGTTCTAACTATAACGCTGTTCTTCTAAATTTGTGTGGGTAATTTCTTTTACTCGAACTTTTAATTGCATTACATCTAACGAGGTTATGTTCCTGGAACGATAAAGGTTATACGCTTTAGTAGAAATGTTATGAACTTTACTTAACAAGTATTAGCTTTAACCTTTTGGCTATTGTTATATGTAAAATGCATTTGTACAAAATTTCAGTTTTATACAGCTGTTATATCTGTATACCTACTGCTTTGTAGTGATCAGCTGTTTGTAAATTTGAACGTTGACACTTACTCAACTAGACTGTTGTTATACAGAGTGAATCGCGAGATATGCTAATATTTGTGCTTAATGAACTAGACTACTTACATATAAGGTTGCTCATCTAAATTTTATAAATAACTATGCTAAATGGTTAAAACATTTTTTGTACTTCACTCCTTGTATTTGCACTATAACCTTACGTATCAACAAGCGCTATCATAATAATGGAACTATTCAATTTTTTTGCTTCTATTTCGGCCCTCAGCCACATGGTATAACATATTTACTTTAAATTTCTTGGTAATTGTAATAATTCTAAATTACGCTTTTGCTATATAGGCTTACAGCAATTGTAGCAGCCTAACACTTTCTG
The DNA here is from genome assembly GCA_036346205.1 of Vesta saturnalis. Classification (NCBI taxonomy): domain Eukaryota; kingdom Metazoa; phylum Arthropoda; class Insecta; order Coleoptera; family Lampyridae; genus Vesta; species Vesta saturnalis. The sequence continues at coordinate 1,230,387 of JARFJB010002198.1, read as the reverse complement.
ATTGCTGTGCGAAAAATCTCTGTTATATTTTTTGCCTGTACTATTAATTTACATTTAAATTTATGTTGCACTTAAGAAAGATGCAATGGCAGACATCTAAATGGAAATAAATTTGGTTATTAATTTTGGGCTAACTGACTTTTGCGTTTGATTTAAGACTGATACGCCAGTTTTAAGGAGAGCTCTTCCAAGAACTTTGGTTTTATTTTATGTAATTAATATTGAGATTGTGTTGTGTTTATTAGCAATTTTTTTAAGTTATTTTTAGTAATTAACTTACCGATACTAGTCACCGTTTTTACCTAGATGTCGCCCAATTAAGGATAAAACCAAGTTTCTTTTATTTAGTTGGGTACGTAGCTGTGTATTTTTCTCATTAAATATTACAACGTGTATTAAATTTTAGGATTATATTGATAGTTGATCGTATTTGTACATTTTGTTGTTTTCTTTTTTAATTGAATAATTAATTCCAGTATCGACCAGTTATTTTTGATTATTTGAGCCAGTAATTTTGCATTAGAGTTTATCGAGATATTTAATGAGTTTCGAGTTTAATTTCCACAATTTTGCGGATTTTAGATGACGCAAGTTTGGGCGAACTTTGCGTAAAGATATCTGGAATAGAATTTTTAGGTGTAGGAAAGTTTTATTTTCAGTGAACATTATGGTTTCCTGTTAGGCCAGTACTTAGATCTAGTCCATAACGTTTTCCCGCTATTAATGTGTTTAACAGATGGCGCCTTTGTAATCTTTTTTTCCCGATTTTGAAGTTATGCAGTTGTGACGAGTGTCCTTTTGGGGTGTTAAGTAAGAACCCCGCCAATACTACTGAGCTATTTTATTTCTACCGGCGACTAAAGTATCACAAGGAGGAAGGTTTTTAGACGTGTCGGCTGCCCTGCCCACTTGTGACTCTCCTTACAGACACACCCGCACATACACGCTTATTTAAACACTAGAACCAGCTTATAATATTTGACATTAATTTTATGTCACGAAATCCGGATATAAAGTTACTTCTCAGGAGTAAATACAACTGTTTACTAAACGTAATTTTCCCGTTTTACAGTTATAATTTAAAAAAAAAACAGCAATCGCATTGTAATAAGCCATCACGTAAGCGAAATATTTACCAAAAGCAAAACTAAATTCGTTTCGTTTCCTGAAAAGGCCCATTTAATACGAACCGTCTAATAAGGAAAATGTAAATGTCACGAATATACATCCAGTAATTACCATTGTAAATTTAACTAGACATAGTCCTGTAAAAGATTTTAATTAAGCAGAAGATTCTAAGTTAAGTTCGTAACCAAGAATAGAAATAATCCTGTAAACATTAAACATAAGTTTCGTTAATATACAATTTTTGATTTTATGAAGCATTGACCTACTTAAATCCTATAGTAAAAGACGTCAATCCTTTCACTAAGGAACGAGCCGATAAAAGATTCTTTTTTAAAATATTAAAGGGAAATAAAATAAATCATTGCGTAATAGAACTAATGTTTAAAATATAATGTAATTCCACAATTTTTCTTTTACAACTATTTATTTCTCTACACGTTTCAATACAATATGTATTATTACCAAGAGACAATATTTGAGTAAAAGCAGTAATGGTAACAAATCATTGAGGTAACAGCAAACTTGATGTAAATTATAATTTTATATTTAAAATATCTGAGGTGAGTCTATAATATCAACCGGTTCGTCAATTAAAGGTTTTCCGTTTATGTTTATAAATTCTAAATGATTTGTCCTTTTTATTACAAAAATATATAAATTGAATGTTGCTTTATGAAGTCATAAGGTGATGTTTTACCTTTAAATGTTTGGCATAATTCAATTTCTATGTTTGTTTAGATTTGTAACATCTTCTTTGTATCTACTATTAAAGTTATTAAGTGTTTATCCAATATAAACAGAATAGAGAATGTCCAGTTCAATTGATTAGTACCTAATCTCCAAATGTCGTTAGTTGAATCTTTCGCATAAAATAAGCATTTGAGGATATTGTTATTAGTCTTGAAAGCTACTTTGTGCTTCTTGTTCTTTTGTAATATGTGAACTACAATTTCTGATATTTTCCAAAATATGAAATTATTATGTGTTTATTTTCTGTCGGTTCTGCGTTATCCAAGTAAATGTGTTTGATAGATAACGTGTAATGATGATTTTCAACTAAACTGTCGATTGCATTTCAAGTGCAACCATTTGTTTGTGCAATATGTTTTGTAATTGATACTTATTGAAATTTGGTTGGTTTAATGGTAATGACATTGCTCTATGTACTAATGATCCATACGCCGGTAACTTATGCGTTTTATGGTTATTTGAATCGTTTGGAATTGTGATGTCTGTAGGTTTTCTGAAAATGGAAAACTCAAACGTGTCTGTGCAATAATTTTTATCTTTAAACCTAGAAAATTATTTTGTTCTTTCTCTAGTGTGAATTTTGTTAAGATGTAAATTGTTAATATTAATTAAAAACTCATCAATGAAATCTGATATAGTATCAAAATGTGCTAAAAATGTATGATCAACATAACGAAACTAAAATACAATCTTATCATAAACATTTAATACAAGAATTTGATCTTCTAAATTATCCATAAAGGTATTAGTTAATTAGGCGAAATTGGACTGCCTATGGATAAACCAATTTCTTGTAGATAAATCTTACTATTGAATGTGAAATAATTTTAAATTAGCACAGATAGCAAATAGTTTAGCATTATTATTAAAATAAAAAATTACTTAATAAACGCATAAATTCTTGAAGGGATATTTTGGAAAACATTAGTAACATCAAAACTTACAAGTTTATTATGTAGTGGTAATTTTTTTTATAGTTTATTCAATAGCTTTTAAGAATCCTTAATAGAATGTTTTCATTTGTACTTTAAATTGTTTGTTATTACATGGTTTAGTTTATTTGCTAAAATATGACTAGGTGCTTGAGTGTAAAAAACCACTGGTCTAATGGGCATATATGGTTTGTGGATTTTTATGAGACCGTACAGTTTTGGTGTTTGTGGTATACGTGTGTCTCTGTTTGCGTGCGACAGTGTGTGTGTGTGTGTGTGTGTGTGTGTGTGTGTGTGTGTGTGTGTGTGTGTGTGTGTGTGTCTGTTTGCGCGCGACAGTGTGTGTGTGCGTGCGTGTGCGTGTGTGTGGGTGGGTGGGTGGTTGGTTGGTTGGTTGGGTGAGTGCGTGCGTGCGTGCGTGCGTGCGCGCGTACGTGCGCGCGCTCGCGTGCGCGAGTGCGCGCGTGAGCGCGTGCGCGCCTGCGCGTCTGCGCGTCCGCGCGTCTGCGCTTCTCCGCGTCTGTGCGTCTGCGCGTCTGCGCGCCTGCGCGTGTGCGCGTGTGCGCGTGTGCGCGTGTACGTGTGTACGTGTCCACGTGTGTACGTGTGTATGTGTGTTTGTGTGTGTATGTATGTGTGGGAGGATGAGGGAGAGGGAGAGAGCTTGTGTGTGTGCGTGTGTGTGCGTGGGTGTGTGCGTGTAAGTGTGCGTGTGCGTGTGCGTGTAAGTGTGCGTGTGCGTGTGCGTGTGCGTGTGCGTGTGCGTGTGCGTGTGCGTGTGCGTGTGCGTGTGCGTGTGCGTGTGCGTGTGCGTGTGCGTGTGCGCGTGCGTGTGGGTGTGTGTGTGCGTGTGCGTATGCGAGTGTGTGTGTATGTGCGTGTGTGTGTATGTATGTATGTATGTATGTATGTATGTATGTATGTATGTATGTATGTACTGTTGTGTGTGTGTGTGTGTGTGTGTGTGTGTGTGTGTGTGTGTGTGTGTCTGTTTGCGCGCGACAGTGTGTGTGTGAGTGCGTGCGTGCGTGCGTTCGTGCGTTTGTGCGTGCGTGCGTGCGTGCGTGCGTGCGTGTGCGTGTGTGGGTGGGTGGGTGGGTGGGTGGTTGGTCGGGTGGGTGGGTGCGTGCGCGCGTGCGTGCGCGCGCGCGTACGTGCGCGCGCTCGCGTGCGCGAGTGCTCGCGTGCGCGAGGGCGCGTCTGCGCGCCTGCGCGCCGGCGCGTCTGCGCGTCTGCGCGTCTGCGCGTGTGCGCGTGTGCGCGTGTGCGCGTGTGCGCGTGTACGTGTGTACGTGTGCACGTGTGTACGTGTGTATGTGTGTTTGTGTGTGTATGTATGTGTGGGAGGGTGAGGGAGAGAGAGAGAGCTTGTGTGTGTGCGTGTGTGTGTGTGGGTGTGTGCGTGTGCGTGTGCGTGTGCGTGTGCGTGTGCGTGTGCGTGTGCGTGTGCGTGTGCGTGTGCGTGTGCGCGTGCGTGTGGGTGTGTGTGTGCGTGTGCGTATGCGAGTGTGTGTGTATGTGCGTGTGTGTGTATGTATGTATGTATGTATGTATGTATGTATGCATGTATGTGTGTGTGTGTGTGTGTGTGTGTGTGTGTGTGTGTGTGTGTGTGTGTGTGTGAGTGTGCGTGTTCGTATGCGTGTGCTAGTGCGTGTGCGTGTACGTGTGCGTGAGCGTGTGCGTACGTGTGTGTGCGAGTGCGTGTGAGTGGCCGTGTCCGTGTACCTGAGCGTGTGCCTGTGCGTGTGCGTGTGCGAGATCGCGTGCGTGTGCGTGTGCGTGTGCGTGTGGGTGTGTGTGCGTGCACGAGAGTGTGTGTGTGTGCGTGTGTGTATGCATGTATGTATGTATGTGCATGTGCGTGTGCGTGTGCTTGTGAGTGTGCGTGTGCGTGTGCGAGTGTGTATGCGTGTACGTGTGCGTGAGGGTGTGCGTGCGTGTGTGTGCGAGTGTGTGTGCGTGGGCGTGTCCGTGTACCTGAGCGTGTGCCAGTGCGTGTGCGTGTGCGAGATCGCGTGCGTATGCGTGTGCGTGTGCGTCTGCGTGAAGGTGTGCTTGTGCATATAGTGCGCGAGCGCATGTGTGTCTGTGTGTGCGTGTGTGTGGTGTGTGTGTGTGTGGTGTGTGGGTGTGTGTGTGTGGGTGTGTGGGTGTGTGGGAGTATGGGTGTAAGGGTGTAAGGGTGTGTAGGTGTATGGTTGTGTGTGTGTGTGTGTGTGTGTGTGTGTGTGTGTGTGTGTGTGTGTGTGCGTATGCGTGTGCGTGTGCGCATGCGTGTTATGTGCGTGTGCTTGTGCGTGTGCGTGTGCGTGTGCGTGCGCGTGCGCGTGCGCGTGCGTGTCCGTGTGCGTGTGCGTGTGCGTGTGCGCGTGCGCGTCCGTGTGCGTGTGCGTGTGCGTTTGCGTGTGCGTGTGCGCGTGCGCTTGTGCGTACGCGGGCGCGTGCGCGTGCGCGTCCGTGTGCGTGTGCGTGTGCGTGTCCGTGTGCGTGTGCGTGTGCGTGCGCGTGCGCGTGCGCGTGTGCGTGTGCGTGAGCGTGAGCGTGTGCGTGTGCGTGTGCGTGTGCGTGTGCGTGTGCGTGTGCGTGTGCGTGTGCGTGTGCGTGTGCGTGTGCGTGTGCGTGTGCGTGTGCGTGTGCGTGTGCGTGTGTGTGTGTGTGTTTTATTATTTAATTTTTTTTATTCCCACTCTGTAGTTTGGAAGGTCACGTGTTGTTCCACGCCATATAATTTGCTTCTGTATCATATTGTTTGGGTATGTAATTGGAACTTCTTTCAGTTGAGCAAATGTATCTATGATACTTCGTTCCGATAACTTTATAAATAGAAGTTCTATTGGGATTTGTCGATATGGAAAATTTCCATGTTAGAGGTTCAGAAACCAAAGCAAATACCGAAGTTCTGCTTGAGGCATGGAAAGGTATCTAAAATTTGACTTACGACTACCATTTAAAACCATCCACTTCTGTTCACATCATTGCGATAAAGTAATCAAGGGCTACACAAAATAATTAAACTGTATTATACACCATTAAAAAAACCGAAAAAGGATAAGTATTTTATTTGTGTAATAATGATGAAAGTTTACATTTTCATATATTAATGTTATTCCGAAATGTGTATATACTGTACGGAGTAAAGATACTACTTCACTCGTTTCTTTCTAACTGCCTTAATTTACACCCTGTATTTAATTACTTTACCTAAGGACTGTTCCTAACAACAGTTATTTAAATATACGTTTTTAATAACCTGTTTTTAAGGCACACTAATCGAGACACCATAGAATGTTTTTATTGCTAAACATTTGCTAAACTATTTTATTTTTCACGTGATCGTTTAGAACTAAATGCAAGAATTCCTTTATTTAGTTGAATTATGTATCTTTGTGTCTGCAATGTGATTTTTATCCACTTTACGTTTTAATTACAATGTTCAAACTGAAATAAATTACGCATTTCATTACTGCAACAAGTTTAATGACCAGGAAGGACTATTGTGATTAAATTGTTAAGATTGGAAACTTGATTATAAGGGTATCCTGATATTACGATCATGGCATGATTTATAGTTGGTATAAAGTATGCAGGGTCTGGTTCTCTGCATGTGTATATAATATTCACGTTGCTGCAGAGAAATTTTCATTTGAATGACACTGTTACGTAAATAGGTACATTGTAAAAAATAAAAAATGAGACATTGAACATTTTATACGGTATACCATCTTTCTTACAACTAACTTTAGTGATAAAGACTACGAAGTGGTAAATGGATAAACTTTAGTAATATTATTCATTGTGGTTTTGCAATAGTATAAATTATGCATACTATCTAAAATACAATGCCTTTAAAATCTTAACTGCCAATAAAACAGTTAGGTGATTTACGTACCTACTTCGATTTATCACCTAATTTAGAGACAGAAAATTGTTTTTTTTATTACAAAATAACTTTTTTACAAGTATATCGTTCTGAATATACAGTTTTTCTTCACCCTAACTATTTTAATACCCTGTTTCCTAATAAAAACCAACAGTTACGGTTGTTAAAAATAGAGCATGTTGGAACGTTTAATATCAAAGAATCTAAAATACTAACAGGTGTAAGGCACAATGACGTGTAACGACATGCTTGAAATTGAAAACAAACCTCGATAACCTTTGTGTTGTTTCAGGATCACAAGTTTCCTTCATGTACTCTCTCAATATTGTTGGTTAATTAACACAAAAGGTCTCTAAGGTTTTGTTGTTACTGTTAACTCAAAAAGAAAGTAAAATATTTCTATGATGCTGTGGTGATTTTAATTTACATTATTTAATGCGGTGAACAGTTACGTATTAAATTCTATTCTACGCAGTTCAGCCAAACATAATGTATATATTAATTAAACATTATTATTAATTTTATTAAATACATAAATAAAAAGTTTACCTCGAGTAGGATTCGAACCTACGACCTGTACTTTGCTAGAGTACTCTAGCAAAGTACAGGTCGTAGGTTCGAATTACTGAGGTAAACTTTATTTATGTATTTAATAAAATTAATAATAATGTTTAATTACATATTTATCTTTGAACTTATTCGTTCATAACAAAAACTTATAATAATAATGTATATATGACGGATAAGATTTGTTTTTATCTGGATTTTAACAATTCATTCATGACAATACACTTCAATTAATCATTGTGTGACTTAAAGTATTTTTGGAAATGTCCTCCAGAGTAGAAACAAAAGAAGTTTGGGAATCCTCCGGTAATTTGAAGCAAATTCCTAGTTGTTCTTTACTAAAATTTAATTCTATATTTGGTTTATACGTTTCTCAAACTGTTATATTAATAGCAGGCTGATGTTTATGTTTTAATTTTTCAACTTTGACAAAATTGTGTACAACATCTTTAATAATTTTAATAGATATTACTACTGACGAAGTGTTATCGAAACATTTAGGTTGTATAATTTAAAATACACCATTAAAAAAGCCAAAAAAGATAAGTATTTTATTATGTGTGATAATGGTGAAAGTTTACATTTTCAAAATTCCACGGAGTTAGCATTTGATCTTAGGAAGAGAAAATTGCGTTTAATTTTTTTAATTTTTTAATTTTCAGCCTCCTCTGCTTAAAGCTTGGTAAGAACTTTGATCGGCAGTCAGGAAACGCAATGAAAACTATCCTTTCGGTCGCAATTTCTGTAATTGCAGGTGAAGGTAAAGTTCTTTACAATCCCTAATGTGTGGTAGTTTTTTATCATTATCATTACCACACCTTTCACGTTCTCTAAAGTGACGAAAAGTGTTATATGTAGATTCATCTTTCAATAGAAAATTTTCGGACTTAAATTGGAAAAGTTCACTAGACTCTTTAAAATAGTGAATAGTCAAACGTTAACATCAGCAGATGGTGTGGCTGAAAATAGGTAAAGGGTTTGGGCACCAAAGCGCCAAAGATACATCAGGAAAACGACAACTGATGGTTGCATCGCTCAAAGAGGAAAGAATTAATCACACTCAAAGAAACAACACCTATGCGGCGTAAATTAGAACACCCTTTTGAGCAAAATAAGTAAGGCACAACAATGTAAATTCCCTACGCTTTTATCTTTTTCTACCTTCCAACCTCCATATACATATGTAGGTATAGAAGGCTATGCAATTGAATCTTTTTCACTATTGCTAAGTCAACTTACTACCTCATTTTACAATATTTGATAAAGTGTGTATATGAGTATGTGTATGTATACACCTTATACTTACCATAAAACAACAAATAACAGCATTCAATTCGGGAAGATAGTGTTTAGGCGCCACCACTATCTCGAATTTCTTTGAACTAAATAGTCCAAAGCGAGGTCTTAAGTTAATCCTACTTGACTGTGGAAGATAGAACTGTATAGCCTATTCGATAAAATCGTAGCTTGAAAATCTTTAAATTCAATTAATATTAAAATTTAAATTATCCAAAATTTAATAAAAGTTTGAAACGTATACGTTATCGTAAACTTATTCATCACACCTAGTATATTCATAAAATCAAAGCAGTAAGTCGTTATCTCGATACTTTCAAATTTACTCTGGTATACGCATAAACTAAGATTTATAACTGCCATCAAAATTCTGAAACAAATAAATATCACCCAAAACTAATAATTAAGTCTATTAATTTTTAACCTCAAGAACATTAACTTACAATTGAAAAACGTAACGTCTCTTATGCATTACATAACTACCGAGCAAAAAATTTAGGTCATTTTAAATAACTTAAGAAACTACAAATAATTTTAAAAATAAAACTAATCAGGGAGTCATAGGTGTAGTAGGCGGTGAAAGTTATATTGTTGGCGTCTGTCATATTCTGTCACCGTATTCGCAAGGTTTGTTAAACAACAAAAACTATTCCTAAGTAAACATTCACATTTCGTTGCTTATTTTTCAGTTAAGTGATAATTTTTTTTTCTCTAAAACCTATTCGTTATACTGTTTATTGTGGTTAGTCACGGTTTTTTGTTCTTATTGTTTATTTACCAGGCCATAATGCCTCTAGATCCTCTTGTTGTGGTACGAATTATAGCGTTAATGCAAGATAGTAAAGGACAACGTGAAACCGCCAGAATTGCTGGTAAGAGCCTATGTGCTGTACAAAACGTGTACAAACGCTATCCGGAAAAGATCCCGAGAAAGATACTATTCCGTTTACATAGACGTTAGACGTAAATTTGGGGGTGGGTCTGTTATAGTTTGAGCAGGTATCACTTTAGAGTTGGTTTTAGTAGATAATGACTCTCTAACAGCTTACAGATATATAACGCTGGTCCTGGAAGATCATGTTATGCCTTTCATGGTCAGTATGGGGGAACAAGGCATTTTCATGCATCATAATGCAAGACCACACGCTACCAAGATTGTCAGTAAATATCTAGATGAAGTGGGAATTAAGCGGTTTGATTGGACAGCATGCAGTCTAGATATGAATCCCATCGAACATGTCTGGGATGAGTTAGGGCGACGTATCCGAAGGCACAAAGGCATACCCCAGCACCAAGAACTGCCCAGGAGCTGAAAGATTTGCTATTGCAGGAGTGGAATAATATGGATCTGAATGTAACCCTTAATTTAATTCACCGTATTACATAAAATACAATAATACATAAAGGATCAATCAATCATTTGCTCTCTATCGCACAATGTCTTTCTTAATATAACGATGGCTGTTTATCATAAATTCGTTTAACCACTTGAAATTTTGAATAAGTTTGATAACAATTTACAACTCACATTAATTACTTTACTTGTAAACGTTTTAAATACTTCCAATCCCCAAAATTGGTTTCTGCAGTAAAATTGAAAAATAAACCAGCGGTTTCTCTAAGTATTAATCTCCGTCAATGTACCTGAGTACTTTACCCTGTCACGCTTTCTCTTATATAGGTCCAGACGTCCATCTTGCTTTACGTCATCAATATCTATCCCGGCAAAACCAAACTAGCCTATTCCAGAGGAGTTTCTATCGTGCATCTTGGCCGCGCATAAAATCTCAAACGGCTCCCAACGCAAATACCGAGACATTTCATCCACGCCATCTTGAAATTTTTACACAAATCGTAATAACCTTTCGAAACAACCAAATTCGAAACTTCCACTCATTCAGAACTAGATTCTTCTTTCTATGAAAGTCCACATGTGTGCGACACTTTCTTCCCCAAACTTCAGTAAATTTTAACATCATTTGACCTTCATCGTACATACAATTTTTAATTGTGAAATACTAACTCATTTTTACAAGCAAATATATATATATATATATATATATATATATATATATATATATATATATACATATACTTCTTCTAGACTTGAATATAATATCGACATAACATTGATTAACACGCCACCCATTCCTTAAAATACAGTGGCACTCATTATCGTCCCAACAGGGATGTTACTAAAATATTATTTCTCATTCAAATTGAATATTTCCAACACATAAATTTTTATACAACATTTAAGTATTTGTTACGTTTTACTAAAAATTTAACTGGCGTAACATTTGCAGTAGTGCTTTATGTGCACATAAAGGAATTCTCGTGCAAACTCACGTTCATATTTTATCAAAAACGTATCCTACGCACAACAAAATGCTACATATGTCAAGTGCGTCGAAATAATCTCACTGTGCGCGTGCGCGTGTTAATGTGTGTACGTACGTATGTCGTGTGTGCATCCGTCCGTGAGTTGTGCGCCCGGACGTGCGTGCATGGGTGGGAGTGCGTGTGAGTGTGGGTGTGTCTTTGTGTGTGTGTGTGTTGTGTGTGTGTGTGTGTGTGTGTGTGTGTGTGTGTGTGTGTGTGTGTGTGTGTGTGTGTGTGAGTGAGGGTGCGTGCTTACGTGTGTCCGTACGGGCGTGCATGCGGACGTGGTTACGTGTATGCGTGCTTGTGTATATGTATGTATGCACTTAATTATTTGAAGATGTTATAATAATAATAATTGTAATAATATTTATTGCCCAACAGAATAATTCCACTTACAGGACAATACATAACATAAACTAATTATTACAAAGTATGTAAGTATTAATTTCGATTTAATGAACATCTAATAATAATCATCGAATTGTTGACAGTTCTGTGTGTATTTTCATAACGTTTCACTAGTTTTTCAAGGTCTATTATTAAAGTTATTATCGTTGATAGTTCTGTGTATTTTCGTAACGTTTCACTAGTTTATCAAAGTATATTTTCGTTTTTTTAACACTAAATTACATTAATATGCGGCTTACTGAGACACAGCGCATAGAAATCTTGATGATGATTGGCTACGGTAATCGAGTTAGAACGCAGAAGGAAGTTTGTGACTTATTTAATCAAAAATACCCCAATCGTCCGCCAATATCGCAATCGACAGTTAGAAAGATTGAGCAGAAGTTTAGTCAATTCGGTCATGTAAGAGATGTTCCTAGATGTAGTCGTCCTCAAGTTGATGAAAATAAGCAGTTAGAAGTCTTATTGGCGGTTCAAGATAATCAGCATGTAGTATCTAGGCAGGTAGCAAAGGACAAGGATATTGGAAAAACAAGTGTTATAAAAATACTACAAACGAATAAATACCACCCTTATAAGATGCAAGTTCATCAAGAACTCTTGGAAGGAGACTTTGAGAGGCGCCTTGAATTTTGTGAGCTTTTGCAAAATATGTGTTTGGAGAATCCAAATTTAGTGAAAAATATACTTTTTTCCGATGAAGCCACTTCGTGCTTGAATGGTGACGTAAATACCCAGAACTATCGGTACTGGTCCGATGTAAATCCACACTGGATGAGGGAAGGACATAAACAATTCAATCGAAAAATAAACGTGTGAGCTGGCGCGTTGTTGGTGACATTATTATCGGGCCTTTCTTCTTTGAAGAAAATTTAACAGGTGAGAGATACCTGAGTTTTCTAGAAGAGGAACTTGTTCCAGCTCTGGCTACCCTTTTTCCTGAGATAGAACGTCCGGATTTGCCACACCATAACATCTGGTTCCATCAAGATGGTGCTCCCCCCATTTTGCTGTGGTAGTTCGAACTTATTTGCACGACACTTCCCCAAACAGGCTGATTGGAAGGAGCGGTGTTATTGAGTGGCCACCAAGATCACCCGATCTAACACCACTAGACTTTTTTTTATGGGGATACCTTAAAGGCAAGGTATTTAAAAGCCAACCGGCAAATCTAGATGATTTAAAACAACGCATCCGTCAAGAAATACGTCGAATAACGCCCGAAATGGTTCGAAATGTGCAGCATGAATTTGTAGATCGATTAGGCTATTGTCAGTTGACTAACGGAGGACATTTCGAACATTTGCTGAAATAAAATTATTTTTAAGTTTACGAATCTTTGTTTTCGATATAATAAAACGTTATAAAAATTATTTTATTTTTCGTTTTCTTCATGATCTTTTTTCAATTTTTAAATTTTGAATGCGAATAACTCCAAAACGCTTGGACTTAGGTATAGCACATGCTACATGACAAATGTTTAGAATTGTAAGGGTAATCCAAAAATGCAATAAAAAAATTGGGTTGCAATTTGAAAAAAAAAATTTTTTTAGCAAATCTTTTTGAGACACCCTGTATAAATTTTTTTTTTTCGTTTTTCATTAATATCAGCAGTATGATTAAGAAAGGACCAGTTAGTGTTCGGAAGAGCATTATAGAGATTAGGATAATCAGCCTTTGTAAAATCGTACGTTTGATTGTAACGCTTTAGAAAGAACGGATTCGTAGGTAACGTAGTTAGACTTAACGTAAACATTAGGGCTGGATGATTAAGATCCTCTTTTATTAACGGACTATTGTCCCGTAATATTTCAGTACCCAATGTAGACAAAACTAGATCAAGTAGTCGATTTTGCACATTAGTGATTGAGTTACACTGAGATAAGTTTAGAAAATTTATCAAGTTATTTAATAATTTACACTTATTGTCATTAATACAAGGATTATTAAAAGTGGAAATATTGAAATCCCCAATTATTAGTACATCACTATTTTTGCTAAATACCCTTTGTTCAAAATATTCAATAAATGTATGATAGTCACTTATCGTCGTATCTGGTGGTATTAAATTAAAGAAAAATATACTATACGAGTAGCAAATCGACACATATAATCTAATATATTGATTAACGGAACGGCACTTCTAAGTTCCAAAATTATGCGGATATATGCAAACTGTTAGCTTCTATTATCCTCGATTCGAAAGTGTATGTTGTTTGTGCGTCCATCAGTGCGTCCGTGTGTCTGTGTGTGTGTGTGTGTGTGTGTGTGTGTGTGTGTGTGTGTGGGCGAGTTAGTGTGTGTGGGTACGTGCATGCGGACGTATGTGCGTGCATGCGTGCGTATGTATATGTGTTTGTGTACTTAATTATTTTCAGATGTTATGCGGATATATGCAAACCTAGCTTGATGTAGAGTCAGATGAATGTAAGTGATCCTAAGCTTTGCTTTATAAAATACGGCCTGCTTGATGTCTGCTATCTAAATCTTTGTTATCCTTTCACGGAATATCTTGAAGTTTGTATTGGTAATTCAATTAATTTAATTTAATTTAATTAATACTTTGACCAACTCGCGCCAAACGCTTCTATAATTGTGTTCCAAAACTACAATACTGAAAACCGAGAAAGTGTAATTTAACTGGAAGTGAATTAGGAAGAGTGATGAGGAAACCAGCAATCCCACTATCTCGATTTTTAGCTAACATTGTTTTAGTATGCTACTATTCTGAGCTATTTACAACGATTACCTAAAAACGCACACAATGATTCATTACATCATGATAGAAAGAAACTAGATTGTCTCAGTGCAGTAAGCCTAATAGCTAATTTATATTATTTATATTGTGCTTCAACGTGAACAGTTCTTTGACATGATTTTTATTCACGGTACACGAATCTATATTGTGTTGCAATGTTACAGTTTTCAATACGCTCTCTGATCCCTCAAGAGATTATTAATTTCATGACACAGTGGGCAATTCATTGCTTCGGTCATATGCAATCCTTACCTCTTTAGCACCCAACCAATTTATGTGACTTTCTACTTCTTGCGTTCTAAAAAATTGCGTTCAAAGTAATTTTGACATTTCAGTCGCTTTGTCCAGTATCTTACTTTCACTATTAGGTTGCTATAGCAGAAAATACGTAGAACAGGTGAAAGTCAATTTCAATGCATTTTTGATTAAAAATCTTTTTTGAGATTTTTAAATAACGCTGAGATTTCCTATATAATTAGATTTCCGTGAATTTGAGCTTGAGCTTGGTCTCATTTTCTGAAATTTTTTATATTACCATGTTTCCAAGAATTAAGCTTTTTAAATAATTTTCGGGAAAATGACCTTGAACTCTTGTTCAAGGTCATATTCTTGATTCCAGCTAACCATCCTCCTCTGTTGGCTCCATTTTTTATGAAGTTCTTTTGCCTTTTGAACGATAATGGGTCCAGAGATAGACACTCTTTCAGACCGTTTAATTGTCAACCATTCATACAATATTGTGCTCAATCGCCCTGTATAATATTCTATTCTATTTTGTACTAGTATGTAAATATTTAACTATTCACAATTACCAAGTTTGTCGTAAACGTCAAAGGCTTACATACAGGGTCGCTGTTAAAGAACAAAAGCTCTAGTACTTAAACGGTTCAACATACAAAACTAAAAATATCTGAATTGAAACTAAATGTATTTGCACATATTTTTGCACATTTTTTTTTTAAATTAAAATATTTTAAGTGTAGCCGCCATATTGATTTCTTTTAAATAGCAACATAGGTCATGTGATATACCATTTGAAAGAGTTTAACACCCTCATTACAAAAATGTATCACACAGTGCGGTCTAAACACAACAGAAAGGACATTACCAACGTTTTCTAATAGAAAATGTATGTGACACAAGACGTCAATACAATACCACCTACCATTTCATTTATTAGCACGTCACAAATTGGTCCTCGTGACATTATTTGTTATCCATTATTATGTACAGGTGTGGCATTTGATAACTTTGACAGATTCGTCGACACAATAAATAGAAAAGAAACACTACATGACACTGTTGGAATCATACACCAAAACATGATGAATGAAATGTTACCAGGCCCATCTAAACGAAGAAGAGCCTTTTCCTGACATCAGTACAGACGCCAAAGTATTGAAGATGTATGGATGTTTAACACCTCTTCAGGAAGAAGAATTTACTTTTCCAGACACTTTGTCATTAATACAATCAATTGATTTATTACACTTAGTTTCACACTTTTTCCATGTACCAGACTTAGAACCTAATAGGATTAGAATTCATGCTAAACAAGTTGCAGATACTGTAGAAATTCTGAGAAAAAAATTAAATCCAATCACAGTTTAGATCAAGATAATTGTTACAATAATGTGACTGAACGATGATACTTAGAGAGAAAAGTTCATAGATGAATGTGCAAATAGTAAGGATATATTTGACAATCCTATAAAAAAATAAAGTTATTGAATTGAGGATGCAAATAGATTTATTTGGTCGAATGTCGGGTATATCTCTGAGCCACAAAGTTGAGATTGAAAAAGTTCTTACATTTCCATTATTTGTAGCAACATCTATGTGTCATGCTGATGGAACTACTTATAAAACCGATAAATCACAGTTAATCAGAATCTTAAAAAAAAACAACCCATTTTGAGTTGTATTAAAATATACCGTAATTTATGTCTTCGTTCATTTAGTTGTAAATATAAGAAAATTGTATTTATTAATGATTTGTAAGTATGAGGTAGGCAACTTAATTTGCATTTTGGTGTAACTTAAGTGTATATACTTCTTAAGGGTCTATACTCCCACCTCTTTAAAGTATTTTTCTGCTCACATTTTCGCGCAGGCGTCATCATCCAACTTCCAAAGCGTCCATTTCGTCCACTCCTTGTGGTACGCTGTAGATGCAGGAAGCCATATTTTTGGGTTCCCCTACATTTTGTGAAAGTGCCATTGATGTAATGGTAAGATGATTTAACTCGTTATATTAAAAATTAAAACATTTGCTCTTTGCAGGCACTTTTTTTTACTTTGATTGACACTTTTATTACATTTACTTTTCTACTTTAATTACATTTTAAGTACACGTTTAATTCTATTTTTACGTATGCTTTCATTTTATGAATGCAAAATTGCAATAAACATTGGATTCAAAATTTCATGAAGAAAAATTTATAAGAAGTAAAATTCCATTTTGGTGGTTTTCAACGTAAAACATAGTTATTTCGAGATGCTGCGCAATATTGGTGCAAAGATGACATCACCCTTGGTTTACATTTCGGCAATCGTTTAGATACCAGAGGTTATTAAAAAGTTTGTGTACCAAAAGTTTCGAAAATGTATTTATGTATTTATATTAGTTAATAATTTAAGGCTATAACTAGTTATATTTTATACAGGGTGTCCGGTGAGGAACTGTAAAAACTGAAATGGTATGTTCCCTGGGTCAATTTAAGTAAAAAAGTCCCATAAACATAGGTCTGATTCGCAATAGTTACCCAGATACAAGAGTTTAAAGTTTATAAATGATCACATATTTTTTCAAAAGTAATTATTATTAGTCAATTGGGCGGACCTCCACGCCCAATCCACCTATTAGGGTAAGCAACATTTAGATATTCTGTCACCTGTCGACTAAAATGGGGAGGAGCCCCATCTTGTTGAAGAAACATTTGTTGTCTTGTTAGTAAAGATATTTCTTCCAAAAGCGGTAGCAATTCATTCCGCAAAAAGTTAACATATGCTTCTCCTGTAAGACGTTCCTCAAACAAAAAAGGTCCAATAAGTTGATCGTCAATCATACCACACCATACATTAACAGAAAATCTGCGCTGAAAGTTAGCTTCTGTTGTACCATATGGATTTTCATCTGACCACAAATGAGAATTGCGTCTATTGTTCACTCCATCTCTAGTAAATTGCGCCTCGTCACTAAATAAAATGAATGGAACTAGTTGTGGATTTTCTTGTAGCCACTGGCAGAAATTCAACCGCAAAGCAGAATCTCCAGGTTCAAGGTGCTGAACGTTTTGTGTATGATAGGGATACAAAAGCCCATCATGTAATGTTTGCCATACTGACATACGGGGGACTCCCGTTCGAGAAGAAATTCTTCTAACACTCAACCCTGGACTCCGATCAACCATCTGTAGAATGTTTTCTTGCTCATTCACATTTAGCTCCACAGGACGATCAGATCTTATTGAAACTGATGGAAATGAACCATGAGTTCGAACGTGTTGAAACACAGAAGAAAAGGTTTGGTGATTTGGAATCCTCCTGTTGGGAAATCTTCGTTCATATTCCCTAACGGCAGCTCTCGCATTTCCATCACAAAATCCATAAATGTAAATGATGTCAGCATACTCTTCGTTAGAAAATTGAAAAGGCATTTTAAATTTAAATTACACTTAATTTACTACAATCCACTTTGTCATTATTAGAACACAAACGAATAAATGACAGATTGTTTCGGTTTTGTTTTTCCAGTTGACTAATAATAATTACTTTTGAAAAAATATGTGATCATTTATAAACTTTAAACGCTTGTATCTGGGTAACTATTGCGAATCAGACCTATGTTTATGGGACTTTTTTTACTTAAATTGACCCAAGGAACATACCATTTCAGTTTGTACAGTTCCTCACCGGACACCCTGTATAATAGATATATTTTATATAATTATAATTTTACATGTTAATAAACATAGTCTGTATATTTTTTATTTTTACATTTTGGTAGAATTTTTATTGTAAACAACCTCGGTTTAGTTATTCCGAGCATAATTAAAAAATAACTTGGCATCCGAGATCATTTTTAATAGTATTACATTTCATTTTTTTTATTTATGTTAAGTGAAAATAACACAGCATAGATTTGTGCTAATTAAGCAAATCAAAAGATTGAAGCACCCTACGTTAATCAACCGACTGAGTCAAAGGGATTATTTTTGGTGAATAGTTTGTATCTCTAGTTAGTTTAACGATTTGTTTTGGAGAACTTTTACACTTATTTATTTATTATTAAAAGTAAAACACTTTTTATACTTTACACGGTTACCATTACCACATTATTTATGAATGGGTGAGGATAATGTGCATACGCAGTATTCTGACATAGTTATAATAGACGGCTTCTTTATGTTACATTTCATGAAAGAAGTACTTCAAACTTTTGATGGAATATCTCAAAATCTCCTTAGCATAATCACTAATGTCAAAGCAAATCGAATTGATATTGTATTTGTCCAGTATTTTAAGTAGCTGCATTAAAGATTGTCAGCGTACACTTAAAAAAAAATCGACCATCCCTGTTTCAATTGAACCTAATCAAATACGACCTCATAATTTTACTACTCTGCTCAAAAATATCCAGTCTGAAGAAGCAATAGTAAAATTTCTTATCGACCACTAGGCTACTGATAGTATGGCACCAATAAACATTGGTAAAAGAAACTATTTATTTGAGTTTAAATGAATGTTATTGCTATCGTGTTGAAAATGACAGTTATCATGATCAAAGAAGATTCATTATCATTTGAAGAGCATGAAAAATCAGATTCAAGGATAGTATATCATATCTGCCAACTTGATTTTGATGGTCAAGTTGTAAGGTACTCGGACTCTGACATCATTATAATACTTCTCGGAAATATAGACCATCTGAATTGTTCCTTAAAACTGTGGATAAATATTGGCGTTGGAAATCACCAACCATATATCAACATCAATAAATTGTATGATATACTAAGTAGTAGTTTATGTAAAGCTCTACTAGGCTTCCATGCAATGACAGGATGTGACTATACATCAGCTTTTTTCCGCAAAGGCAAACTCCGCCCTTTCAAATTGTTAATGAAATCGAAAGATTATCAATTATCATTTCAAAATCTTCTTGCTGCTAATGATGTAATACTGGAGAGTGCATTTGCTACCTTGGAAAAATTCGTGTCATATGTATGGAGTCCGTAATAGTAACAATGTCAACGATGTAAGATGTCACTTATCTTCTAATACTTATCGGTCCAAAAATTCGGACAACTTCGATAAAATTTTTAAGAATTTTGACTCATCAAACCTACCTCCATGTAAGGCGGAATTACAACAACGGGCTCGTTAAGTTTGCAAAACTTTGGGGAAATGCTCACTTAAAATATCGAACGTCGCTATCCCCAGAAACTTGTGGTTGGTCCTTAAACAATAATAAGTATCATTTTGTCTGGTTTGTTGGGGATCAATTGCCATCATTAGTTGCTGATGTCATAGTTCAAGGTAAATATTCATTGAATAAAATATTATGTTAAAAATTCTCAACAAACACGTAAGAACTTCCTAATAGTCGATAAATTAAAATTTTTACAGATACTCGGGTCATAGAAAATGCAAAAACATCTGAAGGCGATAATGATAATGATATAAGGAGTGATAATGATGAGAACACGACGATGATACTGACTATGCAGTATTTTATTGTGACACAATTATTCAATAAAACTACTGACTAACAGTTTATCCATCATTTACTACATATTGAAAATAAATGATTTGTTGTATTTTGCTAATAATTTTTTTGTATCAGTTGTTATCATGTCATTTTAACTTAATTATTATTCTGCTCTATTTGTTTATGAAATTCTAACCTATATAACAGTCCAGTAATTTTAGCTTAGAAAAGGCCATCAGTGCAAAAAAAAAAATGGTGGCAGCAATTTTTTTTTGTTTTATCGCTTCATTTTGTTGTTTTAAATAACATACTAAAAATAGAAACGATAGCAGCCAGAGTTAAAAAATTATTCAAGGTCAAAGGGCACAAAAATCAGTCTTTTGCAAAAATCTCGTTTTCTGTGGCTCGGAGATCAATTGAGGTGGTTGCAAGAAAAAAAGTTCATGAAATTATCTACAAAAATGATCTTATTCAGTTGATAGAAATAACTATTTTTTAAACTGCATTTTATTTTCTGATGAATGTACTTTCACTTTAAGTGGTCAATCAATATAATTGTAGATATTACTGCGTTGAAAATCCGAATTGGTTGCAAGCTTTACAAATTCAGATTCCTGAAAAAGTAAACGTATGGTATGGAATAATAGGGGAACGTATTATTGGACCTTTTTTCATTGAGGGCAATCTCAATGCTAATAAATATCTCCGGTTGCTACAGAATAACATTATTACTAGAATATTGCAGCTCTTTCCAAGTGTCAACAATCCAAATGTTATTGCAGAAAATAGAAAATAGAAGCCTAAACTAACTCCATTAGACTTTATCCTATGGGGATATTTAAAAAATAAGGTTTATATAAACAGACCTACAGATATGAATGAATTAAAAGCTCGTATTGCTAATGATATAGACGATATTCCACAAAGGTATTTACGTAACTCTATAAACGAAGTTAGAAGTCGTTTACATTATTGCCAAGAAGTAAACGGGCAACAGTGAGCAATTTATTCGTTAAACAGTTACGTAGGTGTTATATTTGTTCTAATTATAAATTTATTTTATACGTTTCCAATTAGAAAAACGTGTGTAATGTCCTTTCTGTTGTGTTTGGAGCCCATGAGTGATACAAGTAGTAAGAGGGACACTTGCGCCGCCATTTTGTTTTTTGACGTCATAAGCGAAGACCACTTTCATCTGCCCATTTCCCACCCCTTTTTTGACGGCTTCTCTTCGGGGGTCATTTTCAGCCCCTTGATGGAATTTTCACCATAATTAGGGTCCTTTGGTTTTATTAGGAGTCTTTAAGGCAGTTCAGTCTACGAAAGTTAGGCAAATGCGTGTGCATACAATGTTCTGATTGGTGGCCTTAAAGACAGCCCCTTTTGCCTTATTGGTTTCGGATTGGTCCTTAGTCCCCACCCAGCTCTGAGCTCTGATGGGAGGCCTAAGGCTCTGTATTGATTACAACGGAAAGTTTAACATGTTCTAATAAGGGGCCCTAGTCTTGTAAGACAGCTATAAGAACTTGTGTTAGAGTCCGCGTCCTCTTGTTGTGGCCCGCTTGGCTGGAAATAGTATTCTAACAAGGGGACCCTAATGCTAACGTGTAAGATAGCTATAAAAACTTGTGTTAGGGCCTGCGCCCTCTTGTCGTGGCCCCATTGACTGGAAACAGTGTAGTAAGGGAGCCCTAATGCTAGCTCATAAGACAGCTATAAGAACCTATCTTAGGGTCTGCGCACACTTGCAGTGGCTCCCGTGGTGCAAAACTTGAATCTGTTTGTTTCTGGCGTCATCTAGTAGTGTATAGCCTAATGAATATTTTCTGTAATAGAGGTGGCTTCACCTAGCGGTATATTTCTGGGACTAATGAATGCTTTCTGTAATAAAGGTGGCTCCACCTAACGGTATATTTTTGAGCGAAATTTGTATTTGTTTGGGGCATTATCTAGTGGTATATTTTTAAACTTGCGAATGTTTTCTGTAATGGAGGTGGTAGTAGAATATACCGGTGATCGCAGATTTTTTGGGTATAGAAGTCAGGATGGTGACAGAGGGACATTTAGTATAGTTTAGCGTTTCAACATGGAAGGTCAGTTTAAGGATCCCCTTTCAGAATAGTAGCGGGGCTATCGGGTTGTGGGAAATCGCATTTTATCGTTGATCTTTTAAAAAACATCGAAACTGTCTACGATACAGCTTTTGCAAAAATTATCTGGTTTTACAGCGAGTGGCAAACATTATTCAGAGCTTTTAGTGGAATTTCAGAAGGGATTACATGCAGCAGTTTGACGGTGAAAAACCGGCGGCGAAAAACCGACCTTAATAATAATTGACGATTTAATGCGCGAAACTAACGGTTCATAGTTCTCCAAGGACGTGGACAGCGAGATATCTCTCTCAACGCCCATTACATAATTCTGTTTAAGAACCCACGTGACAGAGCTCAGATATAACATGTAGCAAGACAAATTTCACCTGACAACCCGAAATTTTTAGAGGCTGCATACCACTTTAAACTCGCACGGATATTTATTGTTCGATTTAATACCTTTAATACCTCAAGGTATTTGTCAAGTATACATTGCGAAAAAGGGTTTAAGCTTCACAGTTATAAAGATTACGTCATAAATGATGGTTGATGATTTAATCGAAAACACCGATGTCCTGCGCGCATTAGTCAGATAAAGTAAAAGTCAACGTGACGCTTTATTGAAATATCATAACATTTTAAAAGGTCGTGTACCTCTGTAAAGTGATCAGAAGCAGCGACTCTCTCAACATAAGCACACTTTAAGACGGCTGGCACAGAGAGGCAAATCTATAAAAAAGAAGAAACAGTTTCTCGTACAGAAAGGCGGCGGATTTATACCACTCATGTTAGAACCATTAATTGGTGGTATGCTGGGTAAATTGTTTCAATAACTATGGACTAAAATCTGAAGAAGATGTCACACAAAACAACATTTTAACGCAGCTGGGTAACGACATGGATAAAGCTTTAAAAATCAAAATTACCGACCGTGGCAAATGGCAGCACTACAATCAAGTTCTTCAAAGACTTTTCCAAACAGTTACGTTAACCCGCTAGTATAACAATTAGCGGTGATGATATTAGAAATTTGCCGAAACGCAAAGTTCTGGCAGACACGAAATAGTATCAACACTTTCTATTTTATATAGGAAGAAAGATACTGAATTCTTGCGTACACTGAATACGGGCGGTGATGTATTTTGGGATAAAAGGGGTATTGTCACAATAAAAGGTGAGATCATCCCTTATTCCAACATTATCGATCTGGTTCACGAAACGTTAAGACAGCGAAAAACTACAAACCCACACGGTTGGCGATAGTTTGCAACGTACATTAAAGACATAAATATACCACGAGGGTTTATCGCAAATATTCGAAGACGTGATGCTGCTGTATCACCTAAGATTGAATCGACCCTCACAACTATAGGTGAGAATTACGACGCTGATAGTGAATCGAAGGAAACCCCGAGAAGAAGACTTTCACTAGATTGGGATACGTGGCAAACATAACATGGATGCTGTATGCTATGATCACTCGCATCGGGCAGGGTTTTCGTGTGTAACACCTTTAGTTAATGCAGTAAAGGGTAAATATCTTGAGGTGAAAAATTGTCTGCAGGCTCAGGAAGCTTATACGGTTAATAAATAAGTCATAAAAAAGGTTTCCCCGCAATAGGTATATTGTGAGCAACATTTACGAGTTGTGGCAAGCGGATCTTTGGGATATGCGAACTTGAAGTAAACACAATAGTGGATACAACTACATAATAACGGTTACTGATGTGTTTACCAAGAGGGATTGGGCGAGAGATATTAAAACGAATACAGCCGCATCTGTAATTAAGGCATTTGCCGATATTTTTAAGGAAAGTGAGAATACATCGGCAAATCTACAGACGGATAAAGACAAGGAGTTTGTGGCGGTCAGTGTACAAAACTTTTTCAAGAAACAAAATATCAATTTCTATGTAACAAATAACCCTGATGTAAAAGCATCTATAGTTGAAAGATTCAATAAAATATTGAAAACAAAGATGTGGCGTTATTTTACCTACAAAAATTCCTACAGGTATATGAATGTACTCCAAAAACTTGTGACTGGTTACAACAATACCCCTCATTCAAGTATAAAGATGGCTCTTGCGGCTGTAAACGATGAAAACGTTTTGACATCACGTATTCCTAAATATAAAGCCAGTGAACATGTTAGAATTGCCAGAACTAAGTACACATTTGAGAAGGGATATAAAACGAATTGGAGTGAGGAAGTTTTTACAATCAGTGCAGTGACAAAAAGAAGGCCGCTAGTTTACCGTATAAGCGATCTTAATAACGATCCTGTTGTGGGTACTTTTTACGAGGAGGAATTGCAAGTTGTCACGGTTGATAAAGACACCTTATAAAAAGTTGATAAGATTTTAGCAGATAAGGGCCGCGGATGACGTAAACAATGCCTGGTCAAGTAGCGTGGATACAGTAACAAATTTAATAGCTGGCTACGCAGTTGAGAGACATATAAAATGGAGTTTTGTCTTACCTTATTAAGCAATAGTTCTGTGACGTATTTTCCTGACAATATGACGTCAAGTTTTATGACACAGTTGCCAAAACGAATCAGGTTAACAGGCTTATGGGGTGTAGGTATATCGAAAATTCAGTACTCTTGCTTTTTTTCCGCTGTAAGTGCGACAGACAATTTAATTTATTATAGAATGGATCCCCCCGAAGGAGAAGAGGATGTGTTAGAGATGATATTAAAAAAGACTGCATCACATTTTCAACACGACAACGAGAAAGCCATTTATATTGAGCACAGATGATATGTGTTACGTTTCGCCTCAAGAAATTATGCTAACATAGAAGAAATTGCCAACGAGCTAAATAACCACGAGCTAATAAGTAAATTGTTAACAATCGAATACCATAATCTAATTATGCGCATCGCTACGAAATTAAAAACCTCCCTCTCGCTATTCGGATTCTCACAACGTTTAGCCTTACAGCTGGGTTATCGGCCGTATCAAAATATAGCTATGGAACCAACACCACCGCACCCCTCTAGTATATGAATAGCATTACCAACGCAGATGTTAGTTTATTGCGACATCGTTGAACCGCAAATTGTGGGTGATATGTTATCTGCGCTTATGCGTATAATAAATATTACCTCGAAAACTGCACTTACGGGGGTCATAAAGATATGGTTTTCTCGCCTGCACACTACATGCCAGTGATGACACCAGAATTTGAAAACATCGAGATTAATATGAAAGCAGATACGGGTGCAGCAATACCATTCGAGCCTGGGACGTCGTGTCTGAATCTACACTTTAAGAAAATGCAATAATGGTTTGTCCTTATCAACAATATTATATGAACCAGGCTGGTAACGGTATAGGCTCCATCTACAGAGGCGCACCATCTCAACGTGGTCACAGAGTAAGAACCAGGATAGATGGTATATTTAGAAATATAATACCGTTATTTAAGTCTCGTGCAAAGGCTATTGGAAAAGAAGGTCTCAGAACGGGTGCTAATATTTTTGGTGACGTCATAGAGGATCGACCTGTTAAGGGATCGTTTCAAGAAATACTTTACGAGGCAGGTAGAAATCTTAAGCGTAAAGTCTATGAGAAAATCGATAAAATGATGGAGGCTTCCAGCTATAAACGAGTACGTCTATCGGATAATAACCAGTCTCTACCGATAACTGCTGTTGCTAAAAAGAAGAAACCTACTTAAGACGATATATTTTCAAGATAATAATTGCTTTTCTACAAGCCCAATCATGTGAATGCGTTAAGTCCGGATTGGATTTGTTCGCTTTACCGTCGACGCAGACATGTATCGCGAGTCGTGAATGGACATTTTACAAGCCCTTATCAGCTCTTAGCGATGACGCCCCAATAAAGTTTGTAGTGCCCGGAAATGGAAACGATTGCATAGATTTAAGCCAGACCATGTTTTACATCACAGCTAAAGTTCTAAAGCAAGACGATACAGCACTTACTGACGCGGATGTTGTAGCACCGGTAAACAATTGGATGCATTCGGTTTTCTCATAAGTGGAGGTTTACTTAAATCAGAAAATGGTGTCACAACCAAACAACACCTACGCCTACTGCTCATATATCGAAACGTTGCTAAATTGTGGAGTTCACATCTAGGTTGTGTCTTGTGGCGCAATGATACACCCGGGCAAATGAATACACTCGCGCCCGCAAATAACCGTTTCTCGAAATGTCAAGTACTTTCAGCGACCAGAAAACAGGTTGAGATGATTGGTCACGTGCACTCGTATTTATTTAATCGCGAAAAGTTTGTCATAAGCGGTGTTGAGTTAAAGGCTAAATTTGTGCGATCAAGAGACACCTTTAGTCTGATGCCGGCGCACGGTTTATCTTACAAGACGAGAATTATGGACGCTAGTTTACTGGTGAGATGTATGCGACTAAACCCCACCATTCTAATTGCATACGCTAAACGTTTAGAAACAACTGCGACAAAATACCCCGTTACAAGGACAGACATAAAAGTGTTAACTATACCTACAGGCATACAACGAAAATCATTGGGTAATATCTTCCTGGGTCAGTTACCTAAACGATGTATCGTAGGTTTTCTCGCCAATAAAGCCTTCAACGGTGATTACGCCTCAAATCCATTCAATTTTCATCACAGCAATATTAACTACATGTCGTTATATATTGACTGCCAACAAATTCCATCGAAGGCGTTACAGTCAGATTTTACAGCTAATGGTTTATATGTAAGGGCACATCACACCTTATTCTCCGGTACAGGTATTCATTTTTTGAATGAGGGCAACGATATATAGAGAAGAGATTACCCCAATGCCTACAGTTGATGGCCTTCGACCTAACTCCTGACTTGCCTGCAAACACTAGCACGCGCTGGAATTTAGTTAGAAACGGTTCCCAGCGCCTAGAAGTCGGTTTTGAAGAAGCAATTGTAGAAACTGTTAACTGTTCGGTGTACACCGAATTCGATAACGTGATCGAGATCAATAAACATCGGAATGTGGCTGTGAATTTCACCTGTTAAAAGGGACAACACTAGATTACAAGCATCACTGTACAACAGCAGCTGAAAGAAGATGGACGCATACTTGGACGACGTACAAGAGTTTAGCGGTATTCGTAACGAATTCATACCGAAAGAAATTGCCGTGATTACAGATCATGGTTCGTTACTGCTGATGCTGATAAAGTCATCTCGAGATTATTTTATATCAAAAATCATGCCAAGACAGATAAGACAAAATTCACGTTAATGGTAGTGAAAAACAACAGTTTTTAAAATTCCTTAACAAACCAATACTAAACTTGGACGAGATTGGTTGTCCGTCGATTAAAAAATTCAAAAAGGAAGTAAAGGCGTATAGTTGTTTAAACAATAATTCGAGGACCCTATGTGCGCTCTGAAAAACGCATTACTATTGCAAGACTGGGCGTATACCAACTCCAAAGATGTATCTGGTACAAGTGTTGAAATGTTTGAAATCGATCCCCAGCCAGAAGAATGTGCTTCGACTTGTATGTGCAAATATTTTGATTCCTCCCCGCTAAATTACCATTTACCTTTCCTTGAGAAGAATTGTGGATGGTTCCGCTACAACAAAACGACGCTGTAGGATTACCACTCGGATGTACGTGGAGTTTATACGATAATGTTTTTGTATTTTAGAATAAATAATTTATCAATGCCTTATTTTGTAAATAAGTTTCTCACTACATGTTTATTTATAAATGGTGAGATAATCAAGTTACTGTATAATGCTTGTTTTTCAATCATTCTACTCTGATAAATAAAAGTGTTTTTAGTAGTTAAGTTGTTTTAATTGAGAGTTCCGTAACAAGAGCCGAGAGAAACGAGAGAGGCGTCCATGACCAACTTGTGTTACAGAAAACACTCGCTACTTTAAAAATACAGAACTAGACGGCGCCACAAACAATCCCTAATTTTCCCTAGAAATATACCAGTAGATGGGACCATCTCTATTACAGAAAATGTTCATTAGTGTATACAATACTAACTGGCGCCACAAACAAACAAGTTCAAGTTTTGCAACAAGGGGGCCACGACAAGAGGGCGCAGACCCTAACACAAGCTCTTATAGCTGTCTTACACGTTAGCACTAGGGCTCCTTTATTAGAATACTATTTCCAGCCAAGGGGGCCACGACAAAATGACGCAGACCCTAACACAAGCTCTTATAGCTGTCTTACACATTAGAATTAGGGACGCTTTATTAGAATACCATTTCCAGCCAAGGGGGCTACGACAAGAGGGCGTAGACCCTAACACAAGCTCTTATAGTTGTCTTACAAGACTAGGGCCTCTTATTAAAACATTTTAAATTTGCCGCCATAACCAATGCAGAGCCTTAGGTCTCCAATCAGAGTTCTGAGGCTGGGTGGGGACTAAGGACCAATCAGAAACCAATCAGATAAAAGGGGCAGTCCGTAGGACCACCAATCAGAATATTGTATGCGGACGCATTTGCTTACCTTACAGGGGCTGAACTGCCAAAAAGGCTTTTAATACAATCAAAAGGACCCTAAGTAGGGTGAAAATTTCATCAAGGGTCTGCAAATGACTCCCGAAAAGAAGCCGTCAAAAAAGGGGCGGGAAATGGGCGGCCTGTGACGTCAAAAAACAAAATGGCGGCGCAAGTGTCCCTCTTACTACTAATACATAACCTTTCAAATGGTAAACCTGTGTTGCTATTTAAAAACATCAAGATGCTTAAAATGCTTCAATTAAAAAAAAAATTCTTCGTCCAAAAATACGCGCAATACATTTAGAACTACATAAATAAAAACAAAATTTACATCGATTGGGGCTTGAATCTCGATAGCTCAGCGGGTTAGAGCGGCACTCTAGCAAACTACATGCCATAGGTTCAAATCCTACTCGAGGTAACCTTTTTATTTATGTGTTTAATAAAACTAACAATAATTTTTAAATACATATTTACTTTTGAACTTATTCGTTCATAACAACACTTATAATACATTAAGTTTCAATTCAGTAATTTTGGGTTTTGTATGTTGAACCGTTTAAGAACTAGAGCTTGAACAGCGACCGTGCACATGTGTAAATTCATGCACTCATTTTATCTATACTGTGGTTAGTGTGTAACCTTAACAACATATTTCAATATATAAAATCGTGTTTTAACTGTAACCACAAAAGAAATAAATAAAATATTTTGCATAAAATAAATATACTTGATTAGCTGGCATCTGTTTTAATTGAAATTTTCGCATTTCATTAAACTGGTTTTTTGCTCTTCCTTACTTTTACTAAAGCGAATCTTAAAATTCCAATTTAGTAATTATTTTACTTTAAATGCTTTGTTAAGTTAAACTGTGAGTTAAAATTTTACATTAAGTTCATTTTTTATCTTAAAAAACAATATAAACCCCAGGAATTTTTGATTTCATCAAACTCCCATGAAATTCAATTAACTATAGATAATGTTTATTAGAATAAAGGAAAGCATCTTGATATCTTAAGCATTTTAGGTCCAGCCGAAGAGCGTTTCTGTTTTAATTAAATACAAAAGGTCTATTCAGCGATAGCAATTTAGAATTAAAATCGTACGTGGATTACTAAAGAACAATTAGAGTTAATTTGTTCCTCGTTCAAGTAGAAAATACAGTTTGCAATTATTGTTAACAGTATATAGAGCTGTCACTAAAATTTTACCAATAACCTTATATATTCTGTAGTTAATTAACATTTCATATTGTAACAAGAACCACAAAACCCAACTGCAAGTTCAAACAACGTAGTGTTGGTTTGCTGATGTGGTTTTGAGATGAGTTATTCCTGTGCAGTTTAATTGATTTTCACTTTTTCCTTGTTAAAATATAATTAGAGAGGAATATCAAACACACGTGGTTTGATTATTAATTAACGAATTCATTACCATTGTTAATATAACAGAGATATATAATGATTAATTAAAATCCTAACCTTTAGAGATTGTACACTAATATATTTTATCATTAAACATTATTTTACACGTTTGCTAACAATCATTTCCCAGAACCATAATTTGAATTACTTCAATTGGGTTATTGAAAACAAATGTATTCATAGTTTTTTATGTATTTTAAAACTTTACCATAAATTATATTAATAGTCGATGCAAAAAACTCTTAAACAAATTTTGTTTGGCTTATAAACACTTTAAAATTGATAAAATTTTAAAAAGAAGCACGCGCCACTATTGGTCGCCATGTTTGTGACGTCATAATGTTAAATTAATTCTCAATAGTACGGCTTCTACATGTAAATTGACTAAAAATATCCGAAATTTAGTGCAAAAAAATTATTTATAATAGCTACTTTTGTTTAGTCATGTGTGATAAAGTTTACGGTTAGGTTGACATCTAAACTTGTGCGGATCTACTTCCCACTGTAGTATAGAAAATACAATTCTCCATGTCTTCTTTCAGCTAAAAAAACATCAAATCATGAGAATTATTTAAATGACATTATAACAACGGAAGAACCACTATTATATTCACTTTTAAAATTTCAATTTCGTATAGTACATAACCTAGCGCGTAATTAAAATATAAAATACTAAATTAAACAGAAACCATTCAATAACGTGTACAAATTTATTATTTAATCGTTTTAAATTATTCATAGAAACTTTTTTGATGCTATGATTTTTAAAAGTTATGATTCTGGAGTTTAGTTAAAAAAGTTTATTATCGAATTCTATTTATTCAATTTATACGTTTACATAAATAATTATTAATCACTAAATTATTATAAAATACTTACATCAACAAAAATTTGATGTTGTTTTGGGATTAGGTCGTCGCACTGTGAAACCATTTATTTCGACGTTTAACATCTTGTGGAACATTTTTTGGGGAGTTGTTTTTGTAGTATTCGTACATAATGGTACGAAGGAAGCACGATAATTTTTAAGGTTTGACATTATTGATATATTTATCAACATATTGACGATAATAACAAAATTTAATCGATTAGAGGTCAAAACACTGTATCAGCTGTATGCTACGAGGAGTAAAAATAAACATTGTGACGCCACACGCGCTCTGGTTTGTTCGGGAACTGACGGCGTGTTTCCGGTACTGGGTTCAAAAATGTATTTTTAATTTTATTTAACTTTTTAATTAGAGCGAAAAAAAAAACTAAAAATTGTTTTGTTATAAAACGTATACATGATCTTTCAGTTTATTACAAAAATTTTTTTTTTCAAAAACCCAATGAAAATGAAAATGACATTTAAATGAAATAACATGTTTGAACAATATTTTAAGATACATGCCAGTGTTAAGATTATTTCATATTTGGTAGTAATAACATTTAACTACAAACTTACTTCCATAAAAAAATAGAAATGCTTAAATTTAGCGGAATCAGATTGTGCCGGGTGGCCAACTAAGAATGGACGCCGGCTATATCTCGGCAACTGTCAATCTGACAACATTGTAAAAAAAAATACTAAAGGATAAATCGGCCAAGAGAAATCGCTGGAAATCATTTTCAAGTTCGTGCGATGGACGCTAGGGGGCGTATACCTGCACCAAATTAGAAAATCGGCTTTTTCTCTTAAATAGGCATATCATGTCCAAAATAGTTTGATTGTAATACGCAAGTTTAGAAACATTTTCTTTTTTAGCACTTATCTCCATTTTGTTAAACGAGGGGTGGAGGTAGAGGTGCTTTCTTGAGAACTCAACCAATTTTTATAAACTGTGTTTCGTTTGAGAGAGGATTCTCGGGTGCTTCTAATAAAATATTAACATTGTCGGTTTGGCTTTTTTTCTAGTCGGTAGATGGCGTTTTGTGACGAAGCCGTAAATTTTTGCAATTTTCTCAATAATTTCAAATGTAGGGGTATAATTATTTTTAAAATAAAATTTTATATACTAAATGTCCCCTGGCGGGCGTATCTTTAATTTAGAGTGGATACAAAAGGACCAACGTTATAGAAGAATGGTGTGCAACAGCCCTAATACTGAAGAACTAATGACGCCCCAAATGTTCAAATCGCACTGTTCAATATAGAGCTGCAATCTCTCACGCGTAGACAGAATAGCAGTCTAGTAAAAACAAGTAGGCCGGCTAAATCTGGAGAACTGTCAATCTGACAACATTGGAAAAAATTACTGATTGGTAAATCGTCCTATCCATCAACCAGGGTGGTTATAAGTTTAAAATTTTATTTAAATGTAACTGATTTGCGTAGATATTTTAAAGTAGAATTTCAGTTAGGGGTGAGTGTTTTCTCTTCGAGCGAACATTATGGTTTCCATTATTTTAAGATCTAGTTCATTTCGTTTTTCACGCTACCAATTTATCTAATAAGTGGCGCCTCAGTGACATATTTTTCCTGATTTTTAATTTGTTGACTTGTGTCGAGTGCCCTTTTGAAGTGACGAGTAAGAACCCCCCCCCCATACCACTGAGCTGTGTCAGTAACATGCACTTTACGTTTACGAGCTGATGTTCTCGTGAGTGTCCTGTTCGTAAAAAAACGTTTCAGAGAATCATTTACTAATGGAATTATTACACAACTCCAAACCATGCATTAATAGGGAGTATTAATAAACGCTTTTAAATGAATTGGATAGAAGGCGCTGTGTTGATTTGTATGAAACGTCAAACAATAATGCAGTTTCGCCGTTCCGTACGTTGATTACGAGATAACAGTCTGGTCGATAAAAAGTTTTCACTTTGGAAAAAAAAAGAAAGTTATTCTCTGAAAATATCGAATATTAATGCACGATTGACGATTTCAATTTCTTTAAGACGTGATCTACTATGCGTAAAAACGTTTCATCGTTAATCGTACTCATTAGTACATTTGATGGTTAAATAACTATTTCATGGTTTATTAACATTTTCTTTTTTTAAAGCAATTATATTTCAACCTAGTTAACCAAAGGATGTTATTCTAAATAGAATTAAGGCGATGTGGGCGTGTGGAAATAATAATACAGAAAGAATTGATTTAAATCGTTACTACTTTTGTCTCCTCTAAGAAGCTGGAACAAAACGTATTTGATATTACCGGCAAATGAAGATCACCAGAAATTAGTTTAATAAACTTGCACTTCAGTGTGACACGTTTTATTCAGGGTAGTCAAACCATCAAGTACTAAGAATATTTTATATGTCATTCAATTCAATTTCTTAAAAGACTTTGCGAAGTTATGAATAAATACTTCCCCATACCTACAACCTCAAGAAACTGAGAGATGAGAAAGATCGCATTTTAACAGATTATATTGACAGTTTCAAAGACCTTATTATACTCTTATCTAAATCTTTAAAAAACATTATAAATGAACTTTGAAAAAAAAATTAGAATAAATGTAGAAAATGTCGCATTAAAATAAAAACGGTAGCAAAGGATCTTTAACGAAACGAAAGAGATTAAAGAGGGCTTCTAATTGACGTTTGTTGATTAATTGAAACGGATAAAATATTATAACGGATCGAACAGTTATAATGTTTTTAAACGAAATAATCTATCACTTTATCACGCAGGTTTAAGAGGGTGTGTTTGTGACAGGGCATTTATTGTTACGCATCTGTGCTAGTTCATATATGAAAAAGAGAATTGATATAAATTCCCAAGTGTAATATTCAAGAATTTTGATTTATTCGTTGTTGTAAGTTAAGAAAAATTGATTTTAAATTATAATTTCGTCACAATCTACATGAAGAGGTTAGACAAAAAATTGGTATAAAGTGGTCACTTTATATGTTTACGAGAAGAAAATGAAATGAACGAGTACTACAGGAAGGAGTTTATTGCTTTTGCCAAACTGTAAAGAACCTTAAACGTTGTTGGCATAATCTATCTGCAGGCCACAAACTGCAATAAAAGGAATAAGAGTCCGTTGACCATAAAACCTACTGTAAACTTGAAAATAAAAAGATAAAATATACTATAAATATTACAAGCTCGGAAGATAAAATACAACAGTTTGCGAATTGCTGTTTTTCATTGCAAGGCAGTTTTATATTTTCTTTCTCGTAAAGCGCCTTTTTCGAACTAAAAAAGAGAATTATCATGATTTTATAATGTAGTTTGAAACAAACTAACATGAGTAAAACAATATTTGTTATCCATTTCCAAAGTTTTTAACAGTTCAACGTTACAGTAAAGTAAAGTAAAGTAATAGGTAACAGGTATTTGTAAGTCCATAGAATATTTCAATTTGACGTGAAAAAGGTTTTCACGTCATTTTATTTGAGTTTGATACTTGGTCACAGTTGCTCCGGCTATTAGAAATTATTACACTTCAAAAAAATTAGAAAACAACTAATTCAATCTGTTACATTTGTGCCCAATGTCAATCGTGTATAACATTATTTAAATTAATGAGTACAATATAATTTTTACGTATTACAAATTAATACTTTGGGAGATCTTACACCAGATACTTTTAAATTTAACGTCCTAAGCTGAGCCTTTAAGTATTTAATATGAAAGGGTAGATTCACGTAATACGTTTTTCTTACAATAAACACGCAATATCCGTTTTTAGAAGAACGCGAATACGAACACTACATAATTTATAAACCGAGTTTTCTTCAACAAACCATATAATTTCTTAAACAATCAGTACACTTCACCTCGAAAATCTATAGGTAATTAGTGCAATAGAGCTATTAGATAACCAAATTCCGTTTACTTTCGAGAAGACCTTTGATTTTATCATTTCGGAAAGATGGAATCGAAATCTTGCAAGAATTGAGCAGTTTTGTACGAAAATGAAATCTCTTTTAAGCGTTCTTTTGGTTACCTTTGTGTTAGTTGCATAGATAGTGTGTTTCTTCACTACAGGTATGTATTTGTTTGTGCATTATCATAATTTAATTGTGACCCACCGGTGGATCACGAATTCGTATTTTGTCTGAGGTACCTTGTATATATGGTATTATCGCTATATATCGAGGTTCTTCTTTTGCGGTTACCCTTTCCCTGTTTAGGTTAGGTGTTAGATCGGGGTAGCCATTTTCTTTGAGTGTTCTAGCGATATTTTCTTTTTCTTTGTTCAGGTCCTCTTGTTTTGAGCGAATCGTTTTTGCTCTATCGTAAAGCATTTTGCCACACCTAACTTCACGTTTTTGTGGTGATTGGAGTTTTAGTGTAGGTACCTCCCCGTGTGGGTAGATTTCCTGTATACACTTGTCGTGAAAGTGTTGTCATTCCTGTGTACAAGTACATCCAGGAATGGCAGTTTTTGTTCCGACTCCAATTCCATTGTGAATTTTATGGAGGGTGCGCGGCTATTTAGATGATCTAGGAATTCATCTAGCTTATGCTTGCCGTGTTGCCAAACTACGAAAGTATTGTCCACGTATCTAAGCCACATCCTTGGTTTCTCTGTAAATTCGGATAACGCTTGGTCTTCAAAGTCTTCCATATATATATTGCTCACTATGGGTGATAGTGGGAACCCATCGCCATCCCAAACTCTTGTTGGTAGAATTTGTCTTCTACCTGGAAATATGTAGTTCTAATGCATATTGTCAGAAGTTCCATTATTGTGTTTACCGAGAGTTTCGTGCGTTCGTCTAACGTTTCATCCTTTTCTAGCTTGCCTCTTATGATAGTTAATGCCTTATCGGTAGGCACATTTGTGAATAGACTCACAATGTCGAAGCTTACTAGTATTTCTTCGTGGTTTGGTTGGAAGTTTCTGATAGTTTCCACGAAGTGCTGCGTATTCTTGACCACAGACTCGGTTTTTCCCGATAAGGGTGTGATGATACCTAGCAGATAGTGTGCTAATGGGTGGCAAGGTGAATTTCTCGAGCTCACAATTGGTCTCAGAGGAATTCCCTGCTTATGAATCTTTGGTAGGCCGTACAGACGCGGAGGTTTGCTCTAGTGTGGGGTAAGTCTAGTTCTCTGGTAGTCGGAGAACTCCCCCTTTTGTATTGCCAGCGTCAGGTATATCGATTGATGGTGTGAGGTCCTTTGGTATTTGTTTGTACTCATCCCCGTCTAGTAGTTCTTGGATCTCACTGTTGTAAGTGTCCATATCCATTACCACAGTAGCGTTTCCTTTGTCTGCCGGGAGAATTTTGATCGATGGGTCATTCTTAAGGGAAATGACCGCTCTCCTTTCTAGGTTAGAGAGGTTAGATTTAGTTCCCCATGATGAATCTAGGACTGATCTAACCTTACTTCTGTATTCTTCGGCTCCTTCAGGATCTAATTTCATAGCTGTTTCTTCGACAGCGGTTATTAAATCTACTTTCGGAGTATACCTCGGTGTTATCGCATAGTTCAAGCCTTTGTCCAGAACCTGCTTTTCGTTTTCATTCAACTGAGATGTTTATGACAGGGTTTTTTCGATTGATGTTGGTTGGTTCTTTTCCCTCCTTCATTAGCTTTTCGAGTTTCTTCTTCTTTCTTCTATACGATTGGCCAATCAAGAAGAACTGCACAGACATTAAAGGTAAGTTCTTAA
The DNA here is from genome assembly GCA_036346205.1 of Vesta saturnalis. Taxonomy (NCBI): domain Eukaryota; kingdom Metazoa; phylum Arthropoda; class Insecta; order Coleoptera; family Lampyridae; genus Vesta; species Vesta saturnalis. Next base: position 1,194,021 of record JARFJB010002198.1, on the reverse strand, counting down.
GGTCACGTTATAATATTCCGAATAAATTCAATTTATCCTACCTACAGTCCATATTAGCCCACTGTAGCTTCATAGTTGCGTATCCAATTAATTTAACTTTCACAACCGCAAATACACAACATATAAAATTAGATCATTTTTAATAATGCCTAGTATAATTATTTTCAAGAAACTTAAAAGCGTTATAATACTTCGTTAAATTTGTCCAAAGTATATAACGGTTTCAGAAGCAGAATTCTTCGTAATTCCTTTTTGAAAACAAATATATTTTTAGAATTCCTTACATTAAGCGGTAGATGATTATAAAGCATAATAGGTTTATAAAATTGGTTATTGACAAATATTGAACAGTTTGGTTTAGGTGGTTTTAAATAATTAGCATATAATAATAAGCTTTAATGTCCAACAGATTTTATAAATCCAATAATAGGACAGTAAGTAAAATCCTAAACTAAAACTGAAACAACGTAGTATAACTTAAATTAATTTCTTATAGAAAACAATGTACAAAAAAGAAACAAAAATCTTAACAAAGATTAAGTTTCCATGGAAACAGTTAAACGACATATTAATATAAAACAAATTATTAACGCTAGTTTGAAATGTTCAATGCGGAAGAAAGAAGAGAGGCAAGATTAGAATTATTCATATCACATTTGTAACAACCCATTTTGAGTCGTATTAAAATATATCGTAATTTAGGTTCTTCGTTCATTTAGTTGTAAATATAAGAAAAAAGTTTTTAATTATTAGGTATGTGGTAGGCAACTTAATTTGCATTTTGGTGTAACTTAATTGCATATCTTTTTAGGGGTTCATGCTTCTATATCGTTGACTTAATTCTTTGCGCAAATATTTTCGCGCAACGCGTCATCATCATCTGACTTCCTAAGCATCCATATTTTCCTCACTTCTTGTGGTACGCTGTGAGATGCAGAAAGCTTTTTTGGGTTTCCACCTAAATTTTCTGAAAGTGCTATTGATTTGATGGTAAGATATTTTAACGCATTATACTAAAAATTAAAACATTTGCTCTTTTCAGGCACTTTTTTTTTACTTTGATTTACACTTTTATTACTTTTACTTTTCTACTTTAATTACATTTTAAGTACGCATTTAATTTTACTGTTGCGTACGCTTTCATTTTATGATTGCAATTTTTAATTGAAAATTTCAAGAAAATGCATTAAACGGATTATTCAATTTCATGAAGATAAATTTATAAGAAAAAAAATTCCATTTATGGGTGTAGTTTACAACGCAAAGCATTATTTCTAGATATTGCGCAATATTAGTGCAAAGATGACATCACCTTGGTTGACAGTTCCGTAATCATTTAGATACCAGAGGTTATTAAAAAGTTTGTGTATAAAACAGGTATTTAAAATTTTAATGATTTTTAGTGTAAGGCTATTCCAACTAGTTTTTAAGATATATTTTATAACCCTAAATTTTACATGTTAATAAAGATAGTTTGTATATTTTTTTATTGTTTACATTTCGATAAAATTTTTATTTTAAATCTCGGTTTAGTTATTCCGAGCATTATTAAAAAATAACTTGGCGTCCGAGATCATTTTTATTAGTGTTACATTGCATTTTTATTATTTATGTTAAGTGAAAATAACAGCAGAAATTGTGGTAATTAACCAAATCAAAAGATTGAACCACCCTACGTTAATCTACCGATTGAGTCATAGGCATTATTTGTGGTGAACGAGTTGTATCTCGAATTAGTTTAACGATTTGTTCAGGAGAACATTTTTACACATTTCATTATTATATTATTTAAAACACTTTTTTTATGTGGTACCATCACCACTATATTATACATTTACAACTAATACAATTAAAGTAACTATAGGAGATTATCAAATGTGGCTCTTAGATCTATGAAAGTTAGATATAGCTGTTCTCCACTGTCCATTGCTCTTTCTACGAGGTTTCTCACTATGCTGATATTGCCGTTTATTTGTTTGCTTCCTCTAAATGCCGCTTGTTCGTCTTTTAATTCTTTTTCTACTTGTTTTCTTAATTATTACTCTACTTTTCTGATATAGGCTTTAAATCCTACTGATGATAGACATATCGCTCTGTAATTTTCTCTTTCCACATATTACCTTTGATTTTTGGTATGAGGTTTGTTTCAGCTTTTCCCATCTTTCGTCCACATTTCATTCTTCTCTTGTCTTTTCTATTTGTTTTAGTATGATATCTGTCTCCACTTGATATGTTTTCCTGGTTTCTTCATCTTTTAATGCATATATTTTAATGTTTGTATATTCCTTGTCTTTTTCTATTTCCCTTCTATTTATTAGCACATTTGCTATTACTGTTCTATGTGTGTGATCCTATTTCTCCCTCTGTTATTGTCTCGATGTGTTTTACTTCGAGTATTTCCAATTATCATTTCTTTCCTATTCTGGAATTCCTATCTCCCATGATTACAATCCTCTCATTTCTCTCAGTTGGTCTATCGTCTGGTCTACTTTTTCGTAGAATTTCTTTATTGGTTCCTCTTCTGTTTCTTCTACTGGTGCATAGATTTGTATTAGTTCACTACTTCTTGTAGTATACTTACTTTCACTATTCTCGAGTTTATTACTTCATAATTTATTAACCTGTTGTTTAATATGATGCCTACTTCTTCTTTGGCTCTAGACCCCCTTTATACCCCTGAGTAGTACAGTGTAAATACATCCGTTAGATTTGTATTACCTTGTACTGGTTTTTTTGTCTCACTTATTCTCAGTATTTGTGCATTATAGTCTTTCATGTCATTCCATTTTTTATTTGTAATTCCATTTTCATTGCGGTTGTTTACTTTACTAGCAGTCCCGTTATTTTCTTTGTTTAGTTTTTTCTATTCCTTTCCGCGTAGGTGCTTGAGCTCACGTGTTTCCTAATTTCCTCATTTTCTGTGTCTTGGAGTGATCTTTGACTCATCTTTCTTCCTCTGCATTTATTTTCTCTATATTCATATTCCTCCCTATTATTTGTCTCTTGGTTACCTCTTATCTCTTTTCTGGTTATATTCTTAATGTCTTCCCATCCCTTTGGTTGTTTCTGCGTGTATATTTTGTTATTTACTTGCAGCTTGTTATATGGGAGAATTGCTCTGCATCCCTTATTTTTTGCGTGTTTCATATATCTTATTAGGTTCTTCCTTTCCGCTTGAACTTGGTTTGAGTAATCTTCGTTTATCCATACGTTCCTTCCTTTTAGATTATTCGCGGCCTTCATTATCTCCTGCTTTTTATTTACTGTTGCTAGCTTTAGCAATATTGGTCTGTTCCTCCCAGTTCCCTCTTCGTTATTTCCTAGTCTTCTTATTTCTTGTACTTCTTTTTCTATGTCTGTTTGGACAATATTTCAATTTGTAGGTTTTGTGCTTTGAATTCGATCTTAATTTTTTCATTTTCTTTCATTAGTTCCTCATTTTGCGTCTTAGTTTGCTTATTTTATCCAGATTATTGTTCATGTCTTCACTTATTTTAATTAGTTTTGTGTTTATCTCTTCTAGTATCTTCTCCATTTTTCTACTTTCTTTTAGCCCCTAGAGTACTACTTTCGTTTAGTAAGTAATTTCTCGTTATCGTCCTGTTGACATTTTACTATCCCCTTTTTAAAACCTATTTTTATATTGTCCGCTTGAACCAAACAACTTTTAATTACTTATTTATATTTAGTAGTTAATTAATTTATTTGGCTAATATTTATTAAAAATTCTTATTCCGGTTCGGTCTCTTTGTTGAGTCTTTAATATTATAGTCTTCATTTTATCTTTTCGATTTACTTATCTTATCTCATGTGGTTACTAGTTTTCCTTTCCAATATTCAATATTATTTGAATATATTTTAGACAAGAATTAACTTTTAATCACTATCAATTTAATTAGCTGTTTGACGAACAATTTTAATTTATATTGCACTAAGATCACTGTAATTTATATTATTTACTGACACAAACAATTACGTCTTTGCTAAATACTGTCCAGGGCCGGACCAAGAAACGTTTTTTTAAAAATTGAAATACTACAAATGTATGAACCGCAGTTGTTCAAAATCCTACCATAAATATGAATAATAATAATTAACAATTACAAATTACAAAATTTATAGCAAATGCTCAAATAAGAACCCATTTTGCGCTATCATAAAATTGTTTTCTAAAATTGGCAAGAATGCGAGGCGTTATTTTCGAGCATTTTTCGTTGATGCGTGTGTTTAAAGCCTGTAACTCTGCAAACCCTTCAGAAGTAAAAATTTTAGATTTTAAATGTCCCAAGCGATAATAGTCATTCGAACATGATCACCTGATCGTGGAGGCCACTTAATTGCTACATCGCACATTTATTACTCAAGTCTTTAACTTCTCGGCTGTTGTGAGCAGGACAACCATCCATTTGAAAACAAATTTCTTCTTCCTCGGGAGCCACTTCTGCAGAGCCGGTAAAATTTGCTCTTGCAGCAAATCCAGAAACCTGCCCTCGCTTAGATGTTCTTCATAAAAAAATGGCCCAATAATATGTTGACCGAATATTCCTATCCAAACATTAATTTGTTGACGATATTGAGATCGGCTTTCAACAACAATTTCAGGCCTTTTGTTGACCAAATCTTATAATTCTGTACGTTTGTTTCATTATTTAACGTAAAAGTACACCCATCCGTAGAACAAATGTTATTTAAGAATTGTCGGTCTAGATTAGACTTCGCCAGCATCTCATAACAAAACTGTTTTTTTTCAAAATTATTAATGCGGTTTTATTAAGCATTGCAAACTGGTTCGTAATTTCTCGAGAACTTATACCAGGATTTTCAACAACTGCAGTTAATACATTTGTAGTAAGTAGAAGGCAGGCACCTTGGCCGTCATCTTGGATTTTGACGTGACAAAACCGCCCACCTGGGATACCGTATTTTCCACCCCTATGGTTTCTTTCCGGGGGCCTTTTTCAACCCCTTGATTTTCACTCTAATTTGGTTGTATTAAATGCCTTTTTGACAGCCATGCCCTTTTTGTACTTGCTCACGTGAGGGGCACATTTAGACCTCGGTCTTGGATTTGGGGTTGGGGCAGGATGATGGCTTCCTTTCGGGGCCTTTTTCAACCCTTGGGCGGAGTTTAAACCCTAATTAAGGCCCTTGTGTTAACCATTTTTTTATCGACCTTTTTTATCGCGCATACTTGAGAGGCGTATTTAGGCCTTGAACTTGGGTTTGGTCTTGGAGTTCGTTTTTTGGGGTTGGACTTGGAGTTGGTCTTGGTGTTTTGGGTAGGGCTGAAGGCTAGGGGTGACAACTATTTTTGGTAATTATCTCGTAGACCATTTTGTTTTTCTTGACCCTGTACCCTGATTGGAGGAGCTAAGTCTCTGCATTCTGATTGATGGGGAATTTGAAATTGTTTTAATAAGGGATCCTAATGGTAACTGGTAAGACATGTGTAGGGCTTCGCAACTTGTTCTCGGGCTTTCGCCCCTGTCGCGGCCCCTGGTTGGAAATGGTATGGGGTCCTAACCTTAGAAGATAAGTGCAATTGTATATGGGTTTTAATCTACTCTTGCAGGTGTAGGCCCTCGCCCCCGTCATAAAAAATTTGTATTCTAATAAGGTGGCCCTAGCCTTGTAAGAAAGGCCTTGTGATAGGGTCTGCGCCCCGGCCCCTTTGAGTTAAAATTGATTTTTAGCGCATCTAGCAGTATATTTTAAAAGAGGCCTCTAACACTAACTTATCTTAAGAACTTGCTCAGACCTTGGAGTTTATATTTATAAACATAGCCCTAGGGCATGTATTACAATGTGGTTATAGAAACATGTTTGAGTTACGTTTGCCAGATCTTTGCGATGTCATATCTCACATCTTACAAAAAAATAAGCTTCCATTTCCAAAAATACTGGTTTGGTTTAACTTACATCTCACGCAAACACATCCACAAACTTACAAAACACGCAAGCTCGCAAACACGCAAAACGAAAAACACAAAACGAAAACACGCAAATACGAAAACTCACAAAACAAAAACACAGAAAACGAAAACACGCAAACTCGTAAAGACGCAAAACGAAAACACGCAAATACGAAAACACGCAAAACGAAAACACACAAAACGAAAACACGCAAATTCGAAAACACACAGAACGAAAACACGCAAATACGAAAACACGCAAAACGAAAACACACAAAACTAAAACACGCAAATTCGAAAACACACAAAACGAAAACACACAAAATGAAAACACACAAACTCGTAAACACACAAAACGAAAACATGCAAATACGAAAACACGTAAAACGAAAACACGCAAATACGAAAATACGCAAAACGGAAACACGCAAATACGAAAACGCACAAACGAAAACACACAAAACGAAACCACGCAAAGCTGCAGAATGAACCAAGCCAAGGAGTTGGAGTCTATAAATAAAATAATTTTTCTTTATTCACTTTTATTTATTCCTTATAGCCAAAAGGTAAAGTATCAAAGTTTTCAATTCTTCGACGTTTAGAGTAACTTATTCTATGCTGCTCGGATTCAGGTCTAGTTAATACATTGTAGCACCTGTCTCTAACTATTTTTCATTATGTACAAAAAGAGAGTCCTTACTATTGCTAAGCACCATATCCTTCATCGCTTCAAAGTTTATAACACGAGGTTTTTTATAGTATAGGTAATGCCCTTCACTTTACATGTTGATTTAATTGTTTGATCACTGGTTGAAAACACATTATAACTGTAGTTTTTCGGTCCTGCACTAACAAATTCGGTTATATAACTTCCTTCGCCGTACGCCTCCAGATCGTCGGTCATCTGACCATGGAAATCTCCACAAGTTGGTTTCCAGCCGCCAGGTTTTGCGGCAAACATGACGCTGTCTGTATCATAATACAGAACACGGTAGTCTAGATTTTCCAGGTAATTATATAGAGATAAACGTGCATGAGCTGTCGTGTAAGCGGCTATGGATACATTAATAGTTTTTTGAGAATCACCTTCACCTTCCGATCTATCCCAATTTACAATTACTACATTATCATTAATAGGTGTTATGGATTGTACCTGAACCAATGGATGCGTAAACAATTTGAAAAAGTCCTTTGGCTCAGATACAATACTGCACTGGATTAAATTTTCTCGTTGACGAAACTTGCCCCAAAAAGAATTTAACATTAGTTTAGCCAAGTACCTTAAACCGGGATTTTTCTTAATATTCGTTTCGTCTAGTTGAATCCCCTCTTTATCGTAATATTCCGTTATGTACAGCGCCTTCTCGACTTCTGACGTGCAATGGCTAGGCCACCCTGAACATTACTGCTTGAGTTTCAGGAAATTATCGATGTACCCAGTAAACAACCTACCCTGTTTCGTCACCTCATCATATGTGGTTACCTCATACTTCCATATCTCGAAAACATTTAACATTTTATAGTTTTTAGAGATAGCCTTACGCAACTCATCCGCTACAAACGTTCCAACGAAACTGAGCTCAGTTCCACTATGCCCACATTCCCCTTCATTTAGCTCAGCGCCACATGCCCTACATAACAAAAACATCAACTTGGCGTGCATTTTTAGGGGCAAAACAGGGTGATCGAGATTAGAGGACGGTAGTACTCGACATTTAACTAAACCCTCCACCGTGTCCAATGAAATGCTCTTACAATCTAAACCCACATGACTTTTCGGATGACCTACAGGATATTCACAGTACTTATTTACATAAGGGTATAACGAGCACACGTCATAATACATGATTTTCTCGTTAATTCCGTCACACTCATGGTAGAAATTGCTGACATTAGTGCGGCCGCCGTAAAACGCGCCTTGTGGGTTTAAAGGTTCGTCATCTTGACAACCTAGATTTTGTATAAATACTCTTAACTCATCGTTTGCAAGCAACAGTCTTTTAAAATCGCATTCACGAATTTCCACTAGATTATATCCGCGCTCGCGCAGAAATTGAGATCGTGCCACCGTGTTCTCGTTTCGGGCAGACATGGACGTACTTACAACTAGCTTAGGGTCAATATTGGCCTGGTTGGGGAAACATTCCTCGCAAACCGTGCTAATAGCATCCCTGAAACCCATAAACTGTATTTGACTCGACACAATAACCGTCGACCTTAACACCTTCAGGTGTTCTAAACTCACGAACTTTCCCTGCATGCTGTATGGTCACTTGTTGTGAATGCTCCACCCAGCGTAGCCACTGTATTGAGACTTTTGACTGTTTGTCGGCACGTCTATAGCCGCCTTTTGTAATGAGCCCTATTGTGTTCTCTTTGAGGAAAAGCCTACGAAACATTTTATTGCAGGCGCTAGCAATTGTAGTTGCCTCCTGAAACGGATCGACTTTGTTTTGGATCGTGAAGGTGGACCAGAAACTAATACAACCTTTAACAAGGATCTTAACATCCATTAGGCAGTACTTCCTAATCTCCTCACTCATCTTAAAAACGTAATTACTCTGGGTCGTGTGCCAATCTAAAAGTTGTTGACGCTCTTTCGTCGACATCTGATCCGCACAATAATATTCAAGTGCAGGAAAAGGACCCTCATAATTCTGATTTGCGGATGTATTGAAGAGAAATGGGAAATATCCCTTGGACTCGGGGAAATCGAAAGTTTTCTGAAATGCCGAGAGTAGTGATGGGATGAAATTAAGGGAATCAATAAACTTGATATCGTCGCATTCAATTGAGATTAGTTTTAGACCATTGGTGATGACTTTGGGTTTCGATCGATTATTATTAGCTAGCATGCATCTAAGCACAAAACATCAATCGTACCCCTTCATGTTATGCTCAATGCAAGTAACTTTAAATTTTCGCGCTTTCTCGGCAACATACGCTAGAAGTGATTGAACAGGATCTTCCATGAAACAGTGCACTCTTTCGCTATACGTCGAACATCGCTCATCCAAATTGTCGGTGTATTGGATGCAAACGTAGCAAACATTCCCGGCCACACATAGATTGGGCTAATGCAGAAATCTATCATTCGTCCCCTCACACACCTCTTGATTGCATTCCAAATCATAAAAGATAAACATAGATGCTTTACCATTACTACTGCCGCTTCCGGCTTTGTTAACAGGCATGTAACAAAGCTGCCCAATAGGTTTTTCGTTCATGCACGTGGGACAACGACTGTATCTGTCACTATGTTTACCCTTTACCTCGGTGGTTTTTAAACATCTACGTAATTTGTCGCATAGTTTAGTGTCTTTGTGGTTTCTAAGACATTCCTGCCCATAAAAATCTCTCTTGCAATCATTGCAAACAATTTTCGGATTTTCAATAGAACATGGTGGCTTTTGATGACACGCAGGACACTGATACATATATTTCATATGACCTTTTTTGACATTATAACGTTTTCTACACTGTTCACAGTAATAACTTCAGGTAAATGCTGAAGTGAGGCTGGTAATGACGTTATAGTGCTCGTCTTCGAGTATTAAATTTAAAACAACTCCACAACTGTTCCGTAGGACCCTCAAAGTAAACCGAATCACCTATTCGCTAGTTATAAACTGCAATGGTATATGAAGTTAAATGATTTTGAAATGCTTGGATATCCTCGTAATTACACCCTGGCTAAGACCTATACCGCTGTTTTGGCAAATTTGCATAGCTCGCTCTTGAAGTAAGGCCAGCCCATTTCCATACAATGACGAATTGCATCGTTACTTCCAAATGCTATTGCTATGACTAGGTCTCGAGCTAAACGATTGTTTTCGTTGTTTGTTACTGGTACAACAATAATACCTAGTTTCTTAGCCTTAAAAAAGTCTTCAAACTTTAAACCCATCAAGTGTTTACGTCCATAGCCAGCAGGTACCGACACACTATCCACGTTTAAAACTAGCAAGTCACTCGAAAAAAAGCTAGCATTGCTCTGCATTACCTTTTCCAGTAGTGACATTATCACCCTCACCAACAACTGGTCCACTCTTCTAAATGATACGCCAATTGGTTTATCTGGGAAGTTTGGGTTCCTTAATGTGATACCGACTCGATCTGACGGAGCCGCATCCTTGATAATTTATGAATACAACTCCTCAACCGAATTCTGTAAAAAATTGTGTTAGATAAATAACATTTTAATGGCATATTTTTTCTTACCTGCAACCATGTTAGGGGATTATCCTTGCACGTCTCGTCATTAAAGTTAAACCTCACTGTTTTACATGTTGTATTAAATTTTTTTATGAATTTACTGTTTGATTCCCCTATTATGTTAATATGATTCATTTGGGAAGAGGATGGTCCCGATTGGACTTACTGCCGATGTAATGTACTCATTCAGTAAGCGAAACAATAGAAAAATTGAAAGACATACCGCTATCAGATCCACCACAGCGGGAGTTTTCAGTATCTCTTCATCACCATTACCAAACACTACATCCATATTTACATTAGCCGGACTTTTAAAAAAATTATTAAAACTTAAAATAAAAACAAGCATATACTTACACTCCACCAATTCTCCGTGCAGTCTCCGAAAAATCATTATAAAGCTCTATCGAATCGATAGTGCCATTTCCACACAACACCTTATAAGTAATAATATTGTAGACGTTTTTCAGCCTCTCTTCCGTTAACTCACCAGCACGGAACAACCCCAAAATTTGATTAACGTTTAAAGATTTGTTACGTGTTTATCGCGAATAACGTGTATTTTCGATAATTTCCTTTACTTTATCTAATGAATGAACTAATTAGTTAGATCTAAATATTAATATTTCCTTATTCGTTGGTGGAATGTTTTTAATTTCGTACCTCAAAAATTTATTGTTCGCACCTCTACAGTTTAAACTAATTTATTTAACGTACACATCTTTTATTCCTTTATAGATATAAGTTGCGCCATCTCTAAAATTTATGGTCATTTAATAAAGTTTTGAAAAGGAATCTTGTTTTAAAAAGACAACAATGGGATATCTGTAAAATTTATTGTTCATAATTTGGTTTTAACATTCTTATCTAGTTTGAATAGTTTTGACAGGTTTGGCAATATTGCTTTTGTTAGGGCGTTGTTCCTAATCTTTCTTTTCTTAACACGCCATTTTCCGATGAGAAGGTTGATCTGCAAGAAACATTTTTCCTTCCGTTTATAAGATGTTTAAGCATCGTTTCTTTGGAAAATTTTTCATATAATGTAATGTTTTTTTGGTATAAAACTTTACTGACGCTTTACAAGCGGATATTATTGCAATTTTCAATCTTCATATCCTCTGGCACTTTCGCAAGATTAATTAAATTAATAACATAAGTCTGTTGAAGCGAAATCATCGCTATCGGCTCTAAACATCTAAAAAGAGCACCTTGATGCCGGCGAAATAAACAGCTATTCTTTATTTATATACATAACTAGCAAATTGGAATGCACTACCGATCACCTTCGTACCTATTCCTACTGGAATGCTGGCTCTACTGATTAGCTGTTTTGGTTCCACAAAGTAACTACCACCTTCGAAACACGAAGGGCATTTACAGTTTGGTAATTCTTCATCAAAGGTCAGAATTCTTTATTATTCAATATACCCAGGATTTGTGTAATGAACAGTGTATTGCTAAAATTAGTACCACAGAGTTAGGTTACATTTGGGGGGTTTAACCTTATATTACTTACTTGTAACAAAAATTTATCATTTATAATAACATTCTTTTACTGGAGGCTAAAGTGGTTGAATAATTTAGAGTTTGATTTGTTCAATTTGTAATTAATTTCTACATACAAAAAGAAAGAAAAAAACCACACCTATATTCACTGGGACGTTGACCTACTTTGTTTCACGGTAGATGCGCGTTGAAGCTCCTGTTTTTAAAATACATTATATACAGGGTGGAACAGATATCGAGGTCAAATGAATTACAGTCATTGTATGAAACCGTATATATATTTATAGTCAAATGTAGAATTTCTGTAGCTTTTCTGTACTTTGTCTTTGATTAATATTAATTATTTGTCATTACGGATAATTTTGTTCAGAGCAGGTTTTGCTGTAATAAAAATTTCTGTACTATTGAATGTCTTGCTTCAATTCTATGCCTTGCACTGAACAGACTATCCAGATATTTCTATTTAATACCACTTCTTAATGTTTTTAATATAACTTAAAGAAACCGAAATTAAAATCATTGGGGATTTAAATTCTATTCTGTGAAACGTAGGCAAGCCGTTTCAGAAATTAAGCACTACTATTTTCATTGTGGATCTATTTTAGATCGCACTTTATGGGTTACTTTCGCCCTTTCGGCTGCGATTTGTAAGTACTTACAACCGTCGGGAGCGGCACAATTAACGAAACTTTTCTTTTACATTTAGGGTTCGATTAACGAACTAAATACATTTAGTTTTTTTTATTCTTTGTGGGCATCTGCGACGGCTCACCACTTGCCATCGTCAGGGCTGAATTATAATTATTTTGTTAGTTAAGATTGTTATGAATACTTTGGGGGAAAACTAGCATAGTATCATATTTGTTTACGTTCGATATTTATTCGACAAGTATTAATATGAGTTTAAATTAAATTAAATAAACGATTACTGTGTGGTTGTTCGGGTAAAAGTTTGTCTCTCTTTAAATTGTTCCTTTTTTTTGGAGCACTACCTGTTTCAGGTTTTACAGGGCCTGCCCTACTCTACTCCTCTTTTTCCTTTTTCTTTCCTTTTCTCCCCTTTCCTGACTAAAACCTGTGGCGCCTATCCTTTAGTGGCTATCTAACCACGTCAACACCATTGTAGCAACCCTCCAAAACCCCACGCATCCAAGTGCTCTGCGGTCAAACGACCGTACGCAGGAGCTTAGTCGAGTGCACTTTCAAAAAAATGTTTACATGCAGGTTAGACATGTAGCATAAAATTGGCGCCCAACGTGGGGCCAGAGTTTTGGAGTACGTACAAATTTTTAGCTACATTTTAATTTTTTTTTCTCTTCTCATTCCTTGGGGTTATCTTAAATATTTTTCTTCTCTTTAGGTTATTGTATACACTTGGCGTGTTAGTGCCAACGGGGTTATAATATTTGATATAGTATTTTACTTTACTTCCTGAATTAATTTGATCTTTTATGTTACTAAGATGGCTGTTACACTTCGTTTTGATGTTAATCGTCTTACGAAGACAGAATTAATGTATGAATTATTATCTAGAGGTTTAGACTGTAACGTTAATGTCGAAGCTTTACGTAAATCGGTGCGTAGCGCGAGAATACTCGACGCTAACAAATCTCTTACTATGACTACACATCAGATTCCGTTCGCGGACGACGAAATTGCTTTAAACGCTGCTATTCGGGAATTAAATACCGGCATCGACTCTTCTATTGGTGACTGCACTTCGGCTGCTTTTCTTCGTCTGAGTACTTTAGTACTTCATGCTCAAAGACGATGCGAACTTATGATAGCGGATTCAGAAATGGAAATCGCTCAGAAAAATCAATTCCTAGTAGAATTACAAAATTTACGTTCTGATTTAGAGCAAAGAAGGAAAAGGGTAAACGTATTACATTCTCTGATACAGTTTCTTCACCAATAGCGGGACCTTCTGCAAATTCTACGGCTCATGGCGAACCTGACCCTATGGACGTAGAACCACCATTAATTTCTTCCGATGAGGACGTTGATGTGCCTCGGGGTACCTCAGCTTCTACTTTTACTCCTTCCTTAAGTCACTTCTCCATTACCAAGTTAGGGTTATCGTTCTCTGGCGACAGTACTGCCTCTCTCTTTGATTTCTTAACGCGGGCAGAAGAATTAAGTGCTTCTCGTGGTTTATCCCATAAATTTTTATTCTCTGTTATCCCGGAACTATTAAAGGGAAACGCATTATTACTCTATCGTGCTCGTAAACACGCGTTATCTTCGTGGAAAGATGTAGTTGCGATACTTAAGACTGAGTTTTTACCGTTAGACTACGATGAACGTTTATTGGACGAGATTAAGTCTAGAACGATGGGTCCTTCGGAAACCATAAGTATTTATGTCGCTGTCATGCAAAGTCTTTTCCAACGACTCTCAGTTCCAATACCTGACCAAAAACAGTTATATTATGTACGCCGTAATCTAACACCCTTCTATCAGAATGCGTTAGCGTTAACTGAAGTCTCTACACTTTCACAGTTAATAACTTTAGGGAAAAAGATAGAACAAAACAAGTATTTTATGGAATCTTTTAAACCTCCTCCGTCAAGGAAATCGTCACAACTGTTAGAACCTAGTTTGGCTTACGTTGATTCACCTTCTGACTCCTTTAAACCTTCTCCTTCTTCTCAATCATCGTCGGGAAAACCGAATACTACGGCGACTCCGCAAACTTCTAATGTTCTTTCACCTACTGTAACTTTACGCTGCTGGAATTGCTCTGGGAGTGGGCATACTTCACCACGTTGTCCACAACCCCAAAATAGGCATTGCTATGGCTGTGGTAAGCCTGGTTATACACGCACTACTTGCCCAGTATGCACTTCTAATCAGGAAACTAATTTCTGAATCTTCTATCCGAGGAGAGGATTCTATCTTACCGTTAATCTCGAAACAGCTTTTTGTGGAGTACCAGACTCTCGTCGCATTCTTCTTGACTATATTTTTGCGAGTGTTCGTAACGACGAACGACCTTACTTAAACGTCAATATCTTTGGTTATACTTTTCAGGGTCTTTTAGACTCTGGCGCTTCACGCACTATTATAGGAAATTTGGGTTGGCATATTTTACAACGACTAGGTCTATCTTTATACGTGGGTTCGTTTACTGCCTGCACACTTGCGAATGGTAATACTTGTAATATTCTGGGTCAAATTACTCTACCGATCACTGTCGAATCTAAAACGATCATGCTGGATGTTCTCGTGGTGCCTGAAGTACCTCACAAACTAATTTTGGGTATCGACTTCTGGAAGGCGATTAACTGCGTCCCGATCTTAGACATGGACAATGGACATTTGGTAATGATACTAGTTTAGCAACTATCTCTTCTGAACATTTGAGTTCTTTCTCTGATCTTCCTACATCCCAACGTTCTGCTCTAAAAACTTTACTGGATCACTCTTTTCAAAATTCCGACACTTTAGGATGTACTACTCTAGTCCAACATGAAATACGTACTAATTCCGAGCCAATCAAACAGCGCTATTACCCATTATCTCCTGCTTTACAACGAGTAGCTAACACTGAGTTAGATACGATGCTGCAATTAGGTGTCGTCGAACCATCAAATAGTCCTTGGTCAAGCCCGATTGTTTTAGTTAGAAAGAAAGATGACTCTTACCGGTTTTGCGTCGACTTTCGCAAAGTTAATGCTGTGACGGAAAAGGATGCTTATCCTTTGCCTTACATATCTTCTATTCTGGACCGTTTACGTGATGCACGTTACCTTTCGAGCTTGGACATTCGCTCTGCTTACTGGCAGATTCCTCTTTTGGACGAATCTAAACCTATGACTGCTTTTACCGTCCCTGGACGCGGACTTTTTCAGTTTACTCGAATGCCTTTTGGCTTGCACAATTCGCCTGCTACTTTTCAACGACTAATTGATAGAGTTTTGGGGGGAGACTTAGAACCTTACTGCTTCGCTTATCTTGACGATATCGTTTTGGCTACACCTACCTCTGAAAAACATTTGGAAGTACTCGGAAAAATTTTTCAACGTCTATCTTCTGCAGGTCTCACTTTGAGACAAGACAAGTGTCATTTCTGCCGTCCTGAGTTAAAATACTTGGGATACGTCGTTAATAAGGATGGACTTCTAGTAGATCCCGAAAAAGTTTCTGCAGTTTGCTTAATACCTGTTCCTAAAAATGTTTCTGATGTTCGCCGCTTAGTCGGTATGGCGGGATGGTATCGTCGTTTCATACCTAACTTTTCTTCTGTGATTAAACCTCTAACTTCACTTACTCAAAAGAATGCTCCATTTGTTTGGACTTCTGAATGCGAAATCGCTTTTACTTCTTTAAAAGAATGTCTAGTGTCAGCTCCTATTCTTTCTTGTCCTGATTTCTCACAACCATTTGTCATTCAAACAGATGCCTCTGACTTTGGTATCGGTGCGGTACTCTGTCAACAATTTCCTACTGGCGAAAAGGTAGTCAGTTATATTAGTAGATCTTTGATTAAAGCTGAACGTCACTATTCCACTACGGAAAAAGAGTGTCTGGCTGTTATCTGGGCTATTGAGAAACTTCGTCCCTACATTGAGGGTTCTCACTTTACCGTCGTTACTGACCACCATTCTTTGATATGGTTAAATAACTTACAGAATCCTACTGGACGGCTTTGTCGTTGGGCGATTCGCCTGCAGCAGCACGACTTTTCGATTATTCACCGTAAAGGTAAAGAACATCTAGTACCTGACGCTCTGTCGAGATCAGTTCCGAAAATAGACTGTATTAATACTTCTTCAACTTCTTTAGTCACTCTGCCTGTTCAGGATAAATGGTATTTAAAACCATTTCTCGTATCTCTACATTCCTAGAAAATATCCTTCTTGGGTTGTACAGGACGGACTCCTTTATAAACGTTCCAAATTTTCTTCTTCAGATTCTTCTTCGGCCCATTGGAAAATAGTCGTTCCTAAAGAACAACGCAAACGTATTATTTCTGAAAACCACGATCTTCCAACTTCTGGTCACTTTGGAGTCACTAAAACTATTGCTAAAATTTCTATTCATTACTACTGGCCTGCACTTCGTGCAGATGTCATTCGCTATATTCGGCAATGTGCTGTCTGTTCTGCACATAAAGTTGAACAGTCTGCTCCACCGGGGTTTCTAGCACCAAGAGCCAAACCTACTAAGCCTTGGCAAATTTTATGTTTGGATATCGTCGGTCCTCTTCCTAGGTCCTCTAAAGGACATGCTTTTGTGTTAGTTATAGCGGATTGCTTTACGAAATTTGCCTGTTTCTTTCCCTTACGCCATGCTACTGCTTCTGCTGTGTGTCAAGTCGTGGAAGACAATATTTTTCTTCTATTTGGTACTCCACAGTACATTATTAGCGATAATGGTGTACAGTTTCGCAGTAAAGAATTTATGAAATTATGTTCTGATTATCGAACCACTATCCTTTTCAACGCTAAATACCATCCTAGAGCGAATCCTGCGGAACGAATTAACCGAGTCCTGAAAACTTTAATCTCCTCCTATACCACTCAGAACCAACGTAAATGGGACGTAAATTTAAACAAAATTGGCTGTGCTATCCGCTCTGCAAAGCACGAAGTTATTGGCTGTTCTCCTTATTACGCTTTATTTGGACGCGAGCATAACTTATTTGGCGACCTTTTAGGTCCACCACCTTCTCCAGATTCTACTTTACTAGACCCAGATCGCGAAAAACTTTCCGACAATAAACTAGTTCGTCAGTTCGATTCTATTCACACTGATATCAATAAACGACTGGCTAAAGCTTATCAAAGTCAACATCTACGCTATAACCTACGACGTAGACCGGTTAAATTTAAACTCGGAGATAAGGTGTGGAAACATTGGTTTAAACAATTGCTTCAAAATTCGTAAAATTGAACGGTTAATTAACCGCTTCTCCTGGCAATTACGTGTTATCAGACCGCGCGCATCCTTTAATGCAAACTCGCTCCAAAGTCTTACTCGGTCCTTTCCTAATAAAACGAGTGTTATCTTCCTGGGACTTACTGAACTCAAAATTCCTGTTGGTAAATCCTCGGGTTTATCACGTCAAAGATTTAAGCCACTTATACCGGCCGATGATTCTTCTGAGTCCGATTCTCCGTGCACTTGGCGTCCTCCTTCCTTTCCTCGTCCTGGATCGAATCCTTCGTATCCTAAGGAGCAAAGGACCTCACGATCGGTCCCTTCTTTCCTGTCTGCATTTCTTCGGGGTCTTCCTACTAATTTCCTCAGGGGATCTCAGGGAGACTTGCCCTTTCAAATTCATTTCCTATCTTTCTGTCTTTGATCTACATCTACTCTACCTTCCTATTTCACTTTACTGGATGAATGCTTGTATGAATGGAGCTAAGGATAGGGTGGACGCCTTCCGGCGAGCTTGTACCACGGGATCCCGTTATGTCAGAAATTTTCGCGCAAATGTGATTTCTAATTTTGGCTCTTCTCTTAATCCTTGGGTTTGATCTGTGCTAGTTCATGGTGGCATAGGGTTGATTTGGGGTTTTAAGGTGCCGCCTTTATTCACGTTTTCGAGGGTCAAAATTTTGGGTCTTTTCCTGTGGGTTGGGATGGTTCTCTTTTCTTAGGAATTTGCTTCCTCTTCTACTGTCCTTTAGGTTTCTTTAGGTTCCGTGTATACCACGCGTGTTTGCTTTTGGAATGACTGAGACGAAGACAACCTACCTACCCAAATCACCTTATCCTTATCCGCTTTGCTTCCTTAACTTTAGTAATAGACCTTTTTTGTTCTCTCCTAGTTTTTTGTTTTTTGGAAGTATTATCGCTTCACGGTATGCTCTCCTTTCACTTTTGTTTTCTTTTCTCTATTTTTCCTAGTACCGGCCGAATGCCGAAGGGCTCACGTGGGAGTTTGGAGTCAGGTTGTTCTTTCGTGGAATGCTTGAGTTGTATGCTTTATGGGTGTCTCTGGTGGTATATGCGTCACGTTGTCCACTTGTAACTTTCTTCCTCTATCTTCGTATTCTTTTTGCTTTGGGGTTGGGTTTTCTTTGTTTGCTTCGGGTTGGGAATGGCTTAGGGTTGTTTACTTCCTCGCAGGGGTTTGGTTTTTACTTATATATATCTATATGTGGGGTTGGGCGAAAATATATGGGGTTGGGTCATTAGGGATTTTAGGGCTTCTTGTCCTGAGCGTAAGCTCAAACTTCTCTCTTCCTCCTACCTTCTTTCTTTCCTACCGTACATCGTTATAAATCCTCTTCCGAGGTCTTAATTTTGCTGGGGGGGAATCTGTTACGTGTTTATCGCGAATAACGTGTATTTTCGATAATTTCCTTTACTTTATCTAATGAATGAACTAATTAGTTAGATCTAAATATTAATATTTCCTTATTCGTTGGTGGAATGTTTTTAATTTCGTACCTCAAAAATTTATTGTTCGCACCTCTACAGTTTAAACTAATTTATTTAACGTACACATCTTTTATTCCTTTATAGATATAAGTTGCGCCATCTCTAAAATTTATGGTCATTTAATAAAGTTTTGAAAAGGAATCTTGTTTTAAAAAGACAACAATGGGATATCTGTAAAATTTATTTATCATAATTTGGTTTTAACATTCTTATCTAGTTTGAATAGTTTTGACAGGTTTGGCAATATTGCTTTTGTTAGGGAGTTGTTCCTAATCTTTCTTTTCTTAACACGCCATTTTCCGATGAGAAGGTTGATCTGCAAGAAAAATTTTTCCTTCCGTTTATAAGATGTTTAAGCATCGTTTCTTTGGAAAATTTTTCATATAATGTAATGTTTTTTTGGTATAAAACTTTACTGACGCTTTACAAGCGGATATTATTGCAATTTTCAATCTTCATATCCTCTGGCACTTTCGCAAGATTAATTAAATTAATAACATAAGTCTGTTGAAGCGAAATCATCGCTATCGGCTCTAAACATCTAAAAAGAGCACCTTGATGCCGGCGAAATAAACAGCTATTCTTTATTTATATACATAACTAGCAAATTGGAATGCACTACCGATCACCTTCGTACCTATTCCTACTGGAATGCTGGCTCTACTGATTAGCTGTTTTGGTTCCACAAAGTAACTACCACCTTCGAAACACGAAGGGCATTTACAGTTTGGTAATTCTTCATCAAAGGTCAGAATTTTTATTATTCAATATACCCAGGATTTGTGTAATGAACAGTGTATTGCTAAAATTAGTACCACAGAGTTAGGTTACATTTGGGGGGTTTAACCTTATATTACTTACTTGTAACAAAAATTTATCATTTATAATAACATTCTTTTACTGGAGGCTAAAGTGGTTGAATAATTTAGAGTTTGATTTGTTCAATTTGTAATTAATTTCTACATACAAAAGAAAGAAAAACCACACCTATATTCACTGGGACGTTGACCTACTTTGTTTCACGGTAGCTGCGCGTTGAAGCTCCTGTTTTAAAATACATTATATACAGGGTGGAACAGATATCGAGGTCAAATGAATTACAGTCATTGTATGAAACCGTATATATATTTATAGTCAAATGTAGAATTTCTGTAGCTTTTCTGTACTTTGTCTTTGATTAATATTAATTATTTGTCATTACGGATAATTTTGTTCAGAGCAGGTTTTGCTGTAATAAAATTTCTGTACTATTGAATGTCTTGCTTCAATTCTATGCCTTGCACTGAACAGACTATCCAGATATTTCTATTTAATACCACTTCTTAATGTTTTTAATATAACTTAAAGAAACCGAAATTAAAATCATTGGGGATTTAAATTCTATTCTGTGAAACGTAGGCAAGCCGTTTCAGAAATTAAGCACTACTATTTTCATTGTGGATCTATTTTAGATCGCACTTTATGGGTTACTTTCGCCCTTTCGGCTGCGATTTGTAAGTACTTACAACCGTCGGGAGCGGCACAATTAACGAAACTTTTCTTTTACATTTAGGGTTCGATTAACGAACTAAATACATTTAGTTTTTCTTTATTCTTTGTGGGCATCTGCGACGGCTCACCACTTGCCATCGTCAGGGCTGAATTATAATTATTTTGTTAATTAAGATTGTTATGAATACTTTGGGGGAAAACTAGCATAGTATCATATTTGTTTACGTTCGATATTTATTCGACAAGTATTAATTTGAGTTTAAATTAAATTAAATAAACGATTACTGTGTGGTTGTTCGGGTAAAAGTTTGTCTCTCTTTTAAATTGTTCCTTTTTTTTGGAGCACTACCTGTTTCAGGTTTTACAGGGCCTGCCCTACTCTACTCCTCTTTTCCTTTTCTTTCCTTTTCTCCCCTTTCCTGACTAAAACCTGTGGCGCCTATCCTTTAGTGGCTATCTAACCACGTCAACACCATTGTAGCAACCCTCCAAAACCCCACGCATCCAAGTGCTCTGCGGTCAAACGACCGTACGCAGGAGCTTAGTCGAGTGCACTTTCAAAAAATGTTTACATGCAGGTTAGACATGTAGCAGATTCCAGAAAGATGATAACGCAATGCTCTTCAGAACAGAACTAAATTAACTAACCTCAAATGCATGTATTTATAGTACACCTGCAAGGTCAAATTAAACCACTAAAAAATCACAAGGCTAACTTCAAGGTCGATTGAAGGTGACTTTTCTCAAGGTAAAATAAGTATGTTGTTGTAAATAAAATTCGTATATAGATAAAGTTCGCAACTACAAATAGAGATTAAAGGAAAATGTAATAATAACAATTATACAACCTCTTTTATAATAAATGCGTTATAAAAAATAAAAACCACATTGTAAAAAAAAAAAAACAGTTATTCTCGGTTGGATGCTATTTCAACCCATGTTAGATAGACCTGCGTTAGCTTTAAAAATTCATAGCTGACGTTTCTATAAATATCAATAACCCTGATACATCTTAACTTAAAAAATCCCAGGGTCGAGCACTTATATAAATATCAATAACCTTGATACATGCTAACTTAAAAAATCCATATCAACAACCTTAACATGTTAACTTAAAAAAATTCCAAGATCGACCGCTTCTATAAAATAAAAATAACCTTGGCACATGTTAACAGGTTAAATTAATTAAATAAAATATTTTATTATAAAACACTGGTCATCATCCTTACATGCCTCTGTTCTTTATTAGAATACACTTTTTACGACAGAGGATAATTATGCAACCTCTTTATAATAAATCCTATTACAAAACTCACATTGTAAAACTAGAAAGTGTTAATTGATTGCTTACTTAATTAGGTACTCGTTTATTTAAAGCAATCTGTATGTATATATACAATATAAAAACACAGTTTGAAGACTGTTATTATTTATAACACCTAGGTGATATTTTTGTGTGTACACAATACAAAAAACTGATGAAGTTTGACTATTACACGATCAACCTGAAAATATTTTTTTTAAAGCATGTTATCGTCGTTTTTTTTTTAATTTTTGAATGTAAATTTATAAGTAGAATATAAATGCTAAATACGAGCTGCAGTAATCAGGTTTTGTGTATTACCTTCTAAATTAGTTAGTTAATGATGGGAAAGGAATAGCCAGTTTATATCCAACCATTCATAAATAGAAAACGTGTTTAATGAGGCCGCGTATGGATACATTGTATAAAAATATTTCAGTTCAACATATGGTTATTATTAGAACAGTAGAAAGAAAAACACATCGGAAGGTATGCGTATTATTTTTTAATATACGTTTTTACTTGATATTGCCAACAAAAATGTCGATAAAGATTTTTAAATGTAATTATTATTACTTTCCAGTCCTTTTAATGAGGTTTCTATAACTGTTATAAAAAAATTTTGTGTGTATGTAATTGAACATGCAAATAAATCAAACATAATCTGCCTATATAAAAAGCACATTGCATTAGGGCAGAAATTATTCATTGTTTCACGTAATATTTAATTTAGGCTTTCATTTATTCAGCGTTGAACTCTGAGCTGGTTTCCGCAAACTGTAAGGCATAATTTCGGTTGATTGATTGAGATTGATCTGATAGATTTGATCGAGCATGATTTGTTTGAGATTGATTAATTAATTAATTAACTGATTTGTTTATGTGTGAGAAAGGGCCGAAAGAGAGAGAGATACGGATAAACGAGAGAAAGAGAGAGGCGTGCATGATCAACTTCTATTAGAAAAAACACTCGTCTATACACGCTAAAAATCAATTTCAACTTAAAGGGGGCCGGGGCGCAGTCCCTAACGCAAGTCCTGTCTTACAAGGCTAGGGCCACCTTATTAGAATACAAATTTTTTATGACGGAGGCGAGGGCCTACATCTGTAAGATTAGGTTAGAACCCACATACAATTGCACCAAGGGGACAGGCCCTACACTTGTCTTATAAGGTTAGGGCCCCATACCATTCCCAACCAGGGGCTGCGACAGGGGCGAAGGCCCGAGAACAAGTTGCGAAGCCCTACACATGTCTTACAAGTTAGCATTAGGGTCCCATATTAAAACAATTTCAAATTCCCCATCAATCAGAATGCTGAGACTTAGCTCCTCCAATCAGGGTACAGGGTCAAGAAAAACGAAATGGTCTACGAGATAATTACCAAAAATAGTTGTCACCCCTAGCCTTCAGCCCTAACCCCGACCCCAAGACCAACTCCAAGTCCAACCCCAAAAACCAACACCAAGACCAAACCCAAGCTCAAGGCCTAAATACGCCTCTCAAGTATGCGCGATAAAAAAGGTCGATAAAAAAATTAGCCGACAAAAAAACCTTAATTAGGGAATAAACTCCGATAAAGGGTTGAAAAAGGCCCCGAAAAGAAGCCAACATCCTGCCACAATCCGAAATCCAAGACAAGGCCTAAATGTGCCCCTCACGTGAGCAAGTACAAAAAGGGCATGGCTGTCAAAAAGGCTGTTAATACAAACAAATTAGGGTGAAAATCAAGGGGTTGAGAAAGGCCTCCGAAAAGAAAGCATAGGGGTGGAAAATACGGTCTCCCATGTGGGCGGTCTTATGACTTCAAATTCCAAGATGGCTGCCCTGTCTTCTAGTGTAGTATCTTCATTTTCACATTTCTTTGAATTTTGGCTTCATAATTTTTCGCGTATTTACACAAAGGAAGCACCGTTTCACTATTTTTAAATTTGTTAGTAGTTCTTCCAATTGCAGTATGGCTTAGAGTCGGGCGGTTTGGTATTTCGCGCTAAATAGGGCACTTACTGTGCGCGTGCTAATGATGGACTAAAATATTTTTACAATTTCTATTCTTTCGGTGTACGATACTTTTTAAGTCTATTGTTATGACTAATAGACTGACAACATGACGATATTTATAATAATTTTGAAAGGTAACGTCATCCTGAAATTTCATTGCTGTTCTGATGCTATGCAGGAATGGTATATATTTTTTGCAATTTTTTAAATTAGCGTTGTAAAATATGTTTAATAGGTTCATCTGATAGAGAATTCAATTCTTTACAGAAAGTTCCCGTAGTTTACCTAAAATAATTAGGGAAGCAGGAATACGAGAGTGTATGAATTCCCATTAGTTTTCCTATGGTGCCTCCGACTATTCACCACCCGGTATATCCATTTTTTAATAATGCTTGCAAATCTTTATATAAGTGGTTTTACTAAGAATTAAATCTCATATAGCGAAACGATTAAGCATATGGAATGCTCCGTTACAGTTATAGACGTAATCGGAATATCAAACACCTACCGAATAAGTATGCATTTTAACAAGCTGTAATACATATCATAGAATGTGACACACCGGTGGACACTTGCGCCTGCAGGTGAAAACTGATGTGAGCCACATGTGGGCCATTACGTCGCGAACGTAATGCTTGCACCGGCATTTTAATTACTATAACAAAATTCAACCAAGTTTCCTGTTAAGAGATTAAACGCCCACAGCTTCAATACGTAACAAGAAGATATTTCGACCTGTGTAAGACACTTGCTTAACTTAAGCAGTACAATTATGTAGCTCATAAGTAAAAATATAGACAAACTACTTAACGATTGGAAGTCTATTGAGTGTACCTTAAAGCCCATTACGAAGTGGGAATAATTTTAATACATTAACACTCAGAAAGAATAATTCGTAACAGCTAAACTGTTTTGTAAATATTGTTAAGGAATTATTTGGCTCAATTTACAGTGATTGGTAGGGTTATACTATAGTTTTGTGCCTTTGGTAAATTGACAGCTGAAAAAGAACGTTAAATTAGTAAAAAGGGTTCAACGATTAATAAATATTAAAACAATAAAAGGGTCAGAACAATTTCGCATGATGCTTCATGTGTTTTTGCCGATATCACACCTGTACAAATTAAATAGAAAGGAAATATACTTGAACAAAGATTTAAAAGAAAATTTGGAAATTACAGATTACAAAATTCAAAGAAAAGAAATAATAAGCCACAGGAAACCGTTAGTGTAGATTCCTGGAACGAAGAGTGGCAAAATATCGAAAATGGGGCAGTAACTAAAAAATATTTTACAACAATTAAATCAAGACTTGAAATTATATATTCACAATCGCCGTCATTAACAGTTTTGTGACCGGTCATGGAAAAATTAATACCTATTTAAAACGTTTTGGCATAAATGAAAGTTCAATGGTAAATGTAATCATGAAGAACAAACTGTTTACCATTTATTATATAGTTTTATACAAGTTTTAATTTCCAGATTTATATGTTATTTAAGTGAATTTGTTAAAAGTGTAGACTTCGAATCTTTAGTTACCTAATATTTATTGTTGTCTTGCATAACAGTTATTGTATTAATTTTATTGTCGTGTGGGTTATGCCTAAGTTTTTATTTGTTAGGCAGTTAGGTAATTTCATTGTAACGTATGAATATTATTATCACCACTGATATGTATATGATGAACACATAGTTAAATTGATGATATAATAGTTAGAGATAATAGTTTTAAGTATATTATAAAAGATAATTATGCATGGAATATGTTAATGGTGCTTGCTGAATAATGATTATAAAAAAAACACAGACATACAGACACACAGACACATTGACACACAGACACACAGACACACAGACACACAGACACACAGACACACAGACACACAGACACACAGACACACAGACACACAGACACACAGACACACAGACACGCAGACACGCAGATACGCAGACACACAGTCACACAGACGCACCGACGCACCGACGCACAGACGCACAGACGCACAGACGCACAGACACACAGACGCGGACGCGGGCACAGACGCAGACGCAGACGCAGACGCAGACACAGACACAAACAGACACAGACACAGACACATACACATACACAGACACAGACACAGACACAGACACATACACAGACACAGACACAGACACAGACACAGACACAGACACAGACACAGATACAGACGCAGACAGACACAGACACAGACGCAGACGCAGACGCAGACACAGACGCAGACACAGACGCAGACGCAGACGCAGACGCAGACGCAGACGCAGACGCAGACGCAGACGCAGACGCAGACGCAGACGCAGACGCAGACGCAGGCGCAGACGCAGACGCAGACGCAGAGGCAGACGGAGACGCAGACGCAGACGCAGACGCAGACAGACGCAGCCGCAGACGCAGACTCAGACGCAGACAGACGCAGCCGCAGACGCAGACGCAGACGCAGACGCAGACGCAGACACAGACACAGACACAGACACAGACACATACACATACACATACACATACACACACACACACACACACACACACACACACACACACACACACACACACACACACACACACACACTTTTCGAATCTTTAGTTACCTAATATTTATTGTTGTCTTGCATAGCAGTTATTGTATTAACTTTATTGTCGTGTGGGTTATGCCTAAGTCTTTATTTGTTAGGCAGTTAGCTAATTTCATAGTAACGTATGAATGTTATTATCATTACTGATATGTATATGATGAACACTTAGTTAAATTGATGATATAATAGTTAGAGATAATAGTTTTAGGTATATTATAAAAGATAATTATGCATGGAATATGTTAATGGTGCATGCTGAATAAAGATTATAAAAAAAAACACAGACACACAGACACACAGACACATTGACACACAGACACACAGACACACATACACACAGACACACAGTCACACAGACGCACCGACGCACAGACGCACAGACGCACAGACATACAGACGCGGACGCGGACGCAGACGCAGACGCAGATGCAGACGCAGACGCAGACGCAGACAAAGACACATACACAGACACAGACACAGACACAACACAGACACAGACACAGACACAGACACAGACACAGACGCAGACGTAGACGCAGACGCAGACCCAGACGCAGACGCAGACGCAGACGCAGACGCAGACGCAGACGCAGACGCAGACGCAGACGCAGACGCAGACGCAGACGCAGACGCAGACGCAGACGCAGACGCAGACGCAGACGCAGACGCAGACGCAGACGCAGACGCAGACGCAGACGCAGACGCAGACGGAGACGCAGACGCAGACGCAGACGCAGACAGACGCAGACGCAGACGCAGACGCAGACGCAGACCGACGCAGACCAGACGCACGACACAGACCAGACGCAGACGCAGACGCAGACGCAGACGCAGACGCAGACGCAGACGCAGACCCAGACGCAGACGCAGACGCAGACGCCAGACGCAGACGCAGACGCAGACGCAGACGCAGACGCAGACGCAGACGCAGACGCAGACGCAGACGCAGACGCAGACGCAGACAGACGCAGAACGCAGACGCAGACCGAACCAGACGCAGACGCAGACGCAGACGCAGACGCAGACGCAGACGCAGACGCAGACCGCAGACGCAGACGCAGACGCAGACGGAGACGAGACGAGACGCAGACCCAGACGAGACGCAGACGCAGACGCAGACGCGACGCAGACGCAGACCAGACCAGACGCAGACGCAGACGCAGACGCAGACGCAGACGCAGACGGAACGCAACCAGACACAGACGCAACCAGACGCAGACGCAGACGCAGACGCAGACGCAGACGCAGACGCGAGACGCAGACGAGACACAGACGCAGACGCAGACGCAGACGCAGACGCAGACGCAGACGCGCAACGCAGACCGACGAACGCAGACGCAGACGCAGACGCAAGAACGCAAGCAGACGCGAAGACGCAGACGCAGACCAGACGCAGACGCAAGCAGACGCAGACGCAGACGCAGACGCAGACCCGAACGCAGGATAGATATAAAGTAGTACATTACGTTAGTTTGGTAACATTGAGAAAATGAACAACGCAAGGTTAACGAAGCAAATATATGTGGGTGAACTTAGAGGAAAGGCTGGGCCTGATAGGCCTCGTAAAACTTGGCTGAATGTAGTAGAATGTATGATAAAGGAAAGAAAGATGAGTTTTAAAAATAAAAGGGGATGTCAGAGACAATGGTTGAATCTTGCGGAAGCTAGGGTGGTATGCGGAGATAGAAAAGCATAGAGAAAGATTGTGAATGAGAAATAAAGAAGAGGTAGGGATCGTTTTGCCTACCCCGCAAGAGAATGGCGTGAAGGTTAAGCTAAGTTAAGTTAAGTAAGGTATCCCAGTGAGCGCATTATAACACCGTACCCACCCCAACAACCGAACTATTTAATTAATTTTACCATCCCGTTCTACTGCCAGTTTATACCGTAACAGGTAAAGTTAGCCACATTTTCGTACATTTATGTTTTTTTAGGATAGTGTTACCGTATTTTTTAATTTTTATTGTGTTGTTTACGCGTAGTGAAGTAAAATACGAAGTAGCCATTAGAGGTGGGATTTATCGTTAGGGGTAACAACTTCACGCGCGTTGCTATGTAACATTTTCAATGAAGAAGGAGGAGGTAAAATTAGGTCACGATTAATCCTTCGATTTCGAAACAGACAAAATTGCTATTGAAGAAACTAAAGTTGAATTAGAAAAATTATTAGATGAAGTCAAAATTAACCCGTCCACAAAAATTTTAGCGACTATCGAAACAAAACTCACGCATTTGTTAGGTAGAATTAACAACTAAGTTCCGAGAACGGATACCGGTATTAAAATTAAAGTTTATTTATCGAAATTGGGGTATTCCAATCTAAATATGAAATTTTGGACGAACAAGCATTTTTAAAAAGCGACGGACGTTTAATTGAAGAACACGAAGTGTGAAAATTACGTCTAGTCGAAAACGATCCGACTTGGAAGTAGACTTAGCCTATGTGGGAGAAGCCCTTTCGGAGGCTCGAAACGTTGAAGTTAAGAAAATGCCGATTCAGGAAGTTTGCGTTAATTCTTGGGAGAGGGAGGATAAGTGTGTCGAGAATCATCAAGATAATAGTAAACTTTGTTGGAATTGCTAGGAGCTATATTGCGTCGAAATGTCAGACACCGAGGAAAAAAAGATTTTGCTGTGGATGTGGGAAGGTAGATTTTACCGTCAACAGTTGTCCGAAATGTTAAAAGCCGAGAACCAGGTAAAGGACGACGAGAGACTATTCAATGCAGTTAAAATTTTTGGGTAAGTATTATTAGGATTATTAGATGGTGGGTCATCGGAGACCATTATTGGGGGTAAGGGATAGGAAAATTTAAGTCATTTGGGAGTAAAATGAATAGAAAGCAGACGTCTACCTGTTTAGTGGCCAATGGCCAATCTGTTAAAAGTATCGGATCAGCAACCGTCCCCATTGAGATTAAAGGAAGAATGGTAACGATTAACGTCAGTAGGTAGAGTTGGACTTAGAACAAAAACCGGTTTACATTTCCAAGGTCGCAAAAGCGCAATGTGACCTAAATATACATCATTACCACAAAACCAGGGTCACAAAGCTTTCCTATTCCACTACTACAAGGCCATCACAGACCGAAATACATATTTACCACAGAAACACCGCTTTCTTGTTCCACTACCACAAGGCCATCCGTGTCAAAACCACGCTTTCCTGTTCCACAATTACAAGGCTATCCGGACAACATTACCACAAAGGTCATAAACCTCGCTTGTCTGTTCCATTACTATATTCATGTTGCACAATAACATCCGTGTGACCCAAAACTTGTATGTTTTTTTTGTCCACTTGTATGCTTTTGTTTTTCCCACTTGTATGTTTTTTGCTCACCCACAAAATAAAAGAAAACGATATGTTAATATATGTACAAACAAAAAAATAAAGACATGTACAAATTATATATAAGTACATGAAATTGTAAGGAATCATGTACAAATTATAGAAAGACAGACATGTACAAATTGTATATACAAACAAAGACATGTAAAAATTATACATTTAATTCACGTAGAAATACAGACATGTACAAATTATATATATGGAAATAAAGACATAAATTATAATTAGAAACATGTAAGATATGATTTGCTTTATTAAAACATGTTGATTTACAATACGTTAGTAAGCTTTTAACAAAACAGTTGTAATACTGAGGATAATAAATAGGATAATAAAAGTGTAACACATGTTAGCAGCGATAAACACACTACTAGACTGACAGAAATAATTAGTCTAGACACTACATAATTAAAAAAATCAACATAACATACTTCATCACATAATCTATAATAGTCGTCATCGTACACATATTGTGTTATGTGCAACATGAGGCAGTATTCACCGTGTGACATGTACCAAACTTCACAAAGCCACACACACACACTCACACACTCAAACACACACACTAACACTACACATTCACAGTATGCTTACCGACGATGGAGTTGGTCCGAAGGTACTGAAGTGCTGCCTTAGGGTGCAAAGTTAGATTTGCAACCCCAAGTGTTGGATCTCGAGAGAATGGCAGTCTCACCACTCCGTACAACGATGTTTAATACTTGGGACAACTGAGATCCTAACAAAGGTGTTGTGCAGCGCTTATATACCCTGAAGACGCGCGAATCTGTTTTCTGATTGGTCCGGCAGTGACCCACATCAACTACGGTATAATTATGCATACACAAAGTAACAAACAACTTTTTAGCGAATATGACGTATTGCAGGATGTTGTCTAGACAAACCTCTGTATACATTGTAACAGGATAACAGTAGAATAATTAGGTATTAGTTTATTTACTATAAATTGCAAAACAATACCATTTTTTTTAGCTAATTATAATTATAATTACTAAATAAAATAATAAATATATATTACTGAAAAGAGTATGTAAATTACATGATATAGCAATTTTTTGTAGTAATCACACCAGTTAGTTTACTCTCTATCCGGTTTGTAGTTGCAGAGAGAGATGACCTCTCATTTTAAACATACATGTATAATATATCCCATTTTTAAACGGTAAAGGATTTAGATATAAATTTAAGATCTGTTTTTCTTATTGAAAGATTTAATTACTTTTCAGTAAAATGTTTCTATATTAAAACCTGTTGGTTTATATGCAGATAAACGTTAGATTTAGTTAATCAGATGTAAATTGTATTCGTAAACTATTTTTAGTACTTATTAGTTACTTAAAATAGGCATGATAATGAGAGATAATTTATTTAGATGAAACAGCAAAAAACAATACCATTGAATTAGCTAATTGTACTGCAAGTATAATCAATAAATAGAATACAATAACGTGTGTCATCATCTCGTTATAAATTCTACATACATTCTATATATATAAAAATGCAAATAACGTTCTCAATTTCAAAGGTCAATTTAATTTAAAGCTATAGGAGTTGTATAATTGTATAAATTTAATTGCTTTGTAAGAACTATAAGTTTATATATCCGGTTTTGGTATACTTGCAATCAGAGATGACCTTTCATTCACTGTTTAGGTACAAATACGATTCTTATTGAACGATTTTTAATGGTATGCGCATACTTATAATGAAGAAGGAATAAAAGGAAATCATGTTTTTATAACGTATTTATCAACAGATGACGCTTCATTCCGATTTGTAGTATAATTCCAATTATATCATAGTACACCAATGAATACCTGTAGGTTTTTTCCTCTCGATTGCCGAACGCTCCGTCGGACTCGTGGATGGCGCCACCGTCGTTTTTGAGAAATTTCGAAATCCAAGATGGCGACCCTTTTTTTTTCTGAAAGGCCGTATCTCGGAACGGGTGGACCGATTCGGTCGGGGGGCGTCGGTGACGAAAAGACAAAATTTTCGACTTTTTTTAACCCCCATTTTCGTGAACATTTTCCTCACCCTCATTTTCCATTTTTGCGCGATATCTCGGGAACGGTTATTAGACCCGTCGAGTTTGTACTCTAACATCGTCGACGGCGCATCACCACCTTCAGTCCGGAGATATTTCGTAACTAAACGATTAGATCAAACAAAAGCAGTTCAAATAGCCCAAACCAGCTACAAACCATACAAACCAGAAACCAGCTAAACCAGCTCCAAACCAGCTACAAACCAGCTACAAACCAGCTTCAAACCAGCTCCAAACCAGCTCCAAACCAGCTCCAAACCAGCTCCAAACCAGCTTATGCTTATACAGCTTAAATACAAGGATTATGTTGGAACTTATATATAGAAGTAAAGAAGAATTTCAAATGTGAACAATGATAGTTATACTGTAGGTAGCAACTCGGTTATCTGAGAGGGGAGTCCGGATCACCACTTCTGCCCCTCATTCCATGTAACACTTCAAATTGTGTATTTAAGACGGAGCGGTTCCACTACAGTGTCAGTCCGTCTTTATGCGCCACCAAGTAAAGTTTTCAAGCGGTGTTACATCATGTCTTCAAAGAATAGTAAGTGTTAGTTTCGTATTGCATCTCTCCCGGCTACCCTTCCTATGCAACACGTACAGAGCCCTTCTTCACATCAACCGACACTTCAGCATATAGTTATTATTCTTTGTGTGTTGCAGCAAAAATGTTCCAATGTGAATGTCTCAAGAAATTTACTCGAAAGGATTCTTTACTGAGACATCAAAAAAGAGCATGCTGGATGTCAGTATCTACTCCACCATCTGGCATGCAGGAGGTTTCGTTACAAAACCAAACCACAGGGAGCAATGTGGTGCAAGGGATCGCTTCCGACGATAACAAAGCAGTACATGGACATGTTACTGATTCATTTGTGCAACCAGGACCATCTGGGGTAAACTATGCGAAGGATAATGCGAAACCCGGACCATCAGGGTTGAGCAACTCAAGAAAGCGGAAGTCTGACCAACGCGATGAACCGGTACAACCGAAAAAAAGTGGTGAAAGAGTGCATTGCACAGATTGTTCAATGGATGTACCTAGGTATGCATTCCAAGGACACCTCAGAAGCAATAGGCATAAAGCTAATGTCTGTTTACTAGTCGATACTGGGGTCGAAGTGATTCGGAATGCGTTTAAACAACGCATTGTGTCGTACCGCCTGTCACCATGCAATACTCATACTGATGTGTTCACCTTTATGGCAGAGGTTAAAGGGAACGTATTGAAGGTAGTACAAAATCAGTTGCAGAAACACTACTCATTAAAATGTAATGTTGAGCTGTTTGGTTTATACTCGTTTATATGGCTTTATGTATAAACCTTTTCCTAATGCAGCTGCTTCCATTGCTTGGTTGTGTCGTTTGGTTTCGTCTAACGTTTTGTCGCAGCTTTTGCGTCAGTTACCGCTTTTGCGACTGCCGCAGCACCGCCACCTAGAGACCCTAAAGCTCCTAATGCTGCAAAGAGGGAATAAGAGGTATGAATCCCCACGTTTTGGTATTGGCAATATTCTGCTCTTGGGTGACAGATTTTTTGTGTTTTAGAGCGCTCAAGGCTTGCTGTATTGTGGATTTTAAAGATGATCGAAGTTTACCACCAACACGACGTCGGGCTAGAAGGACTGCTTTGTTAAACGAAATTGCTCTGCGAGAATGCTTCCTTCGTCGTGATTTGTTTCCCATTCCCAATTTATTTGTCCTTTCCTTGATTTGCCACCCATTCCCATTGTCCGTTTTCCTTCATACCAGCTATGGTTAATGCAGCTGCCCTTTCTCCAAAGGTAGCGTCGGTAGAACGAAATCTATTCCAAGCTTTTTGTTGTAAAGTATCTGCTATGTGTCGTTGTTCTAGATCGTTTGACTGGGAGTATGCAATATCGTGTTTTACACGTCCAATGCGTTAATACCTTTGTCGCCACGGAGCTAATCGTTTTTGTAAACGGGTGCCTGGCCCACAATATCGATATCCGGTATATGCAACTCCACGGGTAATTTATTTATTAAAGTATTAATTAATCCTGAACCTTTTTTTCCTCTGACGCTGAGATGTATACTTCATACCACACTGACTGTCACTTCACTACTAAACTTTCTGCACGTGGTGTATATATAGAAGCGTCATACAAGTCGTGGTTTAGTACCATAATGGGTGACATCCGTTCATTCCGCAAGATACAGAATTAACTATCAAAATTATGACATTACTCCTAACAAGGAGCAGTACTCTAAACACCGCGGTTTACTAAAAGGGGATGTAAACGAGGTATAATCGTCGGACCATCCGGCTGTGGAAAAACCAATGTTATGATTAGCTTATTAGAACATCCAAATGGTTTACGTTTTGAAAATGTCTATATATATTGCAAATCTTATATCAACCTAAATACCAGTACCTGCGGAGTTACTGGCACCATAAAGAAATTAGGTATTTCGAATACAGTGATAATAGTGATGTTATACCTAGTGAGTCCCGTAAAATTCAATAATGATTTTTGATGATGTAGCATGTCATAAACAAAATGAAATTAGAGATCATTTTTGTTTTGGCAGACATCGAAATAATGATTGTTTCTATCTGTGTCAAACGTATTCTTCAATTCCAAAACAGCTTATACGTGATAATGCTAATTTACTTATTCTTTTTCAACAAGATCACACTAATCTTAAGCATGTGTATGATGATCACGTTAATGTTGATATGTCATTTGATAGATTTAAAGACTTGTGTTGCTGTTGCTGGCGTGATAAATTCGGATTTCTTGTGATTGATAAAGAAAGTGATGTTAATAACGGTCGTTACCGTAAGAGATTTGACTGTTTCATTGCAGTATAAATAATCTACTAGGACTGTCAACGTACAGTCGTAATGGAGGAGCGCTTAGTACAAGACATTTTGCGTGCTCGCAAGAGTGTGCAACAGAAATATGCTAGTTTGAAAGAAGATACTGCACTTACAGAACGTGCAATGGAGCACACTTTAAACCTATTACACAACCATTAAAACAATTAATTACTAAAATGATGGTTCTCTCATCAAAGCTGAACCCCTTACGCCAGAAGTCGGAAAAAGGAGTCCATTGCACATGAAAATGAAGTATTTTTACATTATACACCGAAATCCTCTAGAATACGTAAGGAGCCGCGTACTATTGTTCCTGACACCATTCCCACCCTGTACAGGAATCTGTAATTGCTGATGACACACACGACGACGAGGTGGAAATTCCTACTTTACAACAATTGAAATCAGAACTACTAGCTGCTGGATCTCAACCCGCCTTTGAAGAGTATCTTAATCAATACCAAGGATTAGCGTACTACGTCGAAGGTATCTTTAGAGATACCGAAGATGAATATGACTTAACATGGTGTGCATTTTATTCCTGAAGAAGAGAAATTTTTATAGGCGATGCTGAACTAGATTTTGTTGGAGAAAATTTGCGAATCGCTCTTCCCGATGGATCATCCCTAGATTATGAGGAACACCGGGATTATATGAACTACTTTTTAAAAAGTTCCTACGGGATACAAAAGAGGGATCTACAGCAATACAATGACATTTTGCGTCGTACGCATGCTGCCCGACGTAATTATAACCCTGATGATCAAATCCGAGGAACTAATAGTAAGAAGTATATTGAAATCATTAAACCATTACTTCAGCCTAGAAAACGTTCTGCCACATCGTCTATTGCACCTCCAGCCACCAGATCTCGAACAACTTCTATATCCAAAAGAGGTGGTGGACTGCAGCTATTGCGATACAATAATAGACCTATTGAGTTTGTACCGTGGAATAATCCGAATAAGTTAGTCGATTGGGAATTATTAGGATCAATGTCGGCAGGAAATACTAGCAATCATAACGAAATAATATATATAATTGATGAACTACGTAACGCAAAAGTAATAAAGTAACAGAACTTGTTATAAATCTACCACTATAGTCATTTCCTTTCATTGTTACTACTATCACTAAAGATACTACTATGTCCACCAGTGATGCCAATAGATAAATTTGGTCATCTTCATCATCAAATGACAGTGATAAATTTGGAAAACATATTGATCATCGCAGTGATGCTACGAAGCAAAGTGATTTATATTACGAAACTTATTTTACCTTGCAAGGTGTCTTGCAACAGACAACAGTAGATATTCCATTGGGTATGAATGGTAGATATTTATTTCCTACAGAGGGAAAAATATTGTACTGTAAGTGGTCACCTCGAGATATTCATCTTCGAGTGGATACTGTAGTATATACACCGCTGTTTCTAAACAATAAAACTATTCGTAAGGTGTGATTCAACCTATAATTCCAAAAGATATCAATTTCGACAAAGAACAATTATTCATCCTAGAGATTGTACTACAATCCAAAGTAAAAATGAGTAAAGCCGATGTTGTTGAAGAACTGCACAAACCTGCAAGAAGAAATTTTCCGCGGCGTTGTGTTGTACTAAAAGGTTTAAATGATCTCTTTCAAGCTGATTTAGTGGAAATGATACCTTATGCTCATGAATAAAGGATTTCGATATATTTTAGTAATAATAATGCCTTCTCTAAATATGTCTGGGCTTTCCCATCAAACGCAAGAATGGTAAACTAGTTGCGGAGGTAATGGATAAACTGATATCTGGATTTGCAAAAGATGCCTACGCATATACAAACTGATATGGGAACGGAGTTTTATAATGCAGAATTTAAAAAGTAATGAAAAATTCAATATCAATCATTACAGTAGTTATTCCACCTTGAAAAGTAGCATAGTCGAACGTGTCAATCAAACTTAAAGCAATAATGTGGAAAACATTCAGCATGCAAGGATCATATAAGTGGCTATCAATCTTGCCTCAAATTGTTACCGATTATAATTCAAGAAAGCATAGAACAACCGTATAAACCGGTAGATGTAACGGAAAAGAATGCTGCAGATATTTTGCAACATTTAAAATGTCAGAAAGTTCTTGACCGTAAAACACCTAAATTTAAAGTGGGGAACATGTACGCATTAGCAAACATAGAGTATATTCTCTAAGGGTACACCCTAATTGGAGTTACGAAGTCTTTCGAATATCAACAGTTAAACGTTCAAGCCCACTCACCTACACATTACGTGATAGTCGAGATGAAGAGATTCAAGGTCGGTTCTATGAGCCCGAACTACAAAGTGTTAAACATCCAGACATTCACCTAGTTGAACGTGTCATCCGACGTCAAGGGAATAAAGCTCTCGTTAAGTGGTTGGGTTTTGATACTTCTCACAATTCCTGGATTTCTACCAAAGACATTGTGTAATACGCTAATTAACCTTAATTATATATACTGTAATATTAATATGCAATAAACAGATCTTTTTTTACTTTTTTTATTAATACTATCCTATACATATATATCACTACATACTACTAAAGCGCCTGACAAACACACACACTCACGATGCTGTTTTTCGAGAATTGGTGAAATTATATTACTACAGTCATCTATTCTTTTTTAAATCGTGCAGAATCTCTAGCTAATTGTTCCCATTCTCCTTTTCGCGCATGCCTGTGCCAACTCCCATACTACTATAAATAGTGAACTACGTTTTGGACTCATTAATGCGCACCTTCTTCACTGGGTGAGTCGTCATCTGATGACTCAAAATTCGGTAAATATCTTCTATTTCGTGTATAAATTGCTCCAATGATATTTCTTTAAGGTCTTCTATTAATCGCTTTATACAACAAATACACTCTATATCATCCTACATGCGATGTTAAGTATTTTTCACAAAGGCGTATTCCTCCCCATACTTATTAACTAGATTATTTAAATAGTCATCACTAAATCTACCCATTCCATACACTTTTTCATGATCAGCATCGAATTCTAATGATTGTAACTATATTAGTCTTTGGACTGCACTAACACAATCTACAGCTTTAGGCCACGACTCCGCACTATAACACATCCACATATTGACTAACATCTAATACTATCCACTATTGACTACAAGCGCGTTACCCCCCTTTCAGTTATAGGTTTGGCAAGATCCATATCCATATATAGTTTCTCCTTGGCAAATTCTTCCATTTCCAGAAGGCAGGCTATGTTGACCTCAAATACATCATGCAATGGACTATAACTTGGTGAATGTTACATTCAGGAATTGCCGCTGCCGACTTTATTAGGTTTTATAAAACTCTGGAAAGTTCACAGTATCTGCCAACTCCAATCGGTAATATATTATCTTCAAAAGCTTCCATAACTGTTCTATAGACTCCCATCCTAAATAGATCACAGAGGCGTATAATTTTTTTCTTGTTAATATTTTCGTACGAGGCAGTCTTCGATCCCAGTTTGGTAGGTAGCCATGTTCCTTCAGGACTGTAGAAATAATTAGTAATCACCCCTTGATTATCCATAAGTATACGCCATTCCTGCTTGTCAAACACCACTCCACCACTCTTCGATCCACCTAGTTTTACGACTGGCTCAAATCCAAATTTGGGCGATAGATCGACACTAACAAACTTTGTTTTACTTTTATTTAAGAAATAATGCACATTATTAAGCAAAATATCGCAATATTTACTTGAACTTATAGCACCGATAATCTTCGCCTTTTCTATGGCTTGACGTAATTAGCTAGTGAGAAAATCGAAATTCCTCGAAAACTATCAAAGATAGATATAGGATATATTTGACAAAATGATAGATTTTTAATCCCGAATAAAATGAAATAAAAATATATAGGGTGTGCAATTAAAAAACTGATTTTTTAATTTGAGAATTTTCAAATTTGAATGGTTATAACAAACACCCTGTTGAGAAAATTAGAAATACTACTCGGTCTAAACGTTAGTATAATATCACTCATTTTTCACACGAAATATCAATTTTTTTATTGTGAAATAACGGAACAATTGCCCATTCATCAACCCCACGAAAATGACCATAATGATCTTTAAACGCGAATATCTCAAGAACTAAAACTTTCAGCCAATATTTGTATGACAAAATATGTTTGTATGGACACGTAGAATTAAAAACTAAAATCAAATACGGGTGTTCTATTTAAAAAATCATTTTTTCACGTCCTGCTTTTCTGGCACACCCTGTATAACTTCCAATATTTTAAAAAATGGACACTTCTTACCTCTACCCCATGGTCCATACAATATTTACACAAATAATTCTAGTTAAGCATAAACTTACTTTACTCTATCGTTGGGACACCCTGTACATAATAAATGAGGACAGCAGAAACAATAAAAATTAAACTACAAAAATCAACAAATAACTGTGTGGAATGTGAAATTGGAAAATACCCTAACAATAATGGCTATGTAATGCACTTTCTGTTATATTTTTAATTGGTTTAAAACGTAAACTATACTATTTATTATTTATATACATAAATTACATACACAAGGATTACATGAGCACAAGGATTTTTTTAAATTTATATTATACAACTTAAGGTACATATTAAATGAGGACAACATAAACAACAAACTATTCTATTTATTATTTATATAGAAAAATTACTTGCAAAAACTGACAAAGACCTTTACATTTCTGTTGAGGAGCTTGAAATGTTTAAACTACTATCGGAATCTTCTCCTACATTTATTATTAACTGTTCTACGTGCACATCAATTATATGTTCTTTTTGTCGATAGTTTTCCTCAAGTTTTTTTACATGTTCCACGCAGTTTTCGCATAAATCGCCCGGTAAATTATTCATTACTTCAGTACATAACGTTAACACGTCTTTCATTTTATATGTGTTATTTTGCTTTGCCACTTTATTTTTAGTGTAAGCCCAAATAAGTTCAATTTCGTTGAACTCACAGTGGGCAACTGGTAACCACAACAATTTAACATCATCAGTCATTTTTGATTACCAGTTGCACTTCACCGAACACGTCCAGTATATTTGCTCTTCGGCATCTAAAATTTGACTTTTATCATTAGAAATTGTAGATTATTTACAAATCATCACACTTCATTTTCTTTATACTTCACACTTGTACGATCTAAACT
This sequence comes from Vesta saturnalis, assembly GCA_036346205.1. Taxonomy (NCBI): domain Eukaryota; kingdom Metazoa; phylum Arthropoda; class Insecta; order Coleoptera; family Lampyridae; genus Vesta; species Vesta saturnalis. The sequence continues at coordinate 1,154,153 of JARFJB010002198.1, read as the reverse complement.
TGAGTACTCTGATTTAATATGGTATCCAACTCATGAAGTACAAAAATGCGCAATGAGAACATCCAGCGTAAATTTCTAAAATATGTCACATTTAAAATTGAAGGTCACTATCCTGAAAGGATTTCTGAATGAACTGTTACTTTCACGCTTTAATTTTCAATCCATGGATTTACGACGTGTGCGCAATAGTATAAAATTTTTACACGGTTTATTACATAACCATATTGATTGCTCCTACCTCTCATCACGTTTAAACTTTTCGATTCCTATTCGAACGTCAAGATTTCCACTGATACTTACGTATCCAACATCAAGAACAAATATTTTGTTTAAAGCACCAACCGTAAGGTTATCCTTAAACTTTAATGTAATTTGTCAGCACTATGATGTTAGTCTTAATTCGTAACCGGAATTATTGAGAGCAGTAATTAGCATGCAATTTTAATTTTCAACGCAATCAAATTATGTTCGAATAAATTTTGTAATCGAATAATTTGTTTAGTTCTAACTTTAGGTATTTAGAATATAATTTTTAAGCTTTACTATATTAGTTATTATTGTTAAATATACATTTTTTTGTTGGATAATGTTGCAATAATTTATATTTACTTACACTACTAATTAATTGTTATGCTCGTTGTTCTGTAATTGGATTTATTCTGTAGAACAACAATAAACCTATTATTATTATTATTATTATTATTATTATTATTATTATTATGTTTATTATTATCACCACGCATTTCTTTTGCTACTGTTTCAAGCAAATACACTTTTTGTGAAGATAGGGTTTCGCCCTGATTAAAAATTCCGCTCTTATCAAATGGTTGATATTAGTTGTTCCTTCTGGTAAGGGTATCTCTTGTTTCTCCATCCAGGAAATGATGTCTGCCTTTCGCCAGGCAGTAGTGGGATTTCTAAAATTTTGATCCAGCATAGTATAGTATGATATGATAATCATCACTGCTCTTTTGTCCAATGTAACACTTCCATCAACAAATCCTCGACAACTTCCAATATGAAGAATAATTACGCGTTTTCAGAACCGCTTGGTATTTTTATACTTTCCTGAAATCCGTTCACTTCCTATAAATATTTAAAACAAGAATATAGTTATATGCATACTAAAAGAAATGGCGTATTTTCAGAAGACTTTTATGTGATGAAGGAGTATATATGATAAAAAATACATTTGTTAAGTGTACCTGCAATACTCCGCGATGACGATTGAAATTATCATGCCTTTCCTCCGTTGACACATCCACCTGCCATCCTTTTGGTCTTGGTATGATCTGCTCCACACCATGTTTCATCCATGCAAAAAAATCTCCCAACCGTTATCACGAAAATCCTTTATTCGTCTCAAAAATTCGGCACTTTGTGCCGCAACTGAAGGACATCCATTAAAATAGGTTTTTTTATTAAATTTTTTGTAAGTAAACTTTAGACTTGTTAACCATCTGCGTAGGGTACTTGTGCTTATACGTGGGAAATCTTCAACTTCGTTATTTAATCTGGTATGCACTTTTTTACATTAGGAATCTTTCCTTCAACGTAAAAATCCAACACGATCGATCTAATAACATCCGGAATATACTCTTCTATAGTAATAGTAGGGCGTCCAGTACTGGTCCTTGGATTAGACGTACCATTTTCGTTCTTTTCTTCAGCCAATACTCGATAAACGGAGGGCTGGGAGGTGTTAAGACACTTTGCCGTGCGTCCAATAACTTTATTCACATCTTCATATAATACACACGATTTCTCTTCTTGAAAATAGTTTTTGGCATTTAATATTAGCCTCTTTTCCGCAAATGTTAAAGCTTTTGGCATTTTTAAAATATGTTTACCAACACAACCGAACTTCTACAACAGTACTGTGGTAACTAATAAGTAATTCGTAACAATTTTACGTTATTTCCGAAAATATGTTACTCCTAAGAACACTACAATTAATTGTAATATAACAGAAAGCGCATTAAATAGTCACTGTTACGGTATTTTCCAATTTCACATTCCACACAATTACTTGTTAATTTTTGTAGTTTACTATTTATTGTTTCTATTGTCCTTATTTAATATGCATCTTAAATTGTATAATATAAATTAACAAAAATCCTTGTACTCATACCAAATGTCTTGATTAATATTCTTAATAAATCGGCCGATAAAATAATGTCAGTCTTCAAGCAACGTTTATTTTAGCAGTGTGGAGCTCGATTTCGTGCATCGCGGATGCGACGGAATTCGTATTGAGTCGTCGATCGGTAGCTCGTCCAACGTAGCCCGTTCTCTCTCTCAACTGAGAATTTAATTATTCATTAATTGGGATTAAACTACATGCTAAATGCGTGTACTTTAATACGGAACGTTGAAGAACAATTAAAACCTACAAGTCGGTCTGCTTAAAACGTATCGAGTTTGCACGCATCGAGAACACATTTTTTTCAAAATTTAAATATTTCTTCAAAATGTGAAATTGCAGTTACCTTTATATTACTTTGATATGCCACTGGTTACAGTTTCGCACATTTTAAAACAAAAATAAGAAAGCTACGAGCACTGAATCCGACCGTATGTAAAACACGGACCGCAAAACTCTATTTTGTATGATAATTTAATCTTTAATTCACAAAGTTGAGCGTCTAAAAATTTATGTTTTCAGCGTATTATTATATGTCTACAGAGAAATCTCTGCCAAGTTTCACATCAATTGCGCTTACAATAAAAACGTTATAGGTTTTCAAACCTATCTTGCCTTTTGAAACCGATAGTAGTACAGTTTTAGTATTTTTAGTATTATTATTATAAACATTATTTGCAATAATATGTATATAAGCAAAAAAACTTGTAGATTAACAATCAAAAACGTAAACAAAAAGTGTAATGTTAGATGAAACGAGAAGGAATTTGTATAACAGATACATTGGCATGATTGCCATATATAACCATTTTTTAATTTTATATTCAAACGCATGAATGTTATTGGGGTTTTAACCGAAAGATTTAAATGTTTTTCAGTCTAACCGAGTTGTTATGAAATATTTTTGTAAAGTTATAACATTGCCCAACCAAAATAATGATACGAACACCCGCTTACACAGGTAAACTGTATGGTAACGACCTAGCTCAGTGGTAGGGTCGTGGTTCGTACTCAAACAACTAAAAAGGTGATCGTTGTTACGTGGTCGTGATTTTATCAAATATATGCGGTTAGTTTCGAAATTATTAATTGTTCTTTATATTGTACATCAAAAATGTAGTATAAGTTCATGCAATTGAACTTGATAACGCATACATTTTGGGAAGTTTTCGCTTGTAACGTTTTATTTTGACTATTGCGCATGTGGAAAGTATTCGAAATTTTGGCGCTTTTGGATAACTTGCATTCATGGGATGCATTTTTCTCGTAAACCGTTGGTCCTAGCGACTTCAATAAGGTATACCTTCCTGTAGCAGAAAAGATGGGAAAACAAATTTCTCCAGTCGAAAATGACATGTAGTGCAAGGAAAAAAGTGAGGACCGATTCAAACAAGATGGAAACCTGTATGTGGCGCCCTATATCAGTAATAAAAGAACTAAGGTCATATTTGAATTCTGCGTGATAAAAATCCCCCGTATACAAAATTTCGTCTGCTTATTACATCATTGTAAAAGACATTAAAAAAAACAAAAAAATTATTAAACTTCAACACCCTATATCTTTTAAACGAAGACGTAGCGGACCCAAGTTCATAGGAACCTTTTTTCTTATTTTAGTATCCTCTATCACGTGCCACTATGCATGGCACCCTGTATATATATATATATATATATATATATATATATATACACATATCTGTAGGTTAATGCACTTCTAAATAAACGTGCGATATTATTTGTAGCCTTTCAGGTATAGCGAAGATCTGCTGGTCCCAGAACCACTTGTGATTACGTTCAGGTAAGCAAGTTGTATGAGTATTTAAGCGAGCTGAAAAGCTACGTAATTAGGCATTACAACCCCGTTTGTGTCATTCCAAATACTCTGGCGCCCTTTTCTGTTTTATGTCAACACCTATTGTGTTTTAGTTAGTTTTAGTTTAGTTCAATGTATACATGGATAAATGTGTTAGACAAGCATGTACCGATACAAATGGTGTAATGGTTGGTGACGTAAATGTATGACTTCTGGTGTATGCAGATGACACAGTCCGAATGAGCTACAAACCGCTCTGAGGAAGTTTGATACAGTCAGTGAGAGCTTGGACCTAAAGGTAAACGTGAACAAAAGTAAGATTGTGGTGTTCAATCGGGAAGGTGGAAAGGAGAGTAGGGTATTTACTCTGCAAGATGAAATTGTGGAGCAAGTGGACGAGCTGGTATATCTGGGTAGAATGTTTACTTCAGATGGTACAATGGAGGGACGAGATTGGAGATTGGTGATTGGAGGGCTGGATGGAAAGTGATTGGAAGTATGTGGACGTTAATGAGAAACGAAAGCATTAGCCTAGCTGCGTAACGAGCAATCTATAATGGCGTGGTCACATCAGTATTGTATCGAAGTGAGACATGGGTATGTCAAAAAAAGTACGAAAGAAAAATAAATTACGTGGGTACGAGATTTCTGAGAAGCGCGTGTGGTAAAACAAGAAGAGACAAGATAAAGAATGAATGCATAATGAGGGAGTGTGGCGAGGAAAAGACGACGATGGATAGATATAAAAGTAGTACATTACGTTAGTTTGGTAACATTGAGAAAATGAACAACGCAAGGTTAACGAAGCAAATATATGTGGGTGAACTTAGAGGAAAGGCTGGGCCTGATAGGCCTCGTAAAACTTGGCTGAATGTAGTAGAATGTATGATAAAGGAAAGAAAGATGAGATTTAAAAATAAAAGGGGATGTCAGAGACAATGGTTGAATCTTGCGGAAGCTAGGGTGGTATGCGGAGATAGAAAAGCATAGAGAAAGATTGTGAATGAGAAATAAAGAAGAGGTAGGGATCGTTTTGCCTACCCCGCAAGAGAATGGCGTGAAGGTTAAGCTAAGAGGTTAAGCTAAGTTAAGTTAAGTAAGGTATCCCAGTGAGCGCAAAATTAAGTAACACCGTACCCACCCCAACAACCGAACTATCCGGTCAACCCCAATTTTACCTGTTATCCCGTTCTACTGCCAGTTTATACCGTAACAGGTAAAGTTGGTGCCACAGTTTTTCGTACATTTTTCATGTTTTTTTTCTTGGTGGCATCTTAGGATAGTGTCACCGTATTTTTTTATTTTTATTGTGTTATTTACGCGTAGTGAAGTAAAATACGAAGTAGCCATTAGAGGTGGTGATTTATCGTTAGGGGTAACAACTTCACGCGCGTTGCTATGTAACATTTTCAATGAAGAAGGAGGAGGTAAAATTAGGTCACGATTAATCTTTCGATTTCGAAACAGACAAAATTGCTATTGAAGAAACTAAAGTTGAATTAGAAAAATTATTAGATGAAGTCAAAACTAACCCGTCCACAAAAATTTTAGCGACTATCGAAACAAAACTCACGTATTTATTAGGTAGAATTAACAACTAAGTTCCGAGAACGGATACCGGTATTAAAATTAAAGTTTATTTATCGAATGTATTCCAATCTAAATATGAAATTTTGGACGGACAAGCATTTTTAAAAAGCGACGGACGTTTAATTGAAGAACACGTTCAGGCTGTGAAAAATTACGTACCGTCTAGTCGAAAACGATCCGACTTGGAAATAGACTTAGCCTATGTGGGAGAAGCCCTTTCGGAGGCTCGAAACGTGGAAGTTAAGAAAATGCCGATTCAGGAAGTTTGCGTTAATTCTTGGGAGAGGGAGGATAAGCGTGTCGAGAATAATCAAGATAATAGTAAACTTTGTTGGAATTGCTAGGAGCTATATTGCGTCGAAATGTCAGACACCGAGGAAAAAAAGATTTTGCTGTGGATGCGGGAAGGTAGATTTTACCGTCAACAGTTGTCCGAAATGTTAAAAGTCGAGAACCAGGTAAAGGACGACGAGAGACGATTCAATGCAGTTAAAATTTTTGGGTAAGTATTATTAGGATTATTAGATGGTGGGTCATCGGAGACCATTATTGGGGGTAAGGGATAAGAAAATTTAAGTCATTTGGGAGTAAAATGAATAGAAAGTAGACGTCTACCTATTGGCCAATGGCCAATCTGTTAAAAGTATCGGATCAGCACGTCCCCATTAGGAAGAATGGTAACGATTAACGTCAGTAGGTAGAGTTGGACTTAGAACAAAAACCGGTTTACATTTCCAAGGTCGCAAAAGCGCAATGTGACCTAAATATACATCATTACCACAAAACCAGGGTCACAAAGCTTTCCTATTCCACTACTACAAGGCCATCACAGACCGAAATACATATTTACCACAGAAACACCGCTTTCTTGTTCCACTACCACAAGGCCATCCGTGTCAAAACCACGCTTTCCTGTTCCACAATTACAAGGCTATCCGGACAACATTACCACAAAGGTCATAAACCTCGCTTGTCTGTTCCATTACTATATTCATGTTGCACAATAACATCCGTGTGACCCAAAACTTGTATGTTTTTTTTGTCCACTTGTATGCTTTTGTTTTTCCCACTTGTATGTTTTTTGCTCACCCACAAAATAAAAGAAAACGATATGTTAATATATGTACAAACAAAAAAATAAAGACATGTACAAATTATATATAAGTACATGAAATTGTAAGGAATCATGTACAAATTATAGAAAGACAGACATGTACAAATTGTATATACAAACAAAGACATGTAAAAATTATACATTTAATTCACGTAGAAATACAGACATGTACAAATTATATATATGGAAATAAAGACATAAATTATAATTAGAAACATGTAAGATATGATTTGCTTTATTAAAACATGTTGATTTACAATACGTTAGTAAGCTTTTAACAAAACAGTTGTAATACTGAGGATAATAAATAGGATAATAAAAGTGTAACACATGTTAGCAGCGATAAACACACTACTAGACTGACAGAAATAATTAGTCTAGACACTACATAATTAAAAAAATCAACATAACATACTTCATCACATAATCTATAATAGTCGTCATCGTACACATATTGTGTTATGTGCAACATGAGGCAGTATTCACCGTGTGACATGTACCAAACTTCACAAAGCCACACACACACACTCACACACTCAAACACACACACTAACACTACACATTCACAGTATGCTTACCGACGATGGAGTTGGTCCGAAGGTACTGAAGTGCTGCCTTAGGGTGCAAAGTTAGATTTGCAACCCCAAGTGTTGGATCTCGAGAGAATGGCAGTCTCACCACTCCGTACAACGATGTTTAATACTTGGGACAACTGAGATCCTAACAAAGGTGTTGTGCAGCGCTTATATACCCTGAAGACGCGCGAATCTGTTTTCTGATTGGTCCGGCAGTGACCCACATCAACTACGGTATAATTATGCATACACAAAGTAACAAACAACTTTTTAGCGAATATGACGTATTGCAGGATGTTGTCTAGACAAACCTCTGTATACATTGTAACAGGATAACAGTAGAATAATTAGGTATTAGTTTATTTACTATAAATTGCAAAACAATACCATTTTTTTTAGCTAATTATAATTATAATTACTAAATAAAATAATAAATATATATTACTGAAAAGAGTATGTAAATTACATGATATAGCAATTTTTTGTAGTAATCACACCAGTTAGTTTACTCTCTATCCGGTTTGTAGTTGCAGAGAGAGATGACCTCTCATTTTAAACATACATGTATAATATATCCCATTTTTAAACGGTAAAGGATTTAGATATAAATTTAAGATCTGTTTTTCTTATTGAAAGATTTAATTACTTTTCAGTAAAATGTTTCTATATTAAAACCTGTTGGTTTATATGCAGATAAACGTTAGATTTAGTTAATCAGATGTAAATTGTATTCGTAAACTATTTTTAGTACTTATTAGTTACTTAAAATAGGCATGATAATGAGAGATAATTTATTTAGATGAAACAGCAAAAAACAATACCATTGAATTAGCTAATTGTACTGCAAGTATAATCAATAAATAGAATACAATAACGTGTGTCATCATCTCGTTATAAATTCTACATACATTCTATATATATAAAAATGCAAATAACGTTCTCAATTTCAAAGGTCAATTTAATTTAAAGCTATAGGAGTTGTATAATTGTATAAATTTAATTGCTTTGTAAGAACTATAAGTTTATATATCCGGTTTTGGTATACTTGCAATCAGAGATGACCTTTCATTCACTGTTTAGGTACAAATACGATTCTTATTGAACGATTTTTAATGGTATGCGCATACTTATAATGAAGAAGGAATAAAAGGAAATCATGTTTTTATAACGTATTTATCAACAGATGACGCTTCATTCCGATTTGTAGTATAATTCCAATTATATCATAGTACACCAATGAATACCTGTAGGTTTTTTCCTCTCGATTGCCGAACGCTCCGTCGGACTCGTGGATGGCGCCACCGTCGTTTTTGAGAAATTTCGAAATCCAAGATGGCGACCCTTTTTTTTTCTGAAAGGCCGTATCTCGGAACGGGTGGACCGATTCGGTCGGGGGGCGTCGGTGACGAAAAGACAAAATTTTCGACTTTTTTTAACCCCCATTTTCGTGAACATTTTCCTCACCCTCATTTTCCATTTTTGCGCGATATCTCGGGAACGGTTATTAGACCCGTCGAGTTTGTACTCTAACATCGTCGACGGCGCATCACCACCTTCAGTCCGGAGATATTTCGTAACTAAACGATTAGATCAAACAAAAGCAGTTCAAATAGCCCAAACCAGCTACAAACCATACAAACCAGAAACCAGCTAAACCAGCTCCAAACCAGCTCCAAACCAGCTCCAAACCAGCTCCAAACCAGCTCCAAACCAGCAAACCAGCTCCAAACCAGCTCCAAACCAGCTTATGCTTATACAGCTTAAATACAAGGATTATGTTGGAACTTATATATAGAAGTAAAGAAGAATTTCAAATGTGAACAATGATAGTTATACTGTAGGTAGCAACTCGGTTATCTGAGAGGGGAGTCCGGATCACCACTTCTGCCCCTCATTCCATGTAACACTTCAAATTGTGTATTTAAGACGGAGCGGTTCCACTACAGTGTCAGTCCGTCTTTATGCGCCACCAAGTAAAGTTTTCAAGCGGTGTTACATCATGTCTTCAAAGAATAGTAAGTGTTAGTTTCGTATTGCATCTCTCCCGGCTACCCTTCCTATGCAACAACAGAGCCCTCTTCACATCAACCGACACTTCAGCATATAGTTATTATTCTTTGTGTGTTGCAGCAAAAATGTTCCAATGTGAATGTCTCAAGAAATTTACTCGAAAGGATTCTTTACTGAGACATCAAAAAAGAGCATGCTGGATGTCAGTATCTACTCCACCATCTGGCATGCAGGAGGTTTCGTTACAAAACCAAACCACAGGGAGCAATGTGGTGCAAGGGATCGCTTCCGACGATAACAAAGCAGTACATGGACATGTTACTGATTCATTTGTGCAACCAGGACCATCTGGGGTAAACTATGCGAAGGATAATGCGAAACCCGGACCATCAGGGTTGAGCAACTCAAGAAAGCGGAAGTCTGACCAACGCGATGAACCGGTACAACCGAAAAAAAGTGGTGAAAGAGTGCATTGCACAGATTGTTCAATGGATGTACCTAGGTATGCATTCCAAGGACACCTCACAATAGGCATAAAGCTAATGTCTGTTTACTAGTCGATACTGGGGTCGAAGTGATTCGAATGCGTTTAAACAACGCATTGTGTCGTACCGCCTGTCACCATGCAATACTCATACTGATGTGTTCACCTTTATGGCAGAGGTTAAAGGAACGTATTGAAGGTAGTACAAATCAGTTGCAGAAACACTACTCATTAAAATGTAATGTTGAGCTGTTTGGTTTATACTCGTTTATATGGCTTTATGTATAAACCTTTTCCTAATGCAGCTGCTTCCATTGCTTGGTTGTGTCGTTTGGTTTCGTCTAACGTTTTGTCGCAGCTTTTGCGTCAGTTACCGCTTTTGCGACTGCCGCAGCACCGCCACCTAGAGACCCTAAAGCTCCTAATGCTGCAAAGAGGGAATAAGAGGTATGAATCCCCACGTTTTGGTATTGGCAATATTCTGCTCTTGGGTGACAGATTTTTTGTGTTTTAGAGCGCTCAAGGCTTGCTGTATTGTGGATTTTAAAGATGATCGAAGTTTACCACCAACACGACGTCGGGCTAGAAGGACTGCTTTGTTAAACGAAATTGCTCTGCGAGAATGCTTCCTTCGTCGTGATTTGTTTCCCATTCCCAATTTATTTGTCCTTTCCTTGATTTGCCACCCATTCCCATTGTCCGTTTTCCTTCATACCAGCTATGGTTAATGCAGCTGCCCTTTCTCCAAAGGTAGCGTCGGTAGAACGAAATCTATTCCAAGCTTTTTGTTGTAAAGTATCTGCTATGTGTCGTTGTTCTAGATCGTTTGACTGGGAGTATGCAATATCGTGTTTTACACGTCCAATGCGTTAATACCTTTGTCGCCACGGAGCTAATCGTTTTTGTAAACGGGTGCCTGGCCCACAATATCGATATCCGGTATATGCAACTCCACGGGTAATTTATTTATTAAAGTATTAATTAATCCTGAACCTTTTTTTCCTCTGACGCTGAGATGTATACTTCATACCACACTGACTGTCACTTCACTACTAAACTTTCTGCACGTGGTGTATATATAGAAGCGTCATACAAGTCGTGGTTTAGTACCATAATGGGTGACATCCGTTCATTCCGCAAGATACAGAATTAACTATCAAAATTATGACATTACTCCTAACAAGGAGCAGTACTCTAAACACCGCGGTTTACTAAAAGGGGATGTAAACGAGGTATAATCGTCGGACCATCCGGCTGTGGAAAAACCAATGTTATGATTAGCTTATTAGAACATCCAAATGGTTTACGTTTTGAAAATGTCTATATATATTGCAAATCTTATATCAACCTAAATACCAGTACCTGCGGAGTTACTGGCACCATAAAGAAATTAGGTATTTCGAATACAGTGATAATAGTGATGTTATACCTAGTGAGTCCCGTAAAATTCAATAATGATTTTTGATGATGTAGCATGTCATAAACAAAATGAAATTAGAGATCATTTTGTTTTGGCAGACATCGAAATAATGATTGTTTCTATCTGTGTCAAACGTATTCTTCAATTCCAAAACAGCTTATACGTGATAATGCTAATTTACTTATTCTTTTTCAACAAGATCACACTAATCTTAAGCATGTGTACGATGATCACGTTAATGTTGATATGTCATTTGATAGATTTAAAGACTTGTGTTGCTGTTGCTGGCGTGATAAATTCGGATTTCTTGTGATTGATAAAGAAAGTGATGTTAATAACGGTCGTTACCGTAAGAGATTTGACTGTTTCATTGCAGTATAAATAATCTACTAGGACTGTCAACGTACAGTCGTAATGGAGGAGCGCTTAGTACAAGACATTTTGCGTGCTCGCAAGAGTGTGCAACAGAAATATGCTAGTTTGAAAGAAGATACTGCACTTACAGAACGTGCAATGGAGCACACTTTAAACCTATTACACAACCATTAAAACAATTAATTACTAAAATGATGGTTCTCTCATCAAAGCTGAACCCCTTACGCCAGAAGTCGGAAAAAGGAGTCCATTGCACATGAAAATGAAGTATTTTTACATTATACACCGAAATCCTCTAGAATACGTAAGGAGCCGCGTACTATTGTTCCTGACACCATTCCCACCCTGTACAGGAATCTGTAATTGCTGATGACACACACGACGACGAGGTGGAAATTCCTACTTTACAACAATTGAAATCAGAACTACTAGCTGCTGGATCTCAACCCGCCTTTGAAGAGTATCTTAATCAATACCAAGGATTAGCGTACTACGTCGAAGGTATCTTTAGAGATACCGAAGATGAATATGACTTAACATGGTGTGCATTTTATTCCTGAAGAAGAGAAATTTTTATAGGCGATGCTGAACTAGATTTTGTTGGAGAAAATTTGCGAATCGCTCTTCCCGATGGATCATCCCTAGATTATGAGGAACACCGGGATTATATGAACTACTTTTTAAAAAGTTCCTACGGGATACAAAAGAGGGATCTACAGCAATACAATGACATTTTGCGTCGTACGCATGCTGCCCGACGTAATTATAACCCTGATGATCAAATCCGAGGAACTAATAGTAAGAAGTATATTGAAATCATTAAACCATTACTTCAGCCTAGAAAACGTTCTGCCACATCGTCTATTGCACCTCCAGCCACCAGATCTCGAACAACTTCTATATCCAAAAGAGGTGGTGGACTGCAGCTATTGCGATACAATAATAGACCTATTGAGTTTGTACCGTGGAATAATCCGAATAAGTTAGTCGATTGGGAATTATTAGGATCAATGTCGGCAGGAAATACTAGCAATCATAACGAAATAATATATATAATTGATGAACTACGTAACGCAAAAGTAATAAAGTAACAGAACTTGTTATAAATCTACCACTATAGTCATTTCCTTTCATTGTTACTACTATCACTAAAGATACTACTATGTCCACCAGTGATGCCAATAGATAAATTTGGTCATCTTCATCATCAAATGACAGTGATAAATTTGGAAAACATATTGATCATCGCAGTGATGCTACGAAGCAAAGTGATTTATATTACGAAACTTATTTTACCTTGCAAGGTGTCTTGCAACAGACAACAGTAGATATTCCATTGGGTATGAATGGTAGATATTTATTTCCTACAGAGGGAAAAATATTGTACTGTAAGTGGTCACCTCGAGATATTCATCTTCGAGTGGATACTGTAGTATATACACCGCTGTTTCTAAACAATAAAACTATTCGTAAGGTGTGATTCAACCTATAATTCCAAAAGATATCAATTTCGACAAAGAACAATTATTCATCCTAGAGATTGTACTACAATCCAAAGTAAAAATGAGTAAAGCCGATGTTGTTGAAGAACTGCACAAACCTGCAAGAAGAAATTTTCCGCGGCGTTGTGTTGTACTAAAAGGTTTAAATGATCTCTTTCAAGCTGATTTAGTGGAAATGATACCTTATGCTCATGAATAAAGGATTTCGATATATTTTAGTAATAATAATGCCTTCTCTAAATATGTCTGGGCTTTCCCATCAAACGCAAGAATGGTAAACTAGTTGCGGAGGTAATGGATAAACTGATATCTGGATTTGCAAAAGATGCCTACGCATATACAAACTGATATGGGAACGGAGTTTTATAATGCAGAATTTAAAAAGTAATGAAAAATTCAATATCAATCATTACAGTAGTTATTCCACCTTGAAAAGTAGCATAGTCGAACGTGTCAATCAAACTTAAAGCAATAATGTGGAAAACATTCAGCATGCAAGGATCATATAAGTGGCTATCAATCTTGCCTCAAATTGTTACCGATTATAATTCAAGAAAGCATAGAACAACCGTATAAACCGGTAGATGTAACGGAAAAGAATGCTGCAGATATTTTGCAACATTTAAAATGTCAGAAAGTTCTTGACCGTAAAACACCTAAATTTAAAGTGGGGAACATGTACGCATTAGCAAACATAGAGTATATTCTCTAAGGGTACACCCTAATTGGAGTTACGAAGTCTTTCGAATATCAACAGTTAAACGTTCAAGCCCACTCACCTACACATTACGTGATAGTCGAGATGAAGAGATTCAAGGTCGGTTCTATGAGCCCGAACTACAAAGTGTTAAACATCCAGACATTCACCTAGTTGAACGTGTCATCCGACGTCAAGGGAATAAAGCTCTCGTTAAGTGGTTGGGTTTTGATACTTCTCACAATTCCTGGATTTCTACCAAAGACATTGTGTAATACGCTAATTAACCTTAATTATATATACTGTAATATTAATATGCAATAAACAGATCTTTTTTTACTTTTTTTATTAATACTATCCTATACATATATATCACTACATACTACTAAAGCGCCTGACAAACACACACACTCACGATGCTGTTTTTCGAGAATTGGTGAAATTATATTACTACAGTCATCTATTCTTTTTTAAATCGTGCAGAATCTCTAGCTAATTGTTCCCATTCTCCTTTTCGCGCATGCCTGTGCCAACTCCCATACTACTATAAATAGTGAACTACGTTTTGGACTCATTAATGCGCACCTTCTTCACTGGGTGAGTCGTCATCTGATGACTCAAAATTCGGTAAATATCTTCTATTTCGTGTATAAATTGCTCCAATGATATTTCTTTAAGGTCTTCTATTAATCGCTTTATACAACAAATACACTCTATATCATCCTACATGCGATGTTAAGTATTTTTCACAAAGGCGTATTCCTCCCCATACTTATTAACTAGATTATTTAAATAGTCATCACTAAATCTACCCATTCCATACACTTTTTCATGATCAGCATCGAATTCTAATGATTGTAACTATATTAGTCTTTGGACTGCACTAACACAATCTACAGCTTTAGGCCACGACTCCGCACTATAACACATCCACATATTGACTAACATCTAATACTATCCACTATTGACTACAAGCGCGTTACCCCCCTTTCAGTTATAGGTTTGGCAAGATCCATATCCATATATAGTTTCTCCTTGGCAAATTCTTCCATTTCCAGAAGGCAGGCTATGTTAACCTCAAATACATCATGCAATGGACTATAACTTGGTGAATGTTACATTCAGGAATTGCCGCTGCCGACTTTATTAGGTTTTATAAAACTCTGGAAAGTTCACAGTATCTGCCAACTCCAATCGGTAATATATTATCTTCAAAAGCTTCCATAACTGTTCTATAGACTCCCATCCTAAATAGACATCAATTCTTCACTATCACAGAGACGTATAATTTTTTTCTTGTTAATATTTTCGTACGAGACAGTCTTCGATCCCAGTTTGGTAGGTAACCATGTTCCTTCAGGACTGTAGAAATAATTAGTAATTACCCTTGATTATCCATAAGTATACGCCATTCCTGCTTGTCAAACACCACTCCACCACTCTTCGATCCACCGAGTTTTACGACTGGCTCAAATCCAAATTTGGGTGATAGACCGACACTAACAAACTTTGTTTTACTTTTATTTAAGAAATAATGACATTATTAAGCAAAATATCCAATATTTACTTGAACTTATAGCACCGATAATCTTCGCCTTTTCTATGGCTTGACGTAATATGTTATCCATTATTTACGATACTGGCTTTACATACATTCCCTCTCTTTTATATATGACACTCTCCCCCCTATGTGTCCGCCTCAAGGCTACTTACGTGACCTTCACGATTATACCACACATTCCTTTAGCGATCTTCGCGGTTACACCTTTTGAAGGTTTTCTTTTCGTTCAAGGCTGTTACTCATTTCGTTTTTTTTTCACAACCTTATATTCACCACATTTCCAAGGTCCCACATTTCCAAGGTTGTTCCACTTTGCCACAACAAGTTCACTACACAAGGTTACATACCCCCCACTCAGTATTATTCATATACTTAAAGGGAGGGGTTTTTACATATACCATAGTTACCGATCTTCACTATGTCAGTTACTCCAGTGCAAGACGATTGGAAGACTCCTGAAGTGTACCAACCACAAACCTTATTTCAAATTAGTACGCGACGGGCATGTCAATTAATTCCGAACTGGTAAATTTTGAAAAGAAAGGAATACTACCGCTTCCATAACATCAGTAGTGCTACAATACGAAGATGTAAAGTGGATTCGCATGGTTTGACACCTTGGGTAAGCGAATCTCTGACCACGTCTCGGGAGTAGTTTGAAAGATTACTCTCACATAGTTGCGTTGTACATTCGCTACCATCTGGTTGGTGGTATGTGTTTATGTTATGCTGTTACTCCACGTTGAAACCAGGAGATTACCGCGTGGTGGACCACCACACCCATATGGAGCGATGGACAATGTTGTACTACCTTTCACATGATGAATACTGGTGCTCATCATGTAGAGCGCCATTAACCACTTTATATGATGTTTATGATGATGATTCTTGTTATTTGTGTGAGGAAGTATGTTATGTTGATTATTAATAGTTTGTTTTGCTGTCTATATATTGTATGTAATAAATATTTTATGCCAGTCGCTTAGTTTATCCTCTAGTGAAAACATGTGCGACGTGCCAAACTTTTATTATCCTCAGTATTACAATTGTTTCGATAAACGATTACTAACGTATCGAACATGGTCTGGGGTTCACTCCCCTCATCGCTTGCTGCAGCAGGATTCATTTCCACATCTTCAGACGATACGGTTGAATGTTTCATGTGGGGTTAGAATAAACCGATGGCAGCCAGATGTCAATCCGTTACAGGAGCATCTCCGATGGGCACCACATTGCACGTATGCTTAGCTCCTCGCACCACGTCCACGCAGATGTACTGAAACGGAAGTGGAGAGGACCTTTTGCACGTGTAGTAAATCAAAATGTTTTATTCCTAAAGAAAATCATATATCTGAGTAATACATTAATTAAATATATTAATATATCGTTTTCTTTTATTTTGTGGGTGAGCAAAAAAAGTGAGCAAAAAACATACAAGTGGGTGCAACCAGGTCACACGGATGTTATTGTGGAACATGAATAGGTTGCACGGATGATCTTGTAATTGTGGAACAGGAAAGCGGGGTTTGTGACCTTTGTTTTGTGGTAATTAGGTCACAGTGATGGCCTCGTAGTTGTGGAACAGGAAAGCGGGGTTTGCGACCTGTGGTAATGATATGTAAGTAGGTCACAGTGATGGCCTTGTAGTAGTGGAACAGGAAAGCGGGGTTTGCGACCGTGGGTTTGTGGTAATGATATGTATTTAGGTCACACATTGCGCTTTTTTGACCTTGATACGGTGGTAAACCGGTTTTTGTGGCAACCTTGGAAATGTGGGACCTTGGGAATGTGGCGGTGTTCTAGAAGTCTCCAACTCTACCTACTAACGTCATCGTCGTACTAGACGTACCGCACCAACTCATCTTGGGAGTTGATTTTTGGATGCGAAGGAATCTTGCTCCAGACTTGCGAAAAGGAGAGTGGAAGTTTGATAATGAGGAAACCATTGAAGCCCTGGAGAACCGAGAACCAGTGATACGATCTATTTCCGATTTGAGTGGCGAACAATTGAGAAAATTTGACGGAGTGGTGAGTGATTATTTTATGACTATTGGGGAAAAAGAAATTGTCTGCACCTCATTAGTGGAACACCGAAGTAAGACGACTAGCAAACCGATTAAGCAATGGTATTACCGAGTATCGGCATACATACAACACCAAATTGATGCAGCATTGGAGAGGTTGAAGGTGGGTGTGGTTGAAAAATCCGCAGGCACGTGGACGTGCCCGATTCTGTTAGTTAAAAAGAAGGACGGACGTTACCGGTTTTTCGTAGATTTCCTGAAAGTTAATAAAGTTACCGAGAGAGATGCTTATCCGCTACCCTGTGTTTCGTCGACTTTGGATCATTTACGTGACGCGAAAACATATCGTCGTTGGAAATTAAGTCAGCTTATTGGCAGATACCGATGGCTGAAGAGTCTAAGCAGTATACCACCATTACGGTACCCAACCGGTTTGTTTCAATTTAAACGTTTACCGTTTGGTGTCGCTAACGCACCGGCGAGTTGTCAGAAATTTATAGATCGTGCTTTAGGACCCGAATTAAAACCATATGTTTTCGTATATCTCCACGATACCATTATTTGTACACCCACTTTCGAGAAACACATTGAAGTTTTTCGCCGTTTTTCAGAAACAGGTCTTACGTTGAGCAAAGCTAAATGTACGTTCTGTCAATCAGAATTCAGCCATTTAGGATGTCGTTAATGCTGATGGACTATCGGTTGACCCAGGGATGGTCAGCGCCATTTTGAATATTCCGATGCCAAAAAGCCCTACCGAATTGAAACGACTGATTGGCATAGCGAGTTGGTACCGCCGTTTGATACAAAATTTTGCGACAATTATGCGCCTTTGACTAAGTTATTGAAAAAAAATATTTGGGATGAAGATTGTGAAAAAGCTTCCGAAATTAACAGAGATTGTTTAGTTTCCGCACATATACTGTCGTGTCCAAATTTTTCATTGCCGTTTACCGTTCCGACAGATAGTTCAGATTATGGAATTGGTTCAGTACCAACGCAGACGATTGAAGGAGAAGAACGCGTAATTTGTTATCAAAACAGATCGTTAATGAGGAAGAGCGACTACCGAGAAAGGATGTTTAGCCGTACTTTGGTTAGTGGAAAAGTTACGTCCATGTTTGGAGGGAGCACAGTTTACCGTTATTACCGGTCACGCATCTTAGTTTGGCTTCATAATTTGAAGGAACCTGCCGGTGGGTTAGCTCGTTGGGCTATTCGCCTTCAGCAATACAATTTCGAAATTATTCATAGAAAAGACCATATCGTACCGGACACTTTATCGCACTCCGTACCAATTATCGACGCACTTGAAGTGGACAGTAAACCCGAATGTTACTTACTGAACGAGATTATAGTAGAGGAGTAGGATTTGAAAGCAGAGGGAAGTGATAAATAGATAGAGAAATTGAAGCGAAATATCGTGGTAAGACCGATTGATTACCCTCAGTGGAAGGTGGAGAATGGAAAGTTGTCAAAGCATGTAAAATGTAGTTACTCGAGATTGAGAGATGACGAAGCTCAATGTCGTGTTGATTCTAAAGCAGGTCACTCTGGTATATTTAATACCTACTATCGGATCTCCCGACAAAACTATTGGCCGAAATTAAACGCCGATGTCGTACGTTAGTTATATTAGTCGATGAAATACCTGTTAAGCATAAACCCGAACAAAATAAAGCAGATGGACTTATGGCCAAACATCCCGTTATCGACAAGCACTGGTAGATGATTGACACGGATATTGTAGAACCGTTACCAAGATCCACTAGACGTTATTCATACGTTTTAGTAGTTGCCGATTGTTTTAAAAAATTTTTACTTTTCTTTCCGTTACGTTCCGCTGCCGCCACTAGTGTAATTATGAATATTGTAGAGAACGTTTTTCTTATGTTTGGAGTACCACTTTACGTGTTGTGCGACAATGGTTCACAGTTTAGAAGTAACGAGTTCCAGAAAATAGCAACATCATATAAGGCTAAGATAATATTTAACGCAAACTATCACCCCCTGGCTAATCCCTCAGAACGAATTAATGGAGTTATGAAGACAACGTTAGCGTCGTCTATCGATGATAACGAGCGGATCTGGGACAAATATTTATCGCAGGTGGCTTGTGCTATACGCAGGGCTACTCATCCAGTTACGGGCCGACGCTTTATTGTTCTAATTTTGGGAGAGAAATGGTACTGGATGGAACCAAGCATGGAAAACCTGTACAAGGTAGAGAAGTAGAAAATGTGAAATTTACCGACAGAATATCATTAGTGGAAAGGAGCAAACATTTTCAGGGAGCGACTTAACGCAGCATACTTTAAAAGTAAACAGACTTATGGTTTACGTAGACGTCTTGTGACATTTGAAATAGCCGATACCGTGTGGCGGAAAAATTATGCCTTATCGGACGCGCCTCGTTACTTCGCTGCAAAATTAGCGCCAAAATATATCGGTTCGTTTTATATTAACAAAAAAGTATCTTTTCAGACATGAACTTTCAGATGCATCATGTATCTCCAAGGGAGAGTGGAACGCGAACGATCTAATGTCTAGCCCTAATATCTATCGATTAATCCCATTGGACGTGTTCTCTGTATAGGGACGGAGTAAGAGGCACTTTTACACAATGGAGTCGATTCGGTGTAGGGTCATTGAGCGGGCCCCCACTAGACTTTTCGGGGTAGGGTCATTGCAACAGCCCTTCTTATCAGGTCGTTGGACATCGTCGTTAGCGACCCTTACATTTCGCTAATTTCAAGTCATACTTATTCCTACCGTGTACTCGCGGTATCGTAAGAGAGTTGTAGTTTCAGATTTTTATAACGTTTAATAATATGTACCGATTACCGTTTCCCCACCCTCTGAGCGTTCAAAGCTATGGTGCGATCTTCGTCCGATTTTATTAAGTTAGATTCATTTTTTCTGGTTTACTAACTTGTGCTACTGGTGGTGTTTTGCTTCACGAACTCCACCAGTTTAAAGTCTTGCATGGGTTTACTTTAGGTTTCGGGCCCTACGGCCTAGACTAGTGGCGTGCACGGGCGGTAACACATCATTAGCTTTTTATGGTGTAGCGAGGGATCTTTCCTGACCGACATCACCGCAGTTTCCGTACTTCTTCGTACACCCAGCCTAAGGTTGGTCATTCGGTTGAATACTGATCATGACGGTTATCCCTTGGACGTACAAGTAGTGGCGGGAGATGTTCATTCGCCCGTTTGGGTTAGTTTACTTCCTAGGATAGTGCCGTTCTTAGGTTAGTTTTGTTCAATACTGTTACTAGTTAAATGCGTGTAGGTCTAATTGATTTTATTCGTAGTGCATTTAATTTTGACAATTCCTATGTTAAGAAGGGGTTTGTATGTAATTGTAGCGAAGCGTAGGAAGCCTCAGGAGTAATTGTGTATCATGTCACCTTTTTGAGATAATATTAAAAATGTAATTAAGACGGAAGGTAACAGATAATTAATGTGCACCGGACTAGCTCGGTTGGCAGAGGGCCGTGGGCGTGTTTTGAACTAAAAAGTACTGAAGGTAGTTAGTCGTATTGTCGAAAGTCGCAAATAAGGGTGCATCGCAATTGGAATGAAGTCGAGTAATGGGCGTCAGACTGTCATTAAAAGAAAATCGGAAAGAACGCACCTGGACACACGTAGATAAATGAGTCTTAAACAGTCAAAAGGTCTCACTTACTTTTACGTTGGGTACCTCCATGTGCACGGAAGAGATGCTGCGGAACTTTATCTCTAGAACAAACCTCAAAATATCCACACACTTCAAATACTATGGAAGCGTGCGCGCAAGTCAGCTGTTGGAGTTTAATGACTCTCTTTAACCTAATCTTCCGTTACATTATCCCCCATCGCTTGTAAACAAAATCCATTCAAACAAAAGATAAACAACGCTAAATATTGCGCTTAACTATTGTAAAGTCAAATTCAAATACTATTCATCTAAACTCAAAATAAAATAATTAAAACATAATCTACACAAACGTCATTCAAAATTCTCTAATTTGTTACGTTAAACAAAAAAACTCTTTAACAAAAAAAAAACTACATCAAACTAAATACGACAATTTAAGGAAATTGCCACTGGTCACTTTCAAAACAAATGAATAAGATTTTAAATCAATAAAATCAGCTTTTAATGAAGTAAATAATAAATCATTTAATTCTTTAAATCACCAATTTTCGTTAATTGTTGCTTTCACTGCTCGCGAGGAGATTACAAATAAGGTTATTAAATCCAGTTAATTGTTCATCTATTGAACAAATATAAGTAAAAAAGACACACAACAACGATACATATGTTAACACTAATTTGTGATCGGTTATACTCCTCTTTCTAAATTTGGTCCAACTTGCGAGTTCGAAAAAACGACGTTTAGCTGCTTTATCGCCGAATAACTTCAACAAAATGCAAACACTTGTAAAATAACAGTCAATATAAAAGTACAATGTTAGATTACCTTCTAGAAGTATTCTTGAAATTCTCTCCCAGGTTACAGCCAAACCATCTGTAGACGAGCGGCCTCTCTGGCGATGCCCTCGTTAGCAAAACTTTTAATAACTTTAACGGCAATCAAATGCAGCAATTCTCCAAATAGTAAGTTCCTTACGTTGTATTCGTAATTGACTGACTTCGACGTTGTGAATTTTACATTCACAAAAGCTTCACGTACAATATTATTTACACAATCTTAACTTCATTCGGTAGCTTTATTTACAAATATGTTTGTGTTTAAAAGTAACTATTTACAAATTTATGTACAAGGACACCTTCGTCTGTTACTGCTAATTGTTATTACGGGTAAAACAAAACGGTGTACCATTTTTACTCGATAATGTCAATCCGCGAAGTTTCGTTGATTTTAATTCACTGTTGGGGTGCACTTAGCAAAACACATCCCTTTTATGAAACGTAAGCAACGACACCCAGTGTCCTAAAGCTCAAAACAAAACTCCCTGGAGGAATGAACTACTGTATGTATGTATATATATATATATATATATATATATATATATATATATATATATATATATATATATATATCCACTAAATGGTGCCTTAGTTGTACACAACTTCTAGGACACGTCTGGTCCTCCAGGCATTTTAAATGGCACACGCCCTCGCGTAACAAATCACATCCTTCACACAAGATAGTCAAATCGCGCAAAAAACCACTTCTTCTCCCTCTAAATAATATTGCACCATATTTTTTAATAAACTTCCGCACGAAATCAAGCTTTAAGGGCAAGTGTCCTGAACGTTTACTTGAGTACAAATTGTAGCCCAGAAAAATACTACATTAGCGGCAAAGATGATTAATTGACACCAACGGACTGAAATATTGTATCTTGACATAAATACGGCGTCAATCTGTTTAAATGTAAATGTAAATTCAAGCAAACAACTCAGAGGCTGATCTCATCCTTCAATTTAAATTCGAACTTTTCTTATTAACTACGTATTTTTAAAACCTTTTTATAATAATTAACAGGAAAATGCTTTGATGCCCATCTTTCGAATTTCCTATTTCTAATTAATTTAATCAATGCAAAACTTAGAAATCCATTTTTAAATTTCAGTACAAAAATTTTAGTTCGAAAAACACTATAAAGCTTAGGGAAATCAATCGATACAATACGTCTATTTTAACTTTAACTTTATGACCGCCTAAAAACAACAAAATTCGTTAACGTGGAAGCGAGAATTGAGAAAATAAAAAAACGAAAAAACCGTATATATTTACAGGGTGTTCCAACACACATGACAATAAGCCCAGCGACACTAAAGTATATTGGTACACCATGTGCGTGTAAGACTCTAAATATGTTACCTTCTGGTAAATTAATCGTAGACACAGGCATAGGAACCAGACGATAACCTAAGGCAAAGCTTATCCTAATCAGTTCCATCTATCTAGTAATGACTTGTACATTGCAAGTAATTTGGTAATTGTTTAATTAATCAGATGCTTTCTTCTAAACAAGATGGAAAATAAAAATTAAAGAAAGGTATTTGAACTTTAGTATACTATCCCTTTCGTTATATTAAATACTCGTTATTTTTCGTTTTAATGTTTTGAGAAATTACCTTTTAGATTACGTATCAATAGACACAATAATCAATGTGCGTCATAAAATCTACATTATACATCGGCGAATAAATAGTTATAACACTGAACAGTTGAAATAATGGCTTAGTCTTAAAGGTCTGTAAATAAAATGCATTTATAAAATATATTTAGCGCAAACACGATATATAATATTTTAGTTGATACAAGCTTGTTTGTAATCCAACATTAAAATTATATCTATGCGCTTACATCCTTTCATACTGTAATGCATTTGCATAAAATATGCGGTTTGCATTTTTTAACAGTTCTAGCAATCTTGTGGTCGGATTCAGCTCTATTACAAAAGTAAAGCCTTGTTACAACAGCATTCTTGTATGTATGGCACTACAATTAATTCAGTGGACAAAAGTTTTAGCTCCTCAAGAACATTTAAATTAAAAGTACTACAGTTGTACAACGTAAAACGAACCTAACATGAACGTTAATGGTTCAGATCTAAATGTAACCAATGGCAATTCGGGAATTTAGTCTAATTTCGATTAACTTTTTTTAATTCTATCATTTTAAAGTTTTTGTTTCAAAGGAAATTGTTTCCTCATGCAAATGTTTGAGTTAATTGCCAAGTTTTTGCAGTATTAATCGAATGTTACCATAAAATTTTAATTTAGTGGCGATTTTAGTAGTAGCTATATACTTACGTAGTAATTAATACTTGAAATAATTCTATGTAATATTTATCACAATACGTTTTAACTTTATACTATTTAAAACGAATTGTAAAATAATAAACACAAAACATAAAAGAATGAAAGTGCCCTTATTACTGTTGTTTACGCAGGAATGCTAATTACAGTTGCTCCGATAAAGTGTGGTCAATATACGCAACTGCAATAATAAATTCCAGGAAATGAATGTTTGATATGATACACAAATTTTAAATTGTAATTTTTACGGCGGTAATTCTTCAGTTGTCGCAATCTTTCAGTGTGATAGGTGGTAGGCATGTATACTCCATGCCAGCCGGGAAGGTACCACCACCCTTACCATGGGGTCCTTAATATTGGGTCTCCGATTTTATGAGCTCGGTAAGGGCTGCCGGTTACCTTTTCCTTCATCCTTAATCTATTCTCATCCTTATTCTTTCTTCTCTGTCTTCCTGTCCGATTAAAAGTTCCAAATTAAAAAAATAAGATGGCTGTGGTTTCTAGGGTAATAAATTCCGGACGTAAAATCCTGCCCTATTTGGATGTCCGGGAGGGCAGGGCTCAAGCGACCACGGTCATCTAAAGTATCAACTTTCTGATTCACTACTGGAACATCTGCGGTACCAGGTCTAATCTTAATGCTATTCACCAACATCTTGAACAATTACAACCTGATATTTTGTTTCTATCTGAAATACAAGTCTCCTCTGAAAGCTCCGAGTCACCCGACTTGCAATTTCCTCAATAACACCTTCACTCTAACTTTAGATATAAAGGAGGCGTATGTGCCTATATCAAGGACAGGATTGCTTGTAAGAGGGTTTCTTCCTTAGAAAATAAAAATTTTGAAGTGATTTGGTTTAAACATTCTGGTCCTAATTTTGTGAAATTCTACTGTTGCATTTACAGGTCTCCTAATGACAGTAACTTTCAAGACTTCTTCGATTACCTTAGTGTGAAAGTTGACTATCTCCTGTCTCAGTTTCCATCTTCCGATATCTCAATTGTAGGCGATTTCAATGTTCATAACTCTAATTGGCTTCAGTTTTGATCTACTACAAATCCCGCTGGTCATAGTGCAGAAACATTTGCTATTTCATGTGATCTCACACAAATGATTTCTGAACCCACAAGAATCCCTGATAAACCTAACCATACTTCTCATCTTCTAGATCTCTTTCTTACATCAAACCCTTTAGATCCTTCCGACCATTGTCTAATAGAAATCATTTCTACTGTACCTAATTCCAATGTTGTTCGCAAACCGATAGAACCTTGTGGTGTTTTAAGCCAGCTCGATGGAGTTATTTACGGGATTTCTTTGCAACCTTTCCATGGCGTGAATATTGTTTTAAGTCATCCTCTTCTTCGGACATCGCTCTTTCAGTATCTAAAGTCATCCTCATGGGAATGGAGTTATACATTCCCAAAAAACAGTACCGTATAGGTCATTCACGTTCCCAACCCTGGTTCAATAAGGCTTGTGCTGATGCAATATCTTTAAATATAAATATTACATTAAATGGAGATCTAATAAATCGGTCGACAGTCATGTAGAATACGTTGGTGCTAGAAATATCTGCAAAAGTGTCATCACTAAAACTAAAAAGTTGTTCGAACAACGAAAATGCAATGAACTAGCTACATCTTCTTCAGGCAGTCGTAAATTTTGGTCTTTGCTGATTCTGTAGACAAAGCCAATGTTTTTGTGGATTTGTTTGCATCAAACTCCTGTCTCAATGATTCTGGAAAAGATGTGCCCCTACTCAACTCTTCTTCACACGCTATGAAGCCAATTCATTTTCGGTACAAGCTCTTGGAATCGATCATCACTAGGCTTGATCTCAATAAGGCGACTTGCACAGACGGTATCCCAGCTATTGTCTTAAAGAAATGTTCCCCCGAACTAGTACCAGACATATCTAAGCTCTATACGATCTCTATGTCTTCTGGGGAATTCCCTTCATCATGGAAGTTAGAAAATGTTCAACCTATTCCCAAAAAAGGCGAAAATACCGATCCCTCAAACTACCGACCAATTTCCATTACTTCCATTTTGTCTAAAATCATGGAAAAAGCCATCAATCAGCAACTGCTCACGTTCCTTGAAACTAACAAATTCCTTAGTGACCACCAATATGAGTTTAGGCAAAGTCGTTCAACAGGTGATCTTCTTTCATATGTGACTCAAAGGCATTTGATCAAGTTTGGCATAAGTGTTTACTTGCCAAACTCACCTCGTTTGGATTAAATGATACGCTCATCAACTGGGTTTCTAGTTTCCTTGATAAACGACCAATACGTGTCGTACTTGATGGCTTTTTTTCAAAAGAAGTTAGCATTAACGCGGGCGTACCACAGGGATCCGTTATAGAGCCTACACTTTTTCTACTGTACATAAGTGACCTTATTTCTTCAACAACTAACCCAATCCATTGCTTTGCTGACGATAGCACTCTTCACTGTGGTTCATCTCAGTCTACTGATAGTGATAATCCACCTTCTATATCAAATCAAGAAATTAAAGCTGAAATGGAAAATTCAATCAACAAAGACATTCAACGGATTCTCAAATGGGGAAGCAATAATCTAGTTAAATTTAATGCTAACAAAACTTAGTGTTGCCTTGTGTCCGCCAAAAAAGATCGATCATTTCCTGTTGTAAGTATGAATGGTCCAGTTCTTAAGTTTTCAGACTTTATTACTCTGTTGAGTATGACTGTATCTTCAAATCTCTCATGGGTTGACAATCTTCTGTCAGCTACCAAAACAACAGATCGTAAAATAGGCTTTTTGTACAAATCTAAGCAGTACTTTACCTCTCGACAACTCCTTCTGCTGCATAAGGCCTAAATTCGGCCTCATCTGGAATATAATTCTCACCTCTGGGTTAGTGCTCCCCAATACGCTCTCGATATCGTTGATCGTATTCAAAAGAGAGCGATTAGGCTTATAAATGACCCGTCCTTAACTTCTCACATACAGTCCCTTGAGCATACCAGGATGGTTTCAGTTCTCTCTTTGTATTATCGTTATTACAACGGCTATTGTGCTGCTGAATTATATTCTTTGATACCATCTCGGGCTATCTTTGCGAGAAACACTCGGTTCGCTCATTCACATCACCAGTATGCAGTACAAATCTCCACTTGTCGTACCAAACGGGAGCAATCCATATTTTTCTATACGGCTTCTGAACTCTGGAATGATCTTCCTAGTTCCTGCTTTCCTCTCACTTATGATATGAGAAAATTTAAGGTAGCTGTTCATAAGCGTCTATTGGCAATTCATTATCCCTCTATCCATCCTTCTAAGTGTTTCTGAGTGCTTTAGCACGATAGGCCAAATTTAGCCTGTTCAGGTCCACAATCATAAAAAAAAGTAAGTTCCTATATTATGGTGTCTATACGCCTGTTCCGTGCTTCAGAGCTAGTACGGCTAGAATAGGGCTGTGCAATCCTTATGAGAGATTTTTTGTGACGTTACCAGTTTTCGGTAACAACCCATGTTCTAAATTTGTATATTTCAATCAAATCGGAGGTTCCCAACAAGCTCTCAGTCGATGGTCGATGCAAATTAGAATTTAGTTCATTATTTACAATAGCTATTTGTGTATTAAGAGCGCAAAATGATATATTGTCGATTGAAAGAGACATTTGCCGCGCTCCTTCGTCGCGCGGCAATCTCTTGAAATCGACAATGAATTTGCGCTCGAATTACACACATGATTTTTTCTACAATCGAGCAGTTCACATATTTCCAAAAATTTATTTAATTTGATGAATGAAAAAAATTTTCCATTCAGATGAAAGATGTCATTTACTCGTTGTCATTGGATACTCTGAGCAATGCATATTTGATTTATAGTTAATAATTGGGAGAGCGAGCGTTTTTTTTATTTAGTCGCTTATAAGTGACAAAGTGACATTCCTCGAAAAAGATAACTTTTGCGTTGTCAAATACGAGCGCAAATGCCTACCTTGGATATCGATTGTAGAAAAAATAGTTTCCATGATCATTGTTTTTGTTTATATGATTACTAGAGAAAAAAAAAATTTTAATTGTCAAAAAGTTTGGGCAGCAAAATTTGAACTGCTAAAGAACAGAATTTGAGTATATTGAATTGTATTGTATTGTGTTGTAATAAATATTGTATCGTACTGTAATGTACCCATAGTATTGAATGTGTATCTACAATAAGAAAAAACATACACGTTGCAAATCGTTGGAATAAATTGTTCATACTTGCCGTCACAATCTCAAATTCTATTACGGCACGATTTCTAGGACAAATACAACTGAAGTTTTTTTTACAAATATACTGAGAGCAAAAAACCGATCTGGTTGATCGAACAAAAAACAATCTACGTTCGTTATGTACAAACCCTTATCGTAACGAACGAATGGTAGAGTGTACTAAGTGTAGAAAATGGTGTTGCTACGAATGTGTAAATGTAGATGACATTGTAAAATTTAATGAAACCTGGAAGTGTCCCCAGTGTGAAGTATCGACAACTATGTCTGTACAACCTACTCGATCAACGTACCTTCCACAGTCGCTTCACGTGAAGGCACGGTAATAACGAATAAATCCGGGTCATTTAGAAGGCAAAAAACCGAATCCAGTTTTAACTACAAAATGAACATGAAACTAACACTCATTGAAGATGAACGAGAGCTGCTAAGGAAAGAAATGGAGCTGACAAGAGAGTTCAGACGAATTCTAGATGATGTTAGTGGTGATGAAAGTCCGGAACTTGATGAAGAAGTGGAAGAAGTAGACCCATTGGCCAACCACATGTTATCTTTTCAATTAAGTCAACTTCCAAAAGATAATGGTGTCAAATCTTTACCGGAGCCAACTGGTAAGCCATCTAACATATCTGAGCAACAGCCAGAGTACCCAAATCCAAAATTAAGTGCTTCAGCGAAAGAAGTAACTACTGGTGTGGTACCTCAGGGGCAAATACTTATTAGTAGTTTTGAAAGGTCGACTGAATTATGTGGTTTAGATAACATAGAAAATGTAATTCGTTTACAAAAATGTTTAAAGGGTCCTGCTAGAGCTAGCGTTTCTAGTTTTTTAATTGTTCGCCAATGTGTTCCTCAAATTATTTCTACTTTAGAAATATGGTTCGGAAGACCTGAACAAATAATTGAGACTCATATCAATCATATTCGTCGGTTACCTCCTCCAAAATCAAACAAACTAGAAACGTTAGTGGAGTTTGGGTTGGCAGTAAAAAATTTCTGTACTTCCGTGGAAGCAGCACATTTAAAGAAATATTTGAATTACCCTACATTAATGCATGAGTTATTAGAAAAACTTCCATTATAGATTAAAATTAATTGGGCTTTACATTGTAATAATAATAATTCTGGAACACTAAATGAGTTTGCAGACTGGCTTTATGAAACAGCTCTTAGTGTATGTACTGCACTTCGTTCCTTAACATTTTCGGACGTTAATAATAAATTTAAACAATCTCATAAAATTGACAAAATGTATGTTCATGAATCAAATAAGTTAAACAAACCATTAAATTGTAAAATTTGCAACAATCATTGCACTAAAATGGCACTTTGTCCAGAATTTAAAAAATATAAATTGTCTAAAAAGTGGGAGATTTGTCAAATCTTTAAATGTATATAAGCTTTGTTTAAAAAGGCATAGGTTTCCCTGAAAATACCCTGTTAAGTGTGACATAAACGAGTGCCAAAAGAAACTACATCCTTTCTACATGATAATTTAATAAATGATAGAGAAAAGATAAGACATAACTCTTTAGAAACAAGTAACACATCAGTTCCTACAGAAACCAGTATGTCAATGATTTCACATCAGAACTCAAGTTTTAGAATTGTACCTGTAGTTTTAAAATATCAAAAGAAAGAAGTTAAAGTATTTGCATTTTTAAATGAAGTTCCTTGAGTCACATTTCTGAATCAAAAGATAGCAGAGATGTTGTGTTTAACAGGAAAACCAGAACCACTGTGCTTAAAATGGACTGGAGATCAGAATCGATTAGAACGGAAATCGGAGGAAGTTACCATTTCAATTGCTAGAGAATATGTTGGAGCAATACAGTTTGATTATCGATCAGCTACAGCGGTAAGTCCTTTAGATCTACCAAAACAAAATTTGAATGCTCAAAATTTTAAAGATAAACACCCATACCTTAAGAATACACCATCTAAAGGTTTGGAAAATGAGCCAAGAGCCGCGAAATGTAGATTAGGCTGGAAAGTTTTTGCTCTCCCTCAAAAAGAAAATATGTCTACCCCAATGTTCAATTATCATATATGTTTGTGCAATCAAGATAACACTAGCAGTATTAATAATCAAAGTCTTTTTGACGCCGTAAAAGAATACTTTTCTGTTGAAAGTCTTGGAATTCAAAATTTAAAAAGGTCTACCGCAAGGGAATTAGAACGGGCTAGATTAATTCAGGAAACTGCAATTAAGAAAAACGGGAATCAATACGCCAGATTGTCAAATAATGGCTTTAAAAAGATTAGAATGCATAGAACGTAAAATTAAATTTAACCCTGACCTACGTATAAAAATGAATAAACGATTTTTTAGACAAAAAATACGTTAGAAAACTTATGAAACAAGAACATTCCGAAATTCATGAAAGAGTCTGGTACTTACCAACATTTCCAGTTTTAAAGCCGAATAAATCTGGAAAATTCCGAATTGTATGCGATGCCGCAGCTACAGTACAAGGTATTTAATTGAACTCAATGTTACTAAAGGGTGATGATCAAGTTGCATCTCTGCTTGGTGTTTTAATTTGATTTAGAGGAAGAAAAATAGGATTTTCACCTGACATTAAAGAAATGCTTTTAAGAGTCAAAATGAAAGATGAAGACCAACATGCTCAACGTTTTTTATGGCGTAATGGAAACCCTAAAAACGAGTTAGAAACATACACTGTAAACGTGATGACATTTAGAGCAACCTGTTCTCCATGTAGTGCGCAATATGTAAAAAACTATAATGCAAAAAAATACATTGTAGAATAACCTAGGGCTGTAGACTGTATTTTAAACAACCACTACGTTGATGATTTGTTAGATTCAGCTAACACAGTAGAAGATGCTATATCTGTGGCAAAAGATGTAACTATGATTCATGCGGAAGGAAATTTTGAAATAAAAGATTGGCGATCAAACTTTCGAACATTACATTATATTAATAATCAAAAAGAAAAAGAAGTAAACGTTAATTTTGAAAGTGAAAGTAGTACCCAAAAAGTTCTTGGAATGCGGTGGGATTTAAAAGCTGACAGTTTTCTATTTTCCTTACGCCTTAATAAAGGAAATAGAAAACCTACAAAGAGATAAATCTTACGCTTTCTTATGTCAATATATGACCCTTTAGGTTTACTAACAAACTTTATGATATACTTAAAAGTCCTTATACAGGAAGTTTGGAGAAGTAATGTTTCTTCGGATCAACTTGTAAGCGACGAGCTGTTTAACAAATGGCTAGTTTGGTTAAGTCATCTCTCCAAAATTGAAGAAATCTCTATTCCGCGATGTTATCCGTTGACATTTGAAAATTGGACTGAAACATTAGTTCTGCTGCATTATTTGTTGACTCCAGTGAACACGCTAGTGCCGTAACCGCCTACTTACGAATACAAAAAGACCATTACGTTGATTGCACTTTAGTTGAATCCAAAACATGTAGTACCATTAAAATTACAAAATATTTCTAGATTATAACTTTATGTTGCTGTAATTAGAGCTAGATTCGGAAAACTATAGCTAAACATTTATCAATACAAGTTAATGAGATAATATACTGGTCTGATTCTATAATTGTTTTCAATTGGATAAGAACTACAGAGCCAAGAAAGTTGATGAAATTTGTAGCCCACAGAGTAGCTGAAATTCAAGAAAATTAAGAAGTTTCAAACTGGAGATATGCACCCACCAAGGACAATGTAGCAAATGAAGCAACCAAATGGACAACTCAACCAAATTTGAAGAGTAATGATCGTTGGTTTAGAGGTCCTGATTTTTTGTATAAAGATAAAAATTTATGGCCCTTAGATAAAAGTTTGAAACAACAGTCTTCAGGGACAATTACAATTAATGAATATCAAAAAATAAATAATTATCTAATAGATGTTAACAATTTTAGTAAATTTGCCAGAATTTTACGAACAACAGCTTATAAATATAGATACATAAAAATACTCTATTCGAGAATATACAAAAACAGTATTTGTAAAAATGGTTTAACCTCAGAAGAATTCGCTGCAGCACAAAATATTTTACTTTGTCAAACCCAAAATGAATTCTATCGTGACAAAATTAAGACGCTTAAAAATGGAAAGATTCGAATGGATTAAAAGTGAGCAGTAAAAATTATCTGACTTCTACAAACTTTCGCCATATTTGGATGAAAATGGAGTACTTCGGATTAAGAGAAGAATAGATGCAGCCACTTATCTACAATTTGTTACGAAGAGGCCAATAGTTTTACCGAGAGTAAATCAACTGACGAATTTAATAGTTTAGAATTATCATTGTAAATATGGACATCAAAATCATGAAACAGTAGTAAATGAAATATGACAAAAATACCATACACCTAAACTAAGAATACTAGTAAAGAAGATACAGAAAAGTTATCAAACATGTAAACTTAAATTTGTTTTACCTGAAGCACCTGAGATGTCACCTTTACCTCTTTGTCGACTAGATGTTTATACGGTCATATTTACTCGTACTGATGTTGATTATTTCGGACCCATAAATGTAACAGTAGCAACACATACCGAAAAACGATGGGGAGCGTTATTTACATGCTTAACAACCAGGGTACATCTAGAAATAGCTTATAAATTAGATGCAAGTGGTTTTATTCTTTGTTTTGCAAATTTTTTAATGGACGAGGACATCCAAGACATATTTATTGTGATCGTGGCACGAACTTCGTCGCGGGCTGACAAAGTTTTAAAAGAAAGACTTAAGCATTTTAAAAGTCTGTCCATCGCCGACTCACTAGTCACTTCAGAATTAAAATTTCATTTTAATCTACCTTTATCGCCACATATGGGAGGGGCTTCGGAGCGATTAGTAAAAGCTGTAAAAATTTCATTATATGACGCTTTACCAAGAAGAAATCTTAATGATCCCACACTATTTAGCTGCATGGTAGCTGCCGAAAATATAGTTAATTCGAGACCATTGACTTATCTTTCATTAGATTCTGAAGAAGCAGGAAGTTTAACCCCAAGTCATTTTTTGGTTGGGTCTTCGAATGGAAACACAGTTACTTGTATCGCGAACAGTTTGCTAATAAATACTGCCAAAGGTTTGTATCCGAGCATCTACCGCACATGCGCTTTAGATCGAAATCGTATAACCAGATGGTTCCTATTAAGAAAGGAGATATAGTCATTATTTGCGATAAAGATTTACCACTATGCAATTGGCGAAAGGGTAGAATAATCGAGGTTAAAGAATCAATTCATGGACAAATCTGAAAAGTAATTGTCTAAACACAAAATGGAATATTTCAACGTCCCGTAGTAAAATTGGCAGTACTTGATGGTACTGTACTAAAAATTGAACACGATACAGCCCCATCAGAAGATAGTGCTGCACCGGGCGGGAATGTTGCAAATTAGAATTTAGTTCATTATTTAAAAAATGGTTGATTATCGTTTTTGTTTATATGATTATTAGAGAAAAAAAAATTTGAACTGTCAAAAAGTTTAGGCAGCACAATTTGAACTGCTAAAGAACAGAATTTGAGTATATTGAATTGTATTGTATTGTGTTGTAATGCATATAGCACTGTAATGTACCTATTGAATGTGTATCTACAATAGGAAAAAATATACACTGCAAATCGTTGGAATAAATTGTTCATACTTGCTGTCACACCGAGCTTATAAAATATCTACTTACAATAAATATAAAATTAACATTAGTGCGCAAAGTCACAAACTATGTTAAATATATAACATACAAAACAAACAGGTATTAGTTATATGAAAATGTAAACTTCCACCATTAACACTCATAATAAAATACTTATCTTTTTTTGGGATTTTTAATGGTGTATTTAAATTACACAATCTAAACGTTTCGATAACACTTACAGTTATCTTCGAAACGTTTAGATTGTATAATTTAAATACACCATTAAAAATCCCAAAAAAAGATAAGTATTTTATTAAAAGGTATTAGTTAGATAACATGTACAGTATTTTGTATCCTATGTTAACTAATGTGTTTGTTAAACAACAAAATATTCACTGAATTTGTCCTTGAAATATCTTTACGAATTTAGTTGTAGCTCATTAGCGTACAGTGTAAGTTTTGTAAAGGGATGAAATACATGTATTAATAAATATAATTTCTTAATTGCATAAAAATTGCACTATAATGACAAATTGTGTTTTATCAAATATAAATAGCGAAACAATAATAATTGTTTTGATTTTATTTCTCTTACGCTTAAAAGTGATACATTATGTGATTTTTTTCATTATTCAATGAAGGAAGTGATTTTGAATGAAGATAAAAACTTTATTGAAGGTTTGCATAATTTTAGTTTAATTGACAATCATATTTAACTATTTTCTCAAATTTTTAGTTTATGACTGAGTGATCAAGCAATTCAAACCGTTTCGAGTACCCAATGGAAGGATTATGTGGATCACTCTAATAAGATAATATTAGATTATTGGGAAAAAGAACGCATCTTTGAGGTAAGCGATATTAGCTTAATTATTCCATTATCAAATGATGATGATAATGATTATGACGATGAATACTGGTATGATTAACTCTTTTTGTATGTATACATACAGCCATACTAATAAATCTCTTCTATTTAATTTATAGTTCTAGTATTACTTATTAGTTATTTTAATATAAATGCCATTTTTCTTTTATTAAGGTAAATAATAAAAAATGTTTCTGTAATTAATTTTTTTCATTCACTGTTAGTTTTCCTTACTTTAAAATAACGTACTATATAACCAGTAGAAGTTTTATTAAACATCGTAAATAATGTTTTGTTTTACACTACCTGTAACATAAATTATTTACATTGGATGTTACGTTTGCGCGCAAATATTTAAACGGCGGCCATATTGACGGAACCTGTTTAACGGCGAGACAAGGTATACTTACTTTCTAATGGTGCATAATGGCACACAATTAAGGTATTTAAGGTGAATTGGAATTTTAGAAATATTTGTATTGTAGTTTGGAAAGTTAATTGAAAGATTACGATCTAATTGATGTGCATGCATATTTAAGCAGTTTCCCTATATTTATTTTGTTATGTAAACCAAAATTTGTATTAAGTCCTTAGTGTAAATAAATATTCTGTGAAATTAAAAATATTGGCTGTTTTGCATTACAAATATATGTTTTTTTTAAGTTTTATTTATTATTATATTATGTACAAAACTACAAATCGTGTTTTGAGATATTTACACCATTGTATGGATAAGTATCTAAGCTGTAATTCAGTAACACTGGGTTACCTCTATAGCGGAATGCGCCTGCGCTAGAGTCGATGAATCGGTGTTAACTTTCGAAAATATTATAGTCTAGAAAACTGCAACTGTGTCAGTGTTTCATTCACTTACGGTAAACATTTTGATTCACAGCTCACTTCTACAGTGGGTTATAAGTAGTTGTCTCGCTGTACCATTCAGTCAATCTGCGATTTTACTTGTTGTGTTTAACAAAACTCTGTGCGATTTGAACTGATATTTTGTGTGCAATCATAATTAAAAGCGACATATAACATGACAGGAAGAGGCAAATTATTGCCCAACATGCAGTGAATATTGACAGGGGAAAGTTAGTATATAGCGTAATTTTTAATTAATTATTTTGAGGTTACAATACATTGTTTGTATGGTAATTTTTACTGTTTCACAATACTCAAAGAAGAAACGTCTGTGTCCATATGAATACGTGATACATGTTTTAAAAACGACTTACAGCCGGTCATACTTTAAGTTTAGTATTGTTAGAATTTTTATAAGTATGTATGTTTGCAGAATCATCCGATCATGAAAATAATGAAGAGAATACAAGTGACCAACATCAGATTTGGGTAAGTATAACGCAGTTTTTTATCTGATATAAAAAAAACTAAATTAAAATGTTTTAGATGAATCCACAAATTACAATACATCTGACGGCCCATCCGAACCTCTCACTTTGGAAGAATATTATACTAATTTTTGTCCTCTGCCTTAGCGATTCTGAAATAGACGATTCTGGCGCCAATGCGGCCTATTTTCCCGAAAGTGGCCAACCTCAACAAAAAATGTTTTATTTTTCACTTAGTGAAGAGGCAGAGTTGCTTATTGATCAGAGGGATTCTACCAGTGACGTAGATTGAGAAAATAGTACTCATGATCTTATTGAACCTGAACGAACACCACCTTTTCCAGTTACTGTAAATAATGAGCATAATTCCACCAGCGGCGTAGATGAAGCAAATAACACTCACGAAAAAAAATTAGGCTATGCAAAAAGTTTTTCATCTCTACATTGGGCATATCGAATAATGTTGTAGCAACCGTAATATCAAAAACCAATGAAAGTGGATATTTTGAACAAGAAAAACGAGCGAAACATAGCAATCATGTTAACAAGACCGAAGAGAAAATGATTCAAGACGTAATGGCCCGCATTAGCTCATTTCCGCGAATTGAATCCCATTACTGCCGATCTAGGACTAAGAAAGAGTATTTGGAGGTCTCTCTTAACTTAACAATGATGTATTGCTTTTACAAAGATAAGCATTTGAAGAAGGCAATGGTTATTTAAAAAAACCTATTTATGAAAGAGTTTTCAACACTAAATTCTACATTGGCTTCCACAAACCGAAAAAAGATCAATAAAATAATATTAACAAAGAAAATATAGCTTGTTTATTGGAACATAAGGCTCATTTAGAAGATGTAAAAGTTTCCAGAAGAGAAAAATAGTGCCACAAAAATATTTGTAAAGATGAAAGATACCTTATAACGTGTTGCTTTGATCTACAAGCTGTAATGACTTAGTCTCAGGGAGAGGCGGCACAAGTCTATTATAAATAAAAAAGTTGAACGTTTTAAACTTTACAATCTTTGATTTATTTGCAAAACAAGGCTATTGTTATCTTTGGCACGAAGGAATGGTAAAAAGAGGTGCTAATGAATTAGCGACATCCATCTACCTCTTTCTGAAAGAAGTAACTGTTAATAAGCGAAAGAAGCAAGCATTTTGTTATAGCGATAATTGTGTCGCCCAAAATAAAAATTTTCATTTTCCATGTACTTATAATGCCTCGAAAATCATGACATAGAGAGTATCACACACTGAAAATGAAGGCGATTCTATGCATTCAAAAAGCAAAAACATCAAAAGTGGTTCAATTTATGCTGACCAGTATTACTTAATGCGCAAAAAAGACGGGCCGGGCAATCCATATAAAGTTAAGGAAATGCATTTCGATAATTTTCTTTATTAGAAAGAGGTTTCAGAAAAAATGGGAAAAACATCTAATTTGAATACCAGCAATGCTAAAGTAAAATGGAATAAAGTAAAAATACTTCAAATTCGTAAACCAGAAAAGGGCACATTTTATAGGACCACGTTCGAAAAAGATAAAGAATATAAAAAAATATTTATAAGGCAAAAAATGAGCGGAAGTAAAATTGAGGTAACCTTACAACATTCCTATACAGGTCCCCAAAAAATCCCAGCAAAAAAGAAAGCTCACCTTATTCAACTGTGTGATGAAGATCAAATACCTACAATCTACCATGATTTTTTAAAAACTTACAAGCTTCCGACTAGGATCCAAAAATAATGTAATAGTGTTATTAAGATGTTCATTAGCTAAAATAAAAGGAATAAAAGAATAAACAAACTTATTTTTATTACCTACCGTTTTTTATCTGATTTCTGTTTATTTTACTGTTCATTAAGGAAAATTAAATGAGTAAAAGAATATACTAATTTATATTTGTTGCCTTCTTTAAAGTAAAATCTTCACTAACTCCCTTAATAGAAGTACATTATATCAAAAAACCACCAGAATTATATACTAAGACTTGTATATTTTTAAGTAACGTAAAAAAAGATAGAATAGGAAAAAAATATACATTACAATCAAGAATTAAGTAAGTTTAGTGTATTGATAGCAAAACGTTACATTTGCTAATAAAATAGTCTAGGGTAGAACTAATTAAGAGTATAAGAGAGATAATTTCATTGAGCAATCTGTTTGTTAGAAAAGAGAATAAGTGTAATACAATCAGTCAATATGAGGGAAAAAATTGATTCAAAACCGCAGGTAGTTTATTACCATATATGACAGGGAACGAAGAAGTTACAAAATAAATGATCGATTCATTTAAATTATCTGCAAACTTGTTAAATGAAAATAGTCATAAAATTTTTGAAAACTAGATTATCTGACAATGCAAAAATTAAGCCACATATATCATAGTGTGGAGGACGTAAAATCAAATTTTGTTACCACAAAAAGTGAAAATGAATTGCATAATGTAAAACAATTTAAAAAGTCAATTGAAACATTTGGCGAAAATATATTAGCACATCTTATTCTGGCATAGACCGAAGGGAACCAACATTTAATGCCAACGTTTAAGAAGCTGAACGAAAAGTTACAAACTCATTTTGAAACGGTTTAAATAATGCTGATATATTAATGATTGTCACGTCACGTAACTGCAAAAATTCAAAGAAGTGATTAGTTAAAAAATAAACGTGGAAATCAATGTGTTATAAAAGAATCTAAATTATCAAAATACACAAAAATAAGTACCGTAAAATTTTGTATTTTTATTAGGTAAGTCGCCTCAATTAGTATAGTTTGAAAATATTTTTTGATAGAAAACGAAGTAATTTATCTATATAGGAAAGTTAATGTACGCAAAATTAGAGGACAAGTAATTTCGCAAGGTTTTATAAACATTAACATGATCAACAAATTGAAATACAGAAACAAGTAGACGAATTATTTAAGAAACCGACTGGATTATTGAAGAGAGTACATCAAATTGGTCAGCTCCATTACTTATTGTGCAAGAAATCGTAAAGAGTAAGAGTGGAAGTAAATAGTGAATTGTTATGAATGATCGAAAATTAAATAAAAGCATTAGAAAAGAGAAATTTCTTTTTTGCATGCTTGCGTGAGTTCGCGTACGCATATGTGCGTGAGTGTGTGAGTGCGTGCGAGCGCCTGGTTGCTCGTGTGAAGGTTGTGCATTGTGTGCGTTTGTGCTTGTGCCTGTGTGTATGCGTTGATTGTATGTGTATATGGGTATATCAGTTTATGTGTGCGTGTGAGTGTATCTGTGCGTGTGTGTCTGTGAGTGAGTGTATCCGCGCACTAACTTACGTTCAGATGACAGAACATTAAGCTCTTTAGACCACGACCACGTTGATTGTGAACGAAGCATAGTTGGAACTTTGTGCAGGGACCACATGACAGTACCAAATCTTTAGCAAACTTCAGTGTTACTGGCATTTTTTCTGTTCGCCCGATCTCTGCAATAACTCCAAAAGGTCTTAATACAGTGCCGTAGTAAGAAATTTTGTTAGGGGGGGGGGCCATACTTAATAATAATCCAGTTACCACTACTAGTTGTAGGTATAAGGAAAGAGAGACTTATTCATGTTTCGTTTTGTATAATGTAATAGATACGAAATGTAATTACAATATAAAGTTCTTTCTCCCAGAAATGTACAAATGTGTCAATGACTTCATTGGTGTCAATTTTATGTGCATCGATGTAGTAACCAAAAGTTTTATATCATCACTTAAGAATTTAGTTTACAATTTAAACAAACGTCATTAATATCTAAAATCTGTTTACCCAACAGAAATAGGTAAGCTCCTCCCACTAAATTTTGGCCAATGTAAGCAGCGACCAGTTTTACACCAACAAAACCATAACAACCGGGAAATTTAAAAACCACAAATTGAAATGTCACTTTGTCCAGACTAAATTACAAAACGTCATGTTTTTAGTATTGTTTTCAAATGGTTTTTAATTATATAAACTAAAGTAATACAAACACAGTTTAAAAATATTTGAAGTTTTGGACTAGGTCAAAATATAAGGACGATAGGGTTATATACTACGTTCAGAATAAGATACGGTTGCAAAACACTTTACTTTATTCCAAAAAACGTAACAATAACAAAGTTGCACTTAAATATTGCGGAAATTTTTGGGGAGGAGCTTAACTATTTCTGTTCGGTAAACAAAGTATAGGTTTGTATAATTGCAGTTCATTAGTATTCACTAATACCAATAATATTTACATTTTCGCCTCCTTCCCTTTGTTCATCATTTATACGTTTATTACAGCCACTACTATCACAATTTCACTCTTTTTTAGAAAAAAAATTGATATGGATAACTGATGTTTTGCCAGGTTTTGCTTTATTATGTTTTTCTAAGTAAATTTGAAGGTAGTTTGGACTAAACAAGTAAACATTAATCACAAATTACAATTTTAAAATTTCAAAATGTGTCAATCACGTAACAAAGGCAGTAGGTAACTGATAACTCACAAGACACAAGTTAAAAGATTAAATATTAAAAAATAGGAATCCTAGTTACAATCGCAACGTAATTGCAATATTGCAAAACTTGGCAATGAAAACCACGTATTTTTAAAAAAATTGTATACGTTTACGTTTCGTTTGTAATCAACGAATCGTTTCCAGCCGATGAATTGCAAAGGAGGTCACATTTTTTTGTTATCGATGGCTCTACAATACCGTAGAATGATTGTGACGGTATGCACTGGACTAGTATAAAAATGAAGTAAAGCGAAAAGGGAACTGAAAGAGACGATTTTAATTAGCACAAATTTCTGCTTAATAAATAAATCGTGATCAGCATTGTGTATTCAATGATTTATTGAATGTAAACTAATTAAATGTTCAAGATCAAAATCAACCATTTAACCAAAATATCAAAAAGTTGATTATTTTTAAGCGGTATCTTTTATGCAATTTAGCACAAAGAAGACAATGAGATCGTATACCATTATTAATGGAGTAATGGAGATTGATTATTCTTAATGCCTGAAATTATTCTTACACATATAAATCCCTTGGTAAGATGTAATGTCGTATCCACGGGGGTTGATTTACTTTGATTGATCCTTCGCATGAATGCACACTCGTCACTGATAACTGTCATACACTACTTGACAACCTAATGTCCATGTTCGCGTAAATGCCCGTCTAAAAAAGTAAATGTTTGTCATAGAATACTTCAATTCCACTTAAACACTAAATTCTTAATTGTCTATGAACGGTCGATTTACTATTTAACTCAGTATTATCAATAAGCAATACCGATTAATTTAATTTATAAACTTAACACGTCTTTATTTACAAAAAGAATCACTACAAGTTCCTCTTTAGATCGCACGGGTTATTTAGACACTTCTTCTTCTTTAACAGCTCTTTTTTATCCACTCCTGGATGTAGCCCTCCCCTTTCTTTTTCCACCCCTTCTTGTCTTATGCTACACGTTGCCAGTTTTATCCGGCTCCTCTTGTGATATCGTCCGTCCATTGTCTTTGTGGTCGCCCTACACTGCGTTTGTATAATCTTGGTCTTCATTGCAAAATATGTTTTGTCCATCGTGTCGTCTCCTGTGTTGCCACATGTCCTGCCCAACTCCATTTTGGTCTCGCTATTCTTTCTATGACGTCTTCACACTTCGTTCGTCTTCTAATTTCGGTATCTCTGACGTGGTCTCTGAGAATTATTCCCAGCATGATACGCTCAATAGCTCTTTGGGTGGTTCTGAGTTTATTTGCTGAGTTGACAGTTAGTGACATGGTCTCCATACCGTAAGTCAACACCGGAAGGATACACATATTAAACACTTATTTTTTTTAGGTTAATAGGGATATTACGGTCTTTCAGTTTCATAGTTTCCAAGTTGCTGCCCATGCCATTCGAGTTCTGTTTACTTCGGCTGCCTGATTTTCCTTTCCTAATTTGATTATATGTCCCAGGTAGACGTATTCATCGACTTTTTCTAAGTCTTGGTGGTCTAGTGTGACTGTTCGATCTTATTTAGTGTGAAATGTAGCCGCGTCATAAATGATTTTCAGTAGATTTCTGTATCTTGAGTCCATCCCTGCGTTGTCCGTTGCTGAGAATACTGCCCAATGTTCCACTAAGTCGAACGCCTTGCTGTGATCCACAAAGGCAAAGTAGAGCGGAACGTTATATTCAGTGCATTTCTTTATTAGGAAACGCAATGCTTTCTCCGGTGGTTGATACCCGTCAAATTTATTTGTAAGCCTGTTAGTAATAATCTTTATAAATAATTTATAAGGCTGTGGCAAAAGACTGGTGGGTCTATAGTTCTGCAAATTTTCTTTGTCTCCTTTTTTGTGAAGCAGGATAACCTGCGCATTTTCCCATACAGTAGGTATTTTACTGTCGGTTAAGCATTTGTTCAGTAAAATCTTAATTAATTACCTCCCAGTTTTAGCATTTCGGCAGTAATACCATCCTCCCCCGGGACACGTCCATTTTTCATGTGCGACAAAGCATATTCGTTTTCGTTTATGGTGATGTCGGGAATCTCATCTCATCCTAGATTTCTTACATTTTGTAGCTTTGCATTTGTGGTTGGTAGATTTTTAGAACAGCTCTTTATACACAATATTTTTCAATTCAATGATAGCAGTTTATTACAAATCTGTTTATACACTTCTTAAATATTGGAAAAACTTAATAGTAATTTCCAATTAACAATTAATCATTTTATTTCTAAATGTTTAAGTACTTCATTCCCAAAATGGGTTTTTGCAGTTAACTAATATGCACTGCGACACTAATTATTTACAAATAATAATAATAATAATCACATTCAGTTTTAGATTAACTTTTTTATTAAAGTCCCATATGTGCCCATACTTTCCTTCCGCAAAATTTAGTAAATTCAACATTATTTGTCCTTGAACATCCATAAAATTTGTCCATTGTACAATATTATGACGTTTATACAAGCAAAAAAATACATAACTATTCTTCTTTTACACTTTAATACAAATTAAACTTGCCATAAATTCACACGCTATCTATTTACAGCATTTTTAAACTCACATTCCTTAAAATACAGTAGCAATTAAACATTATCGTCCCAATAGGGGTTTCACTAAAACATTATTTCTGATTCAAATGTAATTATTTCAATTTATAAATTTTTACGCAATATTTAAATACTTTTTTATGTGATACTCAACGCTTTACTAAAACTCCAGTGCCGTAGCATTTACACCAACTTACATTATGTACACACAAAAAAAGTCTTCTAGTGCAAACTTTCGCTGAATTATCAACAAAAAAAATACGTTCTACGCACAACACAAGACTACACATACCCAGTGTGTCAAAATATCTCAGAGAGTCCTTAATATTGGTTCCTTAAATTAAAGTTTGGAACAATACTTTACAAAAATCCGGCCAAATAGTCATACTCGCGTTACATACCTTAAAAGCATTTGACCAAGTGTTTATTTGCCAAACTCAAGTATTTTGGGTTAACTGATACGCTCATCAACTGGGTTTCCAGTTCCCTTCATAAAAGAGGAATAGTATAGCGAGTGAGCGACAGAAATCAGTTACAGCTCCTACACCTTCTCAGCTATACATAAATGATCTTATTTCTTCAACGATTAACCCGATCCTTTCCTTTGCTGATGATATCACTCTTAATTCAAGTTCATCTTAGTCTACACATAATAATAGTCCATCTTCTATTTATAGTCAAGGCATTTAATCTGTAATGGTCATTTTAATCAAAAAAGACATGCAACGTAATATTGGATGGGGGAAGTAATAATGCAGTTAAATTTAGTGCTAACAAAATTCAATGTTGCCTTGGGTCCGCCAAAAAGATCCATAATTTTCTGTAGTAAGTATGAGTGGTTTAGATGATGCCTTTAGACATTTATTACTACAAATCTATCATGGGTTGACCATCTTCTGTCAGTTCCTAAGTAGCTGTTCGTAAAATAAGCTTTTTGTGCCAATCTAAGTCGTACTTTACCTCCTAACAATTTTTTCTGCTATATAAGGCTCAAATCAATAAGGACTTGATCTAGAACATAATTCTCACTTCTGGGTTGGTATTCTCCAGTACACTCTCGATATGGTTGATCCCATTCAAAGAAGAGCAATTAGGGTTATAAATGATCCGTCCTTAACTTCGGCCTTGAGCATAAAAGAATGGTTTCGATTCTTTCATTGTACTATTCGTATTATAATGGATGAATTATATTATTTGATACCATTTCCGGCCACCTTTGCTAGGAATACTACGTTTGCTCATTTACATCATCAATACGCAGTACAAATTTCCATCATTTGTACCAAACGGGCGCAGTCTACATTTACCTGAAAAGCTTCTTAACTCTGGAATGATCTCCCTAGTTACTGTTTTCCTCTCACTAATGATATGAAAGTATTTAATGTAGTCGTTCCTAGGCATCGCTTGGCAATTCAACATTCTGTTATACATACTTCCTGAGTGCTTTAGCGCTAAAGTTAGCCTATTCAGGACCGCAATTATTGTGTGTGTAAAACAAAAAATTAAACAAAG
Organism: Vesta saturnalis; assembly: GCA_036346205.1. NCBI lineage: Eukaryota > Metazoa > Arthropoda > Insecta > Coleoptera > Lampyridae > Vesta > Vesta saturnalis. The sequence continues at coordinate 1,109,402 of JARFJB010002198.1, read as the reverse complement.
TATACAGAAGGTCACCTCTGGTGGTATTTTAACCCATGACCGAGAGAACTGCTCTGCAGAGTCATCGGGATGCAAGTTCCACTTGAATCAAACCTAGTCTTTGTAAATGCAGAATGTTATGTAGCAACATTACATTTTTCAAGGGCGGGCCATATTCCATAAGTATAACAGTTGACTATGCATCATATTTTGACCATACACCGATCCCGCGTATATAGAGACCAGGTTTCATTCGATGGGGACTAGTATCTCAATGACTCAGTGTGCAGTTCTCTAGCAAAGAACAGTTCGTAGGTTGACACTCCACAGAGGTAATCCTTTTCTTTGTGTATTTAAACAATTTTTAATTACATATAATTTACAAATGAACTTCTATTCGTTTAAACAAATAACTTTCATAAATCCTATTAATGGAAGTAAAGGATTTATATCATTTGAATTCATCTTTCAAACCTTTGATTATTACCTGAGAAATTTTTTTCCTAAGTAGATTCATTATTCTTTTGATATACATGAATAAAAATAAAAAAGTGAGAAAGAAAGAGCTAAGTTTCCAAGGAACATGTTTTTGAAGCTACTCTTATAAGATTAAATTTTTAATACCGTTAAAATATTGATGTTCCTCTTTTGTTCTTCCTTAAGCTATTTTTCTCTGATAAAAAAACAAGCGTTTACATAAAAAACATAAAATTAAAGACATTTCTACACAAATATTTGATATTTTCATATTAAAGTTTAATTACTAACATTTTTCTGTTCCTTTTAGTTTTATAAGTATGTTCAGCATACAAAATGCCAGCATACCGGAGATTTAGTATATATGTCTGTAAATAAGCAAACAAGGGTTAGTTAAAATTTAAAAAAAATTCCGAAAATAATTTAATTATATCCACTTAGGAATATGGAGACGGGTTTACGAAATTGAAGTATGGAAATCTTCGTAATTAAGTGTTGATACGTTAATTAAGTTAAACTGTTAAATAATTATCAAATTCTGAAATAAAAGTAGAATTTCAAACAATTCGTATGAAAGTAATTTATTAAAGCTTTAACTTAAATATAATTGAAACATTCTACACACGTTGTTGCTTCCATAATGAACTCTGACGTTATAATGCTTTAAATCACTTCCAGCGCGAAATTTTACACGTCTTGAAAATTCTACCTTATCCAATTTTCCAAGGAGTTGTCACGCGTCCTTCTCTATTTGTCGCATGAAGACTACTGGGGAAGCTGTATGAAATCAATACGGTTTTAAACTGGGACTATGTGCGTGGTGCTTGTAGTGGTGGCACATAGAAATACTGCGAGGTGTGTTATATAACGCAGTTAACGTATGTTAAGCATCATCAATAAACATCCTCTTCACAGTATTGTACAATACATTCTAGACGTTGGGACAAGTACATTAAATGGACGAGATCATTTGTATCTCTGTAATTATCCGTTTATTTAAACAACCCCCAGTCACGTTGCATCCTAATTAAAATTTAATTAAACTGAAAGCTACCAAGATTTACCATGAATGCTGATTACTGATACTTGAGGTTGTTTACCTTTTCCATACGGATGCGAGTGTATGTATATAGATACTAGATTTATTGCAAAATGTGTAGTGACGCATTTTTATGGACGGGATCTGAAAGCTTTTCCTGTTTATAAAAAAATGACAGTAGTAAATCTACTCAACACAATTATTGGAGTGGAAATCATAAGAAGTGACAAATATCAAGATGAGCAAGGAAGTTTCCTTTTCCTCTTTATATTTAATTCCTTGAAGGTTTAGGGATGACGTAAGCTGATAAAAAGGTTTATGCTATTATAAAAAATTAATAACTAATTTAAGTGAATGTAAATTCCGTATCAAAAAGTGAGCAATTATTGTTTATTAAAGTACAGCGCGTTATACCTTACGCTTTTACAAGGATATTATCATTTATAAGCATATTGCAAATGACATTTTGTAATTTTGATACCTGTATAAGCCCAAGTTATGTAAATTAAAGAGACTGAAACATGTTTTTTTTTCAGCGAAAATTTGAAGATTTATGGGAGCTGATATAAACGCTTTATTTGCGGTTTTCTTTATTAATTTTAATTTAATCAAAACGTTTGAGCAATTTATTAAACCTAGTGTCCCATACCGTACAAATTATTTTCATTCCACCCTCAGCGATCTGCACAATGATGTAATGAAGGCTAACGGTAAAATTACCAACAATCACAGAAGTTAGAATGAAAAATTTCAGTAGAATCCTTGCCTATTTAGTTTGGTCGTTAATATATTTCAATAATAATTATATTTATAATAATGTGTATGCCTTGATACAATTCAATAACAAATTGGTTGTTATAATTTAAAGTTTTGTGGAATGTTCGGCTACTAAAGATTTTCCATATTGATTAGACCAGAACATTTTCAGGTGTTTTAAGTTTAGTAGTGATTTTCCACCACTTCTTAATATATAGTAGTGAAGCCCAGTGTAATTTTGAAATATCTTTATAATAATAAAAAAAGACAACTATCAATATGAAGGATAGATGTAACAGGTATAATCATATTATTAATTTCTTTTAATTAATTGACTTGCATTAAAAATTCAAACTTCAACACTTGGTCTGTAATCGTAAACATTTGAAACTATTTGATGTATGCCATAATGGCATCATAAAAATTTAAAGACCGGAAATAGAAATTTTAAGGCATGTTATTGAGTTTACTGTTGCTAGTGATCATCCTATAGGTGACCACTAAAAGATTAGGAAAAAGAAATTTTACCATCGATCCATGGAAGCTATTAGACAGCTGACGTTGGAAAATTTTATGTAATGGGATTTAGATGTCACAGGTATTTAGCCTGTTACCCAGCATATTGTTATCTAAATATAGACAATAAACATTAATTAAACAATCATAATTTTTAATTACATATTTATTCGCTCATTTTCGTTCATAACAAAACTTATAATAACTCAAAATTGATCTGCCAGATTATGAAGACGGGGAAATTTTAACAAGGGAGAGGGAAATAATTAAATTTTATGGACATTATTATTATCAATTAGGACGTTTTTATGTAAGGATAAAGTCGAGAGAATCCAAGTTTAATTGAAATAAAAAAAAAGAATAGGAGTGGTAAACTCATGGGCCAGACAGATATCTGACGTCATCAAACATTTATAGTGTTCGTTTAAAAACCACAGGCCGATCACTTGGACTATTTTGACTAAAAAATTAAAAAAATCCACATTTAGAAAACACAAAGAATTACATCTGGCAAAGAATCCACATCATGTAGTCATGTAACAAGTAAAGCGCAAACAAATTATGTCAAATTGACGATATTAATTATTAAAATACAGAGGATTAAATAATTACATTATTTGCAAACACCGAGGCATTGTTGAGAAATTGAACTTATAAGGGAGGAGGTAATGTTACAAACTTTATTACTGAACCCGTTGTTCATTTTAAGAACGTTTTAACAAAGAAACGAAAACAAGAACACATAAACGATAATCACAATGAAACAAGTACTGCACTGACGACACTGAAAAACCTGACAATTTGCGTGATATCATAATTGTCAAACTGTTAAATTTAAAAACATTTTTTAAAATTTAACTTTTATGACCTTGTGTCTTAAATGGTTTAAAGCATTTTTTTAGGATTTTTTTTATATATTTTTTTTATATATATATATATATATATATATATATATATATATATATATATATATATATATATATATATATAAAGAGTTCCTTAGTAGGATTGGAACTCACGATCTGTTCTTTGCTAGAGAACTGCGTCACCAACTATACAAATAAATTTAAAATCAGTTATGTACTATATCATGTATAAAACGTAGCGAATTGCGGGGTCACATGAGACAAGTACAAAAAAATTAGTGTGATCAGTTTAGTAAATAAAAAAATTACTGTACATCATTACAAATACAAGTACTTACAAATGCAAATTTAAATCTAGTGAGATTTGCTCCCTCGATACGTACTTGGTAACGCAGTTATCTAGCAAAGAACAGATCATTTTTGAATCGTATGTCTTAGTTAACAGGTAGAGTCGGTACAAGTATGGCAAAAATAAGCGTAACATAAAATAATATAAAAAAAAATATATCTTACATAATGTTGTTGAAATCTTAGGGAACAATTGGAACTGCACAGTATTCTTGCAATCAATGTTACAATACTAGTAACTCAGTTACACTGATAATAATACGAATATTACACTGATTGTAATAGTAATAATAATTGTAGTAGGGTTAATAATACTGTACCAATGATCTAGGCCTACTATTTACATGGAGATGACGTGTGACGCCCCTGTATAACCAATGCCTGCAGATGATGCAATAGACAGCGCGTGCCAGGAACTTGGGAAACCAATATTCGTTAGAACCTTGAGTAATCTACTGATATTGAATTTAAGTTTCTTGAAATGGAAACTTCTTAACTTGATTAACAATTCCCAATTAAAATTAAATGATAAGGTTTAATATTGACAATTAAGATATTATATATATATATATATATATATATATATATATATATATATATATATATATATATATATATATAATATTACTGAAACCGAAACCCTTTTTGTTCCAAAAGGAGACACAAACAACAACAACAATTTACGTATCAACTACAAGCTTCGTAAATTGTTTGTTACGGGTTGCTAAATATTATTATTTATTTGCGGTAATTATTCATTTAAACAGTTTTTGCTGACAAAAGCGCCTCTTGTGATGGAGTACCAGAAAAATGAGCTCGTAGATAAGATTTTTTTACAAGGGGAATGCCAATGAAACTATTTTATGGCAAGTCGAGTTTATGCAAAGCGTTATCCCCAACAAACGAAGACATTCAAACTAGCGAAGTCTGCAAAACTTATTACAAAGATTTATTATACAAACCGGTCATGTGGACTATACAAAACAAATTATGAGTAGACGCGTTCGAAGTGAAGAAAATAATTGTCTGTTATGTTACCTATTACCGAAAATCCTTCAGTTAGACAAAAAGCAATTAGTTCTGCTGTAGGTGTTAGTGAACGAAGCGTTCAAAGGATTTTGAAGGATAGCCATTTTCATGCGTATCATATCCAGTTTCATCAGCAACTATTTGATATGGATTTGGAGCGACGGGTCGTATTTTGCAATTGGACTCAACATAAAATTGAGATTGAGATTTTTGATAAGGTTTGTTCTCGGATGAAGCCACATTGCCCAAAATAGATTTGTGAATCGCCATAACTTCCACTACTGTTCAGATTAGAATCCGATGATTTTCAGGCAGGTTGGCTATCAACACAAGCGGTCAATAAATGTTTGGGGAAGAATTATTGGTGAACATGTTATTGGACCTTATTTTTTTAACGGGCATTTGAATAGAATTATGTACCTTGATTTTTTCCAAAATCTATGTACAAATTTGCCAATTTTCCAACACGATGGAACCCCCGTCCATTATTCCCTTCACATCAGGGACCATCCTAATGCATTCTTTACAACTCGTGGGATTTTTGTGGGCATATGTTAAGGAAATCGTTTACCAAAAGCCGCCCACTACACATAAAATATGTTACAATGAACGCGTTTGAGAGTATAATGCCCGACATGTTAAGAAGAGTAGAAAGGCCTTTTCAAATCCGCCTTCAGTTATGCCTTCAAGAAAATGGAAGACATATCGGACATAGATTTTAATTAAATAACTTTTAAATGCTAAATTTATACATACGTTAACGATGTCAAAATAATTTTTAAATAAAAATTTTCATAAGTTTGGTGCGTAATAACAGCTTTTGATGAATATCTCTGAAACTTTGAAACATATTGTAACAAACCCTTTTATGTATGTGTAAAATTTACGTACTTATTGGCAACTTGAGTGCATTTCGTATAGCGTTAGCATATCTTATTGGCGTGGAAGTATCCGTATAAGTTCTTTTAATAAATTATTTCAATTATTATTCACTGCACATCCTTTCCGTGCTTCGAGTCATTTTCGGTCATTGTGCAGGGTTACTTTGAGCGTCCCTTCATTCATTGCTTGAACTACGTCATTTTTGCTTTGTTTATTATTATTATTTAGAGTTCCAGATTTATATGGTGAGTTTATCATACTGAATTAGAGAGATTTACATTTCAGGCAACTCGGTTTTACTTGTACTGTTACGACTTATTTTACTATGGGCTTAATTTTATTATAACGTTAACTTTGCAAGATGATGCAATAGCTTTGCTATACGAAGTGAGAATTCAATTACCAAATTTTACTTTGAATCATACAAAATCAATTCAGTTTGGAGGTTTATAAAGGAATTGTTATATATTTGGAATTAACAGCACATCAATCTGATGTTTACTTCAACTTCCATCAAAATTGCGCATTTTTTCTTATCTGCTGAAGTTCCAGTGACACCCAAAATGTAAAAGAAATTACTCCAGGTATTTCATATTGCTAATTAATTCACATTATAGTTTAAGGCAGTTAATTAAGAATTACTAACATTAGTTTTTAAGAGATCATCCGTTATAGTCAAATTAATTATCGTAATAAAACTCAATGTGTCATTATTTTTTACTTGTTATTTTCATGAGCTTTTTGTTACTTTTCTCTTTTTTAAGGTTTATTTGTTCCTTAAAAACAAATTGGCGTCCGAGATTACATTATTTATTTTCAGGTTTGAAGCAACCCCTTTCTTCGTAAAGCGAAAATATGTAAGCAATTCTATTTTTGTTAATAAGCAAATCAAATGATATTGAATCTGGACTTATTAATCTACTGATGAGCACAGAGGCATAAAATCTTCTAGTTATCCATTATTTTTCATAGCTAATAATAGCTCTCGGCTAGAAGTATTTAATCTTAAGTGGTTGAATTATTTGTACGACACCTGTAAAGATTACAATATCAGTATAATTACAAATATAAAGGATGTTGCGTACTTTATTCCGCACCCAACAGGAATAAAGTACAGGTGTTCCCTTTAAATGATATAACTTTGACGCCTAGTTTTGATTCATAACGAGTAGTTTAGGATACAGACGAATTTAACTAAAAAACGAGTGGGTTTGGGTATAGGGAATACTTAATAAAATTGATAGAGTAACAAATAATCTATCCCATACGGATGAAAGATATAAGGTATTCCATTACACAATTTCGAGAAAATGTACGACTCTCGTCTTGGGACCATACTGTATACGACATCCGATATTTCATGTAACCATCCGTATAAAAATAAAATAGAGCATGTACATAAAATATTCTACTAAAAATAATAATTAATTTCGTTTGGTCTTGAAAGATACAGAGTGATCAACATTTGTCTATTCAGACAAAGAAATTGTCATATATTTGAAAGCACACGGTATAAGATGCTGAAATTTTGTTGGGGTAACATACGAAGCGAGGAAAATTCATGTTAGTGTTGTTATGGACTTATGGGCCACCCTGTATTTGTGAAAATATATTTAAACCATGTTGTCTAGCAAGCATTTTATTGCTACATTTGAATATTTTTTGTAACATAAACCGTTCAGATGTAGTAGAGAACGGGAGTTAAGATGAAAGACCCTGTGTATATATATTTATATGTATAATGCTTTTAACAATTTCAAAGTGCATTACTTAACTTGGAATAACTTCTAAATTAGTGTTAATTCGCTATAAATGTAATTATTGCGTTTGTATTACTAATAATTTGAATTATGGCTGAGGTTATTTATATTACGCAGTGGTAAGGACAACGCCGCAGTCAACTAAAACAATTAGAAATAGTGACGCCACTGGTTTTGTTAGTTACCTTGAAATCAAACAAATCAAGCCTACTTTATTTATTGTTAATGAAAATATAGAATTTTATCTTATTAACAAAGGTTGTTGATTTAAAGTAATGTTAAACTTAAATAAAATATTAACTAAGCAGTGTCTGTGAGTTAAAGGAGGTACAGATATATTGTTGTATTTCAAACTATTGAAATTCATTGCAAACATTTTTGCAGTTTACGAATATGGACTATGATTTTGCACATTGAAGTAGATGGCATAGATGCATATGCGGGTTTTGATGTCTTTGACGAAGCTTCCTAATCATAAATGGAATTTTCAAATTTTCAATAACTTTTATACTAAATTGTAGTGTCAGTTGCATTTAATAAACGCAAAATTGTCAATGCGTCTGCTGCGTTTGATGATCCACACGTAAAAATCGGAAAATCACTAACTGCATCGATTAGAATGGTGGTAGAGGTTATACAGCAAGTTAAAATAACTTAAATGTAATGGATATCCTGTTACACTAATTAAAAAATGTTAACTATGCGTTCTCCAATAAATACTGTGAATGTAGTACCTACCTCATTTATGAAAGTATTAATATATTTAAAGTTAGTTTTAGTTCAATTAATAAAACAAAAAGTTACAGAAACAATATATCCTGAATAACATTATAAATAATGCATCCAAGTATGTATATTTGCTGATTACCATAAAAAATAAATAAATAAAAGTACACGCAGATAGTGAGTGTACGGCTAGGAATAGTTAATTCTCAGCTTATCGATCCATATTGTATTGATGAGAACCCTTGCTATTAATATAACAGTTTGATAAACGTATAAAACCTACTATGGAACATAATTTTAGTAAACAATAACTAGATCATAAAAAAATTAAATGTTAAAATGTCGCGTTTATAATTGTGAATGCTTCTATCAATTTCAAATTGAAGTTTTTCAGATCTTTCACCATCATAACTTGATTAACTTTCTTTAATTTGATTTTTGGTTATTTAGTATTTAACCGGTTCTGGACCAATTCAAAAGTTCTTTCGGATCTCTTCAAGGTCAAACTTTAAATTTAAATTTTTAATCGCTAAAATATAAATTAATGTCCCATTTCAATTAAAGGTCACTCTGGTCAAATTTAATTGTCTGTCAAAAATGCTAAAATAGAAATTGCAATATCATCATGTTACAATTTAGAAGTCTAAAATAGAGTGGTCAAAAAGATTATTGACCTGTAATGTATGACGTGTCTTAGAAGTATAAAAATAGAATAAGTTCATGGAAAGAAGAAGAATTTTGTCATTAGCGGTTTTAAATGGATTTAAAAAAATTTTAAAATAAAATTTGAGAATAATAATAAAATTTTAATGAAAATAATAAAATCTCGTGATATTCTGTAAATTTATATTCACATTTATATTAAAAATTAAGACTGTACAAAATCAATAAATTTTAATAAATACTGATGTAAAATAAAATTTTTTATTTCGGAAATATTTGTAATATTTGTTCATCTAAAAATTCTAACGTTTTTTTTTTTATTAAAGAAACCCTTCTTTATTTATGAAAATTACAGATCACTATTCGATAGAAAACGTACATTTTATTTTTAAATTAATTGAGTATCAATAGGAAATGTGATATATATAATAAATGTTTAACATATTTTAAAGTATTTGTAATATGTTTTTTTCTAAAATAATTCTAAGATTTTTATGAAATAAAGTTACAACCTCAAATGTATTTGGACATTTTACATTTATATAATTACAATTTTAAATGGATTGTACTGTAAGGTAAAAGCATGCAAAAAATACATTACCCACATAGTATTATCAGTATGATTTGTAATATTATATTTAACTTGAAATACAAGTATTGTACTAGAATGGAATGTATAATTAATTTTGTAAACGATAGACGGTACTTGAACTATAAAAGTGTTTGAATGTGTGAAAGAATATTGCATATCTATGGAAAGAGAAAAAGCGACTGATGTGGACGTCCTTTTCTCAGGGGTAAGGGGGATTAGAGGGAAAATAAAGTCCTAAAAGATGCGCTCCTGAAAATTTAAAATTTGCACCTAATTCTCAGAAAAAAATTTTTTCAACGAGTTGTGTTTTATAAGTGGCAATTTATCAATTTCATGTAAAAATCAAAATAAAAAATTTTAAATTAACCAATTCCATTTTGAAACAACAAAGAGCACTTAAAAAACAACTTTTGTACTTACGTAAGCTCAGAAGAAACATATGCATGCAATTTATCCATTTCATGTATAAATTATCAAATGCTCTTTAAATTAACCAATTCAATTTTGAAACAACAAACAGCACTTAAAACATGACTTGTTTTTTAATTTAGTGATTAGGACTAAATTTACAATTTTCGATATATATTACTGCTTCAAGAATTGTAGGATAATGAACGCAGTTATTTTGTTGAAAGCATTTTATGCAGGTGTGAATGGTGAATTCCATTAACTTTGAAACATTTGCAAATTATGAATGCAATTGTGTCATTTGTATTGCATAAATACATAGTAAAGTTTGATTTACATGCTTTTGGGAACTGTTTTGACTTTTATTTAACAGCTTTTTTCACTTTTAACTGTACTATATTTTACACTTTCTTATATGCATGATATTTACAATAAATAAATTTGTAACGCAACATGCACTTAAAATTTTAAAAATGACTGCTTTACTTTGATGTAGAAATTTATACATGAGTAAGTCAGACTTCCAGATGTTTTCAATTTTTTTTAACGTAGAATTTCATTTCGCAAATTGAACTATCACTCATTTTTAGCTGTAGTAAAATTTTTGGATAATGAGAATAATTCACGAAAATAATAAAATAAAAAATTTACATTTATTTTTACAATGAATAAATCAAAAAAAACATATTAAAACATCACACATCCATCCCTTCCAACGTAAAATATTTTTAGTCTTTATATATTTTTGCACACACTCTAAATATTGATTAGCCTCCACCAGTTCTTCATTCATTTTCCACTGATACCACTCACTATTAAATAGTCATTGAATTTTCAACCACCGAATACTTTTTTTAAAGGCCTGAAGGGTTTGGGTCCTGCTCATCATCCTGCTTGTGAGGTGCCTTCCATAAGAGTCAAATTTTTTCCTCCATATTGTGGTTTCCAACGGGGTGGTTGTGGGTGTTTAAACTGGCATTATGCTGAAAAATGAATAATTTTATGTGTACTAAAAATTCTCTATGAATTAATAAAAGAAACTACAAAAATTAAAATTATACATACCTCTCGAAATATTCGAAAATTCATCTCTACATCACTTCCCTTTGGAGATGATGGGGATGGTCTCTTCAAAGGGTGTGGTTCTGTGGTGTTATTTGATGGGCAAAACATCATGCAAAAGATTTTGCCTGCCTTTTAGTGAAAGTTTAGATTGTTTGCTGGACGAAGCCATTACTAATGGTGAGTAATTAAGAGTTTTAATTAAAACTTTAACATTATATAACATAGATTTGTTAACGTTAAAAATTGATAACTGGAAGTGGTTATACAATGAACTGACCTGAGCAAGCAAATGTGACAAACTGTAATGAAAGCATAATCTAGACATGGAGGCATTTCGCAAGCTGTCAAAGGTTGTTAATGCATATTCTTAGTAAACCCCAAAGTGAATGTATGACCTTTGCAAAAAGGTGATGCAGCATAAGAGAACAGTATTGATGTGGTTAATAGATGTTGTAAAGCTAAAAATGCAAATATGCATCTTTATAAACACTGAAGCTCTTGCAACAAGTTATAAAGTTTTGACCTTGAATGCTGGTTTATATTACTATAAGCAGATAAAGAGCAGTTTTATACCAGTCAGTATATTGCACTGACTAGAATTGCAATTGTATACCTAAAGTACTTTATAGTTACTTAAATTAATAATTTTACATATCAGTTATAATAAATATAATATTTGTTCCATTACTAATAATCGACAGCGTGTGTTTATTTTATTGCAGTGTTGGATACAGTTTTGAAGGTAACTATGAGTAAGGTATACCCAGTAGTAGTGATATTGTTAATTTAACAAGAAGTATTATTCCATTGTTGAAACCAAATTGAAATTTAATTTAGAGACAAAATTTGCTTAAACTGAAAGTAATTTATCATTTAAAATGTTATCTTATAAGAGTTAAACAGTTAAAGAACGCTTCAGAGAAAAATAGGTAATTGTCAATGTCAAAAAAGCGTACACGCAAATTAAGTTGGTACCTCTAGATTCATGTTTAATGTCAGGTTACTTACAAAATGCATACAAAGGCACGAAAGGTTAAATTAATGCTAAGGCAATCTGCTAATGAATTTTTAGTCTGCAATTTTTTTCCCAAAATCACGATGGTTAAGAATTTACCATATTAGCCATCAATATTACCAATTTATGGTATAATGAAAACGTTTATTATAAATTACAGAAAAATTAGAGTTTTAAAGGGATTTCGGTTCATTACATGAAGTATTACATTTAAAGGTGAATATTAATAGCTATCCCATTTAGAGGTGGTTTCAAAACCGTTAAAGTTCCCTACTTTATAGCAGTAAAGGTGGAAGTGAATGTTAAAAGACGAAGTATTATTTGTATCGGCATATATTGCAACATCATTTAGATAGAGTTTTTATCTTCATTTTAAGGATGTTTTGAAAATATTCAATTCCTTATTAAACTAGATAAGAAAAAATTTGAAGTTAAACAACCCTTCATTAATTTGTTTTGCATTCAGGGAAAGTTATATTACCATTTGTATTAAATTAAAATCAAAATAGTGAGGAACCCATAAATCTTTTTAGTACTTTCTGCTAATTATCTTGCGGGGATATTAATACAAAAAAATACTGTTATCATTTTACATTAAAATATGGGCTTTTTTAAACAACTATCGAATAAGGAGCACAAGAAAATTTGTTATCGATGTTTAACATTTTGATCACGTTCACAAAAACATCATTACTGTCATCAACTTAATCGATGCTCTGTCAAGTACCCACGCAGAAAATTTTAGTTTTCACATTCAGGAAAAGGTGCCGTTTGTAATTTATGAGATTTAGAAAGTATTTTAAAAGTGCAAATTTAATCATCGATAAAATGATATTTTACTCCAAACATACACCTTCAGCATTGCTTACTAAAGTGTTCATACAATGATTCTTTATCACGATTTAGACTTTATAGAACAAAAAGATTTGTTCAATGGTTTGTTAAAGAGCTTCAAAGTATTGCACATTGACGAAATAATCAATAAAATATTTCTATGGATTTTAACCCCAATAGGTTGAGCACTTTGAAAGAAAGGTTTGCCACATTTGCAAAACCATTACTGATTATGATAGTTAGATCATAACCATTTTACTGGTGCATTTAGGCCATCACAATTGTAACCTAAACTATAGACTACATTCTGCAGTGTTTCATAATTTGTCAGGTTATGATTTATTTTTACAGAATTGGCTACTGTTCCCGGTGAGATTTCATGTTACCCATAAACAAAGAAAGATATATTTTCATGAAAGTAAACAAATAAAATTAGGTTTAGATTTATTGACTCTTCACATTTATCAGTATTAAAAGTTGTCGGACTATTTGGAAATAGTAAAAAATTACCCACGCTATTTGTAACAATGCCGAAGAATTTTACTAGTTCCAAAGGTGTTTTTGAATATCTTATACTTTAAATTAAGCGAGAAGATTCCCAAGGAATTTTTCAGTCATCTTGATAATGAGGGAATCAAATGGAGTTTTGACATGGTTAATGTTTAAACAGATTTAATATTAAATCGTTAGGGGATTACTATTTGTATTTAAAACGGACGTTCCGCTGTTAGCAGACATTTTCGAAAACTTTCGACAAACTTGTTTAAGTACTTAAAAATTGATCCTCTGCACTATTATACAGCCCCAGGTTTATTCGATGCTATGCTTAAAATTACACGAGTTAGAACTATTTACAGACATTGATATGTTAATGTTTATTGAGAGAGGAATTAGATTTGGGTTTCAATGTTCTAATCGATATGAAAGCTAAAATAAGTACATGGGGAAAAATTTTATCCCCTTCCGAAAATGTATATTTAATGTACTACGACGTAAATAATTTATATGGAGCCACCATGTCAGAATTTCTACCATTTGGCGATTTTTCTTTGTTGATAATTTTGAAACTTTAGATTTAATAAACCATCCGATGATTCTAAATTTATATAGTCGAGTGTGATTTAGACTATCCCATAAATTACATGAGAGTCAAGTGATCTACCATTGGCCCGAACAATGGTACCCCGTATTTGATTCCAAAATGAAAAAAATTGCCATTGTATCCTAAACATAATTATGTAATTCATTACAGAAATTTGAAAGTATATTTAAAATATGGATTAAAGTTGGTAAAAGTACACCGTATATTACGTTTTAAACAGTCCCCGTGGTTAAAAAAATATATCGATTTAAATACCACCATGCGCTAGCGATCTCAAAATGAATTTGATAAGAATTTTTATAAATTAATGATTAACTGCGTTTTTGTGAAGCTGATAGAAAATGTACGTAAACATAAGGATATACGTTTAGTAACGAAATGGGAGGGCCGATATGATGCTCGTGATTACATACCAAAACCAAATTTTCATAGTTGTACAATATTTGATAACAATATACTTATCATTCAAATGAATAAGCTAGAAGTATATTTTAATAAACCTATATATGAAGGATTCAGTTTTTAGACGTTTCAAAAACTTTTTTATACAATTTTCATTACGATTACACGCTACCCAAGTTTTATAATAATGCTAAGTTTGTACAGTGGCCGTTAAGAAGACGAGAGCGCATCGCAAAGAACTAGGCTTGCCGATTATAATAAAATACTAAGCAGGCGTATCACATTTGTATGTTTAATTATATGTATATTGAAGAATGCGTATGAAGATGAATAATTAATATTTATTGGTGACGCGTTTTTTTAACATTTGAAACGACAACTACAGAAGATTGGAAAACGATGTAATAAAGTAATTAATATGAAGACAAATATCTTGAAAGTGAACAAATTTTGGATATAGAAACTGAGAATTAGTTATAAATATGGGTGAAATAGTGACAGTGATTATCAGTTTAGTGATTTGAGTGACAGTGAAAATGAAACATTTTAGACAATATTATTTTAGTAATAGGTATCAATTATGTGTAATGTAATAACATATTGATTTTATTAATTTAATTATAGTATTACTTCCAGTATAGCTTTTAATTATAATAAATTGCGTATTTACATAAAATATGTTCTTTGAATTGCTTTTAATATACCATTAAAATATACATTATGCACTATGTGACGCCTCTGAGGCAAACGAACGCAATTTGAACATCATAAAGTCTCTTTCGCATAGGTGGCTCGTCTTATAATGCCACTGTACATAGATACGGATAGCCTCATATACGTCTTTTCAGTTCCCGTTATCTATGAATGCTTTAAAGAGGACATTTATAAATTCTATACATCTGATTATAGCCCCAACAATATATTTGGAATTCCATTAGTAAATAAAAGAGTCCCAGGCTTAATGAAAGATGAAAATCATGGCGCGATTATGTTGGAATTTGAAGGGCTTCGTGCAAAAATGTATGCTTACACGGTTGATGAAAATGTTGTACAAAAATCAAAGGGTTCTACCCGCGCAAGCATCAAACAGATTACGATAAATGATTATAAACATGTTTTGTTTGAATGTGACGTAATAAGGCGTTATCAGAATCTGATAAGATCAAAGAAACATGATGTGTTTACAATCAAACAGAATAAAGTAGTACTTAATCCTTGTGATGATCAACGATTAGTAAATTTCAATTTCACTGATACTAGGCCTTGCGAATTTAACTCTACATAGAAATTTAGTGGTCTTCTGTTTCAGAAAACAATTTTATCATTATGAACAGTCTTGAAGACAAATTTCAGGAAGAGTTATGGTACAGTAGTGATAAAATCTACAGAAAATACCTGAGGCGTTCTTTGATGGGGAAGTCCTCCCCGGAAAGCTATTTATTTGTACTGAATATATTACACCTGATGAGTCTTTTTACTGGTATGCTATAAACTCAAAGTGTGCAAATAAAGTTATTAAGACATTATTTGATAAAAAATTAAATTAGACGATACCATTAAAAGTTTTATGAAATTGTGTATCGATAAAGGCTACAATTCATTAATTTTTGATAAAGTAGATAGGATCTTAAACGATATGAATGTACTTGGTGACATACCGCTTAAAATGTATCTATACAATGTATTATGGGTTCATTATTCAACAAATGTTAAATCTACCTTAGAAAATATTGCTTCCAAAGACACTTTATTTATTATAGCTGAATGTATTGAGAAAGCGACATATTATGCTAACTAGTGCCTTGATATTTTGATTGAAATACTTTTAAAATAAAATATCAACTATAAGTTTCAACCGTGGGAAAACGATGAGTACCACAAAATTTATAACTGGACACTAGACAACACCAATAAAGGTGAGACAAATTCAAATTCCTGCTTGGGATGGAGGTATGGGCCAGATTCGGGGATATGGCCATCCAGTAATTTAAGTGATTATAGAAGTACTTTAAGTTCACTTTATAAGATAATGAAATTTTAAAAATAAATGTAATATTTATATTTAAAAAATAAAAAACTATTATTTTTTTGTGCGTTTTATTTCATCTAAGAGCTACATCTTTTTATACAGACTATATAACTAATATAGGTAATTTGTTTCACAAAGTACAGGTTAAATGTTATAAAGCAATATCATCCTTATTAATCCATGATCTTTCAACCAATCCCCACCACTTTACGAGTAACATATTATTCTTGGAGCGAAGCACTTTTTCCACTAGATACACATCAGGATACTCCGTTTTTTGTAATTTATGTTCATAAAACCTTCCCAGTACAGGATTTCCCTTCATGTCTTCCAGCGTGTACGTAGTGGGGTTAGTAATGCGAACTTCACAATCTTAAATAGTTCACTAGACCAATTGGGTGTGTATTCTTTGGCGAAAATACTTTTAAATTTACTGATTCGTACTATGTCACCCACAGAATATCGATTCCTATCGAATATTTTTATGTGAGTGTAAGCCTCTACCTTGTAGGCTGAGTGACTTATATAAAGAACCCTTAATGGTTCCGCAATTGCAGCCTTCTTTGTGCTATAGATGGAGTAATGATTGACTACATAACGCTGCATTAGTTTAGTAAAATGCTCATTGTAGAATTATTTTCCTGCATCTGTCTGCAAATTGGTAGGTTTCCGTCCTTTTTTAAAGATTGTTCGCATGGCCTTGGTAACTTCTTGGCCCGTTTTCGTTTTTAATCCTTTAGTCCATAAGTATTTCGAAAAACAGTCGATATATACTTATAGTCCTTATTTTGATTGGCATATATGTTAAATTCAGCCAAATCTGCTTGCCAAAGGTCATCAAAGCCTCTAATTATTGTGCGCCTTCGTTTAAAATTTTTTCGTGCAGATTGATGCAATTCGTTGATGATTTATAATTTGGACACGGTACTAATTTATCCACAATTTCTTTAAGTCGGCATAGTTTTTGCTCCAATATTAGATAAGCGTTAGTTTCCTTTAAAAGCTTTCTGAACTGCTTGTAGACAAAAATCAAGATATCCTTTACTTATAGCATCACCATCTTCTTCCGGGTCCGCCAACTGTATCAAACGGTTTCCATCCAAATTGAATATTGTTGATAAATAGTGTTGCTTAGTGATGGCGTCTTGAGGATCTATGGGGCTGGCAACATTGCTGAGTCTCCTATCCTCGATATCAAATTGATTATCATCAGTCAGTTTAAACTGAGGTGTTAATTTCTTGAAAAGATACTGCACATGTGAACGCCGAAATTTTAGTTATGATATGTCGACATCAATGCATTCTCATCTATACTGTTTAAAAAACGGCTTTTTGGTTTTTCAATGTACCCATCCTCATACAGATCTTCTACAATTGATATTATGTCATTCACGACACCTGTATTCCCTGCCAATTTTTCTGTCCACAATACCTCTAGATCACAAATTAGTTCATGTATATCATTCCAATATATATATTCAATTGGCGTGTTTGTTAATTCCTCAAAAAACATAGCTCCACCCCCTTGGTCGTGGGTGATGATGATGACAGCAAGGGTTTGATTATTTGCGTATACTTTTTGTTGCGGTTCCCTCGAATTTGCCTACTTACGTCATAATCTCGCCTTACAACATTAGTAGCTTCTAAAATACTTTTATAATCTTTTCTATCTTTTGAATTTACTAGATTTAAATTGGGTTCATTTATAATAAGCGAATCATATAAACCTGGAGTCCCTTTATACGTGACACCTTTAATAATCATATCGTTTCCTTTAATTGTAACGAGAGTATTACCAATTGTCCATTTGTCAGTTTTGGTATCATAGTGGACTCCATAAGTATGATCAATAACACCTTCAGGATCCCTCATAATACGTTGAACGTATATACGAGGTAATTCATGATACTGCTCGGTAGTAGCATCATCTGTGACACTAAGAGGTTCTTCTTCTTCCTCAATATTTATCTCCTACAACAGATGTATCTAGAAAGATGGTGTACGAAGACCTGAGGAGGATTTGTTTGAAAAAACGGAAGCTGAGCTAATGGGCTAGTAGCACTTTCTTGAATCACCTAATGAGTGAAGCCTGGAGTCGTTGAACTTGAGCTAGAGGGCTAGTGCTTTCTCGAAAACATGAATAGGGTGTTTTGGGTTTAACGCCAATGGGCTCCTTTTTAGGTGTTTTTTATCTGGATTGATTTTATCTACTATTTCAGTTAGTTATTGGGGTTTATAAGTACTTTCAAATGTTCTTTCATTATCAATGCGAGCAGTTTTAATACTGTTATACTTCTGCTGTATTACTTTAGAGCCTGAATAATTTTTTCTTTAATATCATTTCCTTGTTATCCATTGTAGTAAAGCGGGTTTGCTGAACAGATACCGGTTTACCTGAACAGATAGCTGCATATAACTCCCATTGACGAAATGGAACAGTAATAATAGAATTTTTAATAATTCCTTGAAACAAGTTAAGTTTCGCAGCATCACTAAGTGTTAATGCGGTACTTTCCATTGAATTTTATTTAAGGTTATGCTGCATCAACTTCACCATAGTAACAGTTTGTATCGCTTCTAGATCGAATTAAAACTAACTCTTGGCACATATTCACGATTACCTGACGATAATCCCCCATTATTCCAAATATGTGGTTCAACGGTATGCATGCTGTAAAAGATTTTTCTCTATCTTGCTCATCGAATTCTACTTGTAATGGTTCTTCATTCTTTGGTGACCATTCCAAATGGCTTAGTGCTTTGCTTTTGCTTGCCGTATAAGAAATATATCCCTTAAGCGTAGATGTTATACCTGGATTGCTACAAACATCCACTCTCTGACCACCTAACTCATACGAATTTCTTCAAAAAAAAGGTTCGGAAAATTGTTGGTTAAGCTGCATGCCTTTCTTTCTTCTTTTTTGAGCTCAGGTTTACCTTCTATGTACCGAAAACTATGATAAGTAGCCGTAATTAGATCTTGACTTTGAATTAAGATGCGTATTTCTTCGGAAGGTTCATATTTAGAAGATACATATGGAAGATAAGTGAGAATATCTGATTTAATTATAGTATCATCAAAATGTACGTTTTGAAAGACGTTTAACGATTCTGCCATTGTGGTTGAGAACTTTTAAACCAATTAGTCCTGGATTAATTTTCAGACCCATGTTATTTTAGTTCTAAGCGTACTGTGAATGGTTTACTTTCACCAAAGTCTATTAATTGACCCTTTTGATTAGTCAAATTAATTGTTATATTACTGATAATGTCAGTGTTTACTTCTAAATATTGAGTATTGCATGGAGTTTTATCTAGACGATAACCTGGTGGAACTGAAACATCAATCTCATATAATACTTCAGCAGGTTTCGAAAAGATCACTTTATAATGTTGCACTCTACGTGTAGATTAGTGTGTTTCAGTATTTGTATGTCTAACGCAGATGTATGTAAAATATTTGGTTCTAATATTTTAGACTCAAACCCTAGCATGCGCCCAATGCAATTTTCTTCAGTAAAATCAAACTCAAATGAACTGTTTATCTCACATTTAAGTATATTTTCTGTGGGTATTTTAGATTTTAAATAATCGCTAATTTCATCTAACTCATATGCACCGTGTGGAATATTAATCACTTGCAAATGAGATGGATTTGTTCTAAAATAAAATCTATCCTTGCAGGTATAAATGTTTCTAATGCCCTTGCAGCCGTAAAATCCAACCAATCCAATAACGTATTTCTTCCTCAAATCTAACTCTATCGGTGGATAAAAGCTGTAGCTAACTGTGTTACCAACACCTTCTAAACTGAATGTTATTGACATAACTGGGAAAGTTTGATGTGCTGATTATTTATATAAAAATTGTAGGCATAGGTGTCCGCAAATAATTGTATTAAACTATTGATCTTGGTTATAATTATAATAATGTTACACCCCTGAAGATAGTTAATCACCGAAACTATCGTAATACCATACCTTTTTACCACGCTTTTTGTAGCAAACTCAATGTGTACCTGGTCCTCTTTGTCTATCTAAGGTAATAATTCCAGACTCATATTTCCGTGGTAATTTAGGCATGCTATCTCTCGCAAAAATATCCCTAAAGTAGGGTAAATTTTTGGTGTATTTCTTTAAATCAATATCCGTTAACGGCCTTTCGGTAATCTATTCAGTTTTTGGAAACGGTTTTAAGTATAATGCCCACCACCAGATTTGTTTGGTTTTAGATACAGTGCACAGTCTTTATTATTCACGGAGCCTATAGAGATGGATTCCATCATGCGATTATGGCGCGATGTCTCTGATGCACTGCCATCTAAAGCACTGATTGCTGATAATTCTGCGAATAACGGAATAAACCCTCCTTGTTTAGGTAGGGAATTAGTCTACGAACTTTAATGTTTTTCTTTCCTCCTAAACTTTTTACCACGTTTTGCCGTTGAAAGCGCTGACTTTATTGTGTCTGTGAAATTTCGTTAGGTTTAGCTATTGTTTTTCGTAAATGCAATAATTTCCGCCATTGTATTTTTCTTCTTGTTCAGATTAGATCGACGTTTACACCCCATTCCTAATTTTCTCTTTGCTTTCATGGCGGTCTGACTGCTAAACACCTAAAGTTGCGTCTGATGATTTAAAGCGTTCCAAGCTTTTTTTTGTAAAATTTTGCTTTATGTCTACTATCTAAATCTCGGTGATCTTTGTTACTGATATCGTGAAGTTTGCACTGAGCATCTAATTGATTAATACCGGGGTCACCGCGTGCAGTCGATTTTTAACTTTGTACCTGGACGGAAGTTTATTGATTAGAGCATTCACTAAACCACCACCAGCTGCACTTTTCGCTTCTTAACTAACGTTGTTTACCTGGATGGATAGAATGGGGTATTTATACCTAAACTGAGAAAACAAATCATAGTTATTTCTTTATTTGGTAAATGCTATATATTAGATAAGCAGGACGAAATACAATATTTCCATTAAACATACAGTGTTATGTGAATTAATATACTTAGCATTTATAACATCATCAATGTATTTATAAATGTCATCATCACCACCACGGAATTCTTTCTCACGAAAACGACGGTGGTCAACAACTTGTATGAATTTTCATAAAACACACGATTGTAAGATTCAGAAATTCCAATCTATAGCTTATTATATCCTTTAAATTGAATAGTTCTTGTATACTATGTGAATGGAATGCAAGAAAAGCGGTTGTTTTCTATCATAACAGTTTTCAAAATTCTGTCATATCCTTTAATTAATTTCCAATTGTAATAAATACCAATATTGCTTGACAGAGATTCATAATGTTGATCATAGATTATATCTTCTTCTTCGTTTACATTTGACCAATCAATTTTATTTTCAATTTTTTGGAATCGGAAAAATTGTAATTCTACATATGAATACCATCTTAGAAGCTCATTCCATTCCTTCATATCCAACACTACATTATCGCTTTGATCACAGTTACCTATACGCACTACTGGTGTAAGCTTGAGGTGCGTACTGTATCCAATTTCCATATGTTTTGCATGATGAGTATCGTTCGATAGTTTATAATAAATACAATCGATTAAGTATTCTTAGCTGCTTGTTTATACAGTTCAGATAAACCATATGGCTGCGTGTCAGTGTTAGAAGAATAACCTCATCATGTTTCTCTTCATTTTTACTTCTATTACCACCATCACTATTTTGACAGCACCAACAACACAAGGTAAAATTGTTATTCATATTGTTATTGCAACTAAGTAGGGTATCCATATATAACGGTGAACTTGAGTTTGATCGTTCCAGAAATGATTATTGCCTGCATTATAACGACTGTACTTTATTGCAATTGCACTAGGACTAAACGATGTTTAAGAAATGATTTTAGCTAAATCATGTGGGTGGGGTTGTGGCAATACTATTAAAACTAAATGTTATGTTTGTTGTTTTCCCGACTGCACCCAAACTACTCATGAAGACATCCCTCGTGTTTAGCTGCGCTTTAAATCCTTCCATTCGATTTTGTTCTTTCAAATACTCATAAAGCGTTGAGGTAATATACATTTAAAATCAACCGTTTCCATCACTATACGTTCACCATACTTAGTATTAATTACTGCCACTTAATTACTTTATACCTTTTGATATCTCGAGGTCACATGCACTTTTAAAAGTTTGCAATGTGTGCTTTGGTTTAACCCTACTAATTCCATGTTTAACAATTACAAGTTGCTAACTGACTGATCTCAACACACCCGCTGTGGTTTATATCACAAAATGTGTCCTTGACTTAAGTACCTATCACAACATGTTTAAACTTGTTAAATACACACCTACTTTTAGTTTGGTAAATTATCACCTTGACTTAATTTAGTTAATATAAGCACCATTTGACCTTGGTCTACTTTTTAGCATAGACAACAACTCGCATTCTTTTTATACTTCTAAGAAATGTCATACGATAACCCCACAGGTCAATAATCTTTGACCTTGACAACTCTATTTTAGACTTCTAAGAATTGTAATATAATGACGACATTGCAATTTCTATCTTTAGCTTTTGACCTTGACATACAAATTTCCCAAAACGTTTGACCGCAGAGTGACCATGTAATATGATGAGGATGGTGACACTGAAATTTTATTTTAGCTAGCTCTAAAATTTAAATTTCCGCCAAATGTTTAACCTTGAAAAGATCCAAAAGCTTACATTTCTCACCACCAAAGGGCGAGGGACCTTGAATTAGTCCAGAACCGGCCTTAACCACTATTCACTTTTCATCGTTAGCCTTCGACCGTTAGAGAATGTTATGATTTGTCTCTTCAAGACAGTTAAACAATATTTAATTTTTAATGATCTAGTTAGTATTTACTCAAATTATGTTCCGTAGTTGGCTTTATACGTTTATCAAACTATTATATTTGTAGCAGGCTTATGTTTATGTTTTAATTTTCAAATTTCACGAAACTGTTTCAACATCTTTGACAATTTTAATAGATAATATTACTGCTGATGAAGATAACTGTAAGTGTTATGGAAACGTTTAGATTATACTACATTAATATACAAATACACCATTAAAACCCAAAAGTAAGTATTTTAATATCTGTAAAGTTTACATTTTCATATTGTTCAATGATGTTAAAATATGTTGGCCAAATTGGGCTTCTCATCAATGCAATATGGCCCGATAAGTTAGTATTAAATATTCCTAGCCTACATTCACTATCTGCGCGTATTCAGTGCGGTTAAATTTCGTAAATGATGGATAGTCGGACCAATATCTAAGGAATAGAATAAGAAGGAACCAGGTTAACCGGACGATGTGAATAAACGCGGAATTTTGATACACACGAAATATTTCACAAAATTATGTTCCTTCAACTTAGACCTCGTCAAATAATTATTGGTGATTGGAAAATTTACATGTTTTATACATAAATTCTTTCAACGTTTTAAATACAGAAATTTTCGATACATTGAATGTCTTGCTATTTCTTGCAACGATATCATTGGATTTTCTTCACCGTTGCATAAAATATGTAATTTTATTCTGCAATCAACACGACTTATTTTAGTTTTTTTCTGTGAGAATTTAGTATGCAGGTCTTGCGAAATAATTTTACTTTTTGCTAAACAAGAAAGTATTGCAGTCGAAAAAATCGAAAAAATGTGTCTGTGGTCATCGCCAGCCGAAACTATACGGACGATTTTGATGAAATTTGGAATAAAGGCCTACGAGACAATTATGTCGACAAA
This sequence comes from Vesta saturnalis, assembly GCA_036346205.1. Classification (NCBI taxonomy): domain Eukaryota; kingdom Metazoa; phylum Arthropoda; class Insecta; order Coleoptera; family Lampyridae; genus Vesta; species Vesta saturnalis. Next base: position 1,085,150 of record JARFJB010002198.1, on the reverse strand, counting down.
ACAAACTTTAAACGCAATAGGTATACAGGAGTAAAATAAGTGTTATTTTGAAATTTTCAAATTTTAACATAGAAGATTGAAATGTCTTTACGTATTAAATTATGGCAAAGTTTGCCTACATTTAAATCAAACTTAAGCAATTATTCGAAACTGATATATTGAAAATTCTCCAAGCGTTTTTTTGTTTTTAATATTTTCAGGCAACCAGCCACTCTTATGAATGTAACTAACCTGCTTCTTCTAAAGCTACTAGTATAGGAGATATGAATTTTGAAATAAACTAATAATGAAATATTATCCTGATCAAAACACTACTTCCGGTTTTTCGGAAATTGAAAATATTCTTCGTATTGCTGGTATAAATACATATTCTCCCTTATCTGAAAGGGAGCGAAATTTGCTTTAAAATGATATCAAACAGTCCACAGTTATCTTTTAAGATAAGCGAAATATCTATTTTTAACTTTGAATCTACATATACATATGTAGGCATAGAAATTTATGTCTGAATGTCTCGGTGAAGGGGAGGGGGTTATTAGGGTCAGTTTTAGGTTTTTATTAAATATTTCTAAAACAACTGAATACTTCAAAGATATAAAAATACCCCATATAGTTTTTAATATTTTGCAAGAAAGTCCTGTAATGCACTAGCATTCACCTAGTTTTAAAAATGGTATGAACTGTCTTATACAAGGAATAGTAGTGTCTGGATATTTTGTTGAAAACAAGTCTCGTATAGTTCTTAAACTATTATCACTCCATGAATTGATGTTTTTTAAACCATACATAGCCACATGTACTAATCAAGAAAAATTCACTATATATATATATATATATATATATATATATATATATATATATATATATATATATATATATATATATATATATATATATATATATATATATATATATATATATATATATATATATATATAATGATATATTGAAATTTAAAAATACACACAGAAAAGAATTCTCGGCCTCACTCGCTTTAAATTTAATTTCTATGTACTTTTCATTGCTAAAAACTGATCACAGTTAACTTTTTGTACTTATCTCACGTGAGCCCGCAATATGTATTACTATAAATGAACTTCGTTCAAAGCAAAATATTTCTTTCTATAGTTTACTATTTATTAATATTGCTTTCGCACATAAATTTAAAGTCAGTCACGTACTATGGCGTGTGTGAAACCTTGCCAGTCGCGGGCTCACATGACATAAATACAAACAGTTAACTGTGATCAGTTTAATAAAAAGAATAGTATAATCGTGCGAGACTTGCTCCCTCACAGCGTAGTTGCTAACGCAGTTCTCTAGCAAAGAATATATAATGGGTTCAAGTCCCACTTAAGTAATTCTTTTTCTGTAGGTATTTTTAAAGTTCAATTTACATATAATATGTATTTCTATCACTGAACTTTATATATATATATATATATATATATATATATATATATAGTAGAAGTAGAAAAAATATTTTTGGTTTAACTAGTATTAATAGGCTATGCGACAGAAATGACCAGAATACTAATTATCATAAAAACCGTGCACTACCTAGTTATTTAGTTGACTTCATTACACCGCTCTTTTTTTGTTTATGATAGATTTCAGGTCCTCTCTAAATAATTCATTTTCCTTAGAGTTTATGAAATATTGCTGATGACTGTAAATTTAACCCGCGAATGCATTTAGTTATTTCACGTGCAAAATATCCTGAGTTGCCGCGTTCGTAGAAAATGCCTATGAACAGCTACCCAAAACTTGTTTATATCATAAGTGAGGGAAAACAGGAGCTAGGGAGATCATTCCAGAGTTTAAAAGCCGTGTAGAAGAATGTGGATCGCGGTCGTTTGGTACGACAACTCGAGATTTGCACTGCACACTAATGATGTAAATGAGCGAACCGAGTATTTCTAGTTACAGATAGCCCGAGATGGTATAAAAGAATGTAATGCAGCAGCGCAATAGTCATTGTATATCCGATAATACAAATAAAGAACTGAAACGAATCTAAGCTCAAGGGACTGTATGTCAGAAGCTACGGACAGGTCATTTATAAGCCTAATCGCTCTCTTTTGAATACGATCTACGATATCGAGAGCGTATTAGGGAGCACCAACCGAGAGGCGAGAATTATAATCTAGATGAGGTCGTATTTGGGTCTTATACAGCAAAAGGAGTTGTCGGGAGGTAAGGAACTGCTTAGATCTGTGCAAAAAGTTTTACGAGCAGCTGTTTTGGTAGCTTAGAGAAGATGGAGAATCCATGATAGATTTGAAGAAAACTTAAGATCTGAGCCACTCATACTTACAACAGGAAGTGATCGATCTTTTTTGGCGGACACAAGGCAACACTGAGTTTTGTTAGTATTAAATTTAACTAGATTATTGTTTCCCCATTCGAGAAGACATTGAATGTCTTGAGACTAGGAGGTAGTTTTCCATTATGAGTAGACTAAGATGAACTACAATGAAGAGCGCTGTTGTCAGCAAACCAATGTATCGGATTAGTTGTTGAAGAAATAAGGTCATTTATTTTGTATTTAAGAAAAGTGTAGGCGCTATAACTGATCCCTGTGGTACGCCTACGTTAATGCTTCTTCTTTTGAAAAACAGTCATCAACTACGACACGTATTCGTCTTTTATCAAGGGAACTAGAAACTCAGTTGATGAGCTTATCTTTTACCCCAAACAATGTTTGGCAAGTAAACACTAAACTTGGGTCAAATGTGAAATAAAATCACTTGTTCAACGACTCTGCCTAAACCCATATTGGTGGTCACTAATGAGACTGTTAGTTTCAAAGAACGAGAGCAGTTGTTGATTGATGGCTTTTTCCATGATTTTAGACAAAATGGAAGTGATTGAAATTAGTAGGTAGTTCGAGGGATCGGTATTATCGTCTTTTTTGGAAATAGGTTGAACATTTGTTAACTTCCATGATGAAGGAAATTCCCTAGAAAACATAAAGGTCGAAGAGAGCTTAGATAGGATTGGTTCTAGTGCGGGGCAACATTTCTTTAAGACAATAGCTGGGATACCGTCTGAGCCAGTCGCCTTATGGAGATCAAGCCTACTGATAATCGATTCTAGGAGTTTGTACCGAAAATGAATTGGATTCATAGTGTATGAAGAAGAGTTGACTAGAGGCAGATCTTTTCCAGAATCATTGAGACACGAGTTTGATGCAAATAAATCCACAAAAACACTGGCTTTGTCTATAGAATCAGCAAGTACAGATCCGTCAAAAGGGGGAGGGGAGAATAAAAATGTACCAAAGTTTTTACTAATGGCTTTAGCTACAGACCAAATATGTTATGTAACTTTAGGTAGATAAACGATTCTGATATCCAATACTAAAGTAAGGAAAATAAGACTGAAGAGTTAAATAAGGAGAATGTAGAAAGGATGGTAAATCAAACTTAGAAGGGTATTCGGTTCAATGAGGTAGAGAAAGCGGTAGGAGCGTTGAAAAACGGTAAAGGAGCAGGCGTGGATGAAATCACTCCTGAAACGCTAAAGTATGGAGGTAAAGCTGATGCGAAAATTACGTGAATTATCTAATGTATGCCTTAAGTGTGGAAAAGTTCCGAGTGATTGGTAGAGCGCGATGATTGTACCGCTGAATAAGTGTAAGGAGGAACAAGACTACAGAGGAATACGCCTGTTCACTGTACTTCATAAAGTATTTGGGAAATATTAAATGAATATGTCGCAAGTAAGGGTCTAATAAACCGAATAAGAGCAGTATAAGACGGTAGACCGCCATATGTTAGGGTAAGAAGAGGTGTGAGTGAATAATAATAATATTGACCAAGGAGTGCGGCAAGGCTATGTGATGTCACCGTGGTGGTTCATACATGGATAAATGTGTTAGGCAAGTATGTACCGATACAAATGGTGTAATGGTTGGTGACGTAAATGTACGAGTTCTGGTGTATACAGATGACATAGTCTTATTAAGTGGTAGTGCGGATGAGCTACAAACTGCTCTGATGAAGTTTGATATAATGTGCGAGAGCATAGACCTGAAGGTAACCGTGAACAAAACTAAGATTGTGATGGTCAATGGGGAAGGTGAAAAGAGTATTTACCCTGCGAGGTGAAATTGTGGACGAGTTGGTATATCTGGGTAGAATTTTCACTGCAGATGGTACAATGGATGGCGGGATTGAACCACGGGTAAATACTGGAAGTATGTGAACGATAATGAGAAACGAAAGCACGTGCCTAACTGTGAAACGAGTAATCTATAATGGCGTGTTTGCGCCGTCAGTACTACATGGAAATGCCGTGGGTATGACATTCTTGAGAAGAGCATGTGGTAAAACGAGAAGCGATAAGATGAAAAATTGGTGTATAATGAAGGTCTGGCGAAGAAAAGACGACGGTATAAAACTAGTACACTACGTTAGTTCGACCACATTGAGAGAATGAACAACGCAAGATTAACGAAGCAAATATATGTGGGTGATATTATAGGTAAGGTCGGGCTTGGTAGTTCATGTCAAACTTGGCTTAATGCAGTAGAATATGTAATAAACGAAAAAAAGATAAGGAGTTTTAAAAATAAAAGCACATGTTAGAGAAAATGTATGAATCTTGCGGAAGCTAGGGAGGTATGCAGAGATAGTAAAGCATCGAGAAAGATTGCGAATGAAAAGTAAATAAGAAGCAGGGGTTGCGTAGTCTACGCCTTCCGCAAGGAAATGGCGTGAAGGTTATCTTAGGTAATCACTTAAATTAATTTTCTAATAAAAACCTCAAACAGCAAAAGTTTATACACGGTACAAAAATTGTAACAATCTATTCAGCTAAAACAGCGTTGAGTGGATATATGCATTTTATGAATTGAGCAGAGCTTTTAGAAATATTGAAATTTGTATCGAATTTGATAAATTTGTTTTGTATAGATTTGAATTGTAGAAACCCAAAAGTGTGGTATCTAAATCACGAACTTCTAGTAATTCACTTACTTGAAACAAAAAACAAAATTATGTGATTATTATAAACAAAATATAGATATTACACATAAATTTTCTTGACACAATAAAACTACCCAATTGTATTAACTAAATGGGTTTTAAAACTATATAAAAGTTCCATTTTATTACGATTTTCTTTTCTGCTGAATGCTTCCAAATACTTTGGGTATAAATGTAATGAAAACAAAGAACCATTTCACAACCACTAAAAACCTTTTAACCAGTAAACCGCTACATTGAGTTAAACTATAATAGTCTTTTAATATCAGTGGTTATAGCTATTTACAAGCAATATGCATTTAATTTCAGCGCTATAATAGTACAAAATTGTCTCAAATTGAATTTAGAAAGGGATAAAACTGCTACTTTCCCATAAACTTTTAATTAACTTGTTCATTAATTAATTGTCTTTGTCTTAACATGTCATATATATATATATATATATATATATATATATATATATATATATATATAAATACTATAAATAAAAGAAAGAAGCACATGGAAACTTATTCTTAAAAAAGTTTTTAATGAAGAATGATAATTTCTTATTCTTTAAATAACTATTGCTTATACCTATAGACATCTAGCTCTTACTTATATAAAGTATCAGTTTCCAATTTGGATATTAAAAAAAAAGGAATAATGTTTAATGAATCATTTTCAGTTTAACAAAAGCAAACAAATCGCTGAAACGTATTTTTGAGTATTTAATAAAATTTAAAATACAAATAATAATCTGCAATTGATGAAAGCATTTACAAACAGAAACTGGACATATAGATTAAAGGTCTAATTAAGTCTAACAAAGACATTATTTTCGGTTATGAATAATTGTAATTGTTATTGTACACTGAAGGTACAATATGTACGTCTTATATGATTATAACTTTACGTATGCAAATTATTGTAATGTTGTGATATGTTTGTCAAGTTTTTAATTATGAATGCGTTTATTAATTTCAATTAAACTTATTAAATTGATTAAATGTTGGTAAATTCTTTTTCGATTATGACATTTTTCATTGATAGCCTTCGTCGGTTAAAACTAATATCGTGATAAACAGTAACGGTAACTAAGGTCTTTATAGCATACTCAATTCAACCAACAAAATAAACGCTACTAAGTATTGTAATTGGCTTGTCTAAACGAAATCTAATAAAGCAATATTGGTTTGTAACATTTCAATTAGCCTTTCGTTTTAACTAAGCCTCAAAATTAAATTGTTGAGGAATATTCACTGCAACTCAAAAAAAAAAAGAATAAATTGAATGATTAACTCTAGCAAAATAAGTTTTCAATGTCAATATAAACATGCATTATGCAATAAAGCAACATAAAGCAACAAAAAAAATCTTAATTAAGTTTTTCCGTACTAGTTCTTAAGCCAGTCTTTAGCTTAATTAAAATTATAATACTAGGAATGGATAAACAATTTTGCACTACACAACAGTATACAAAATTGGATCTACTTATAAATTTCCTCACCTACTAACACACTAACACAAAAAAAGGTGGAGATAAGAAGTTATTGTCTTTATAGCCTCATTAAAATTACAACGGTCCCTATTTAGGATAATCAATATTTCACTACACAATAATATACCTTATTTATAAGTTTACTAATCCTTTTAAGCGGGGTTGAACTACATTAATTAATCCTTCGAGTTAAACGCACTCGCACTCAGTAACAATCTTCTCTACGCACGGCGACTTACGCCCTTCAACGCTTGTATCACTTAGGCATTTCTTTACTTTATGCCTTCTCAAATATTTGTCACAGAATTATATATTTTAATTCACTTCGTGGTCAAATCCTTAATAGTCTATAAACTAAATTTGTTTAATGCAGTTAATAAACGCACATGTATGTATATCAGCCTTAACAATATTTTTTGCAGCGTTAATTTTATATTGTAATATCTAAAAACTCTATTTGTCAGAAAGGACCACATTAGTATGCGTTTCAAGTCTACTTAACCAATATTTCAATTTTTGTAAAGTTTCATAACAGAAACAATTTTCAACTCAGTATAAGATCTACTTTACTTGTAAACGTTTTTCATATTCTATGTCCAAAATGGCAGTTAATAAATTTTCAAATGCACTACTAATTTTTACAACATACATTGGCACAGATCGTTATGAACCTTCTTTTCCGAAGGCACGCGCGACCGCTTGCCTGATAGTTCTCCCAAATACTATCTATCCGACCTTTTGATAGATACCGTCGTCTATCTTGAGAACGTCACCAAATATTATCCCAGTAAATCCAAATCAACCACTCTTTAAATTTAAATGTCGCGCTATGCCGAGTAGAAACATCTGAAACAAATCGAACGCAATCGATACTTCTAAATCCAGAACATTGAAATTTTTAAGAAAAACCTAATATCCAGTGGCGCAATATCTTCACTAATAATACCATAAGAGGTTAAGTTGTTTTCGGAAATTATTTCGAGCTCATGAATATTTTAATAAATTATCCGAAGTCGAGGACGAGGGATAATTGTCTGAAAATATTCATGAGCGAGAAAAAATTTCTGGATTTAATTTAACCTCGCGTGGCATTCGGTAACCAAATTTTACACCGAATTGTATTTAAAAAAATTTAAGAAGGAAGGAGGTGACAGAATTTTAGTTTATGAAAAAAATAAGAGCGATTTGCGAAATGTAAAGACGTTTACACAATGAAATTGTCAAAAAAAGTATTCTGTCATGTAAAAATTTCCATTACAATTCGTTGTTGGTTACCTATCCTAGAGAGAATAATTTCCGATAAAATACATGCGTTGCCATGGTGACCTCTAAAAAAAACCCATTTTGATTAGTTAAAGGTATTGGTGTAAAATTTTCACTTATCCAGGAAAAGAGAAAAAATGATTTTTTCGTAAAACACATCTTCAATTTAATTATAAAATTTATGTAAAAAATTCAAAATCAAAGTATTCTGACAAATTACAGTTCATAAATAGTAATTTCAAACAAAATTTACGTGTGCACTACTCTGACCTTAGCCCTTCGAAGGTTGCTGTTATTCCGTAAATTCCGTTTCTAAGTAATCTACAGAAATGTGACACACTAACATTAATTTTAATCCGAACGGGCACAGATTTAAAACAGTGTATTAGCGAAACAGCAATATTCCTATAATTTTACCTTCTCACCTAGATATACATATGTGCGTGGTGCGCGTGTGCATGTGTGCGTGTGTGCGTGTGTGCATGTGTGCGCGTGTGCGTGTGTGCGTGTGTGCGTGTGTGCGTGTGTGCGTGCGTGTGCGTGCGTACGTGTGTAGTGTGTGTGGATGCGTGCTTGCGTGCGTGCGTGCGTGTGCGTGTGTGTGTGGTGCCTGCGTGCGTGAGTAAGGTGTGCGTACGTGCGTCGTGCGTGCGCGCGTGTGTGTGGGTGGGTGCGTGCGCGCGTACGTACGTGCATGCGTGCGTGTGCGAGTATGCGTATGTGTGCATGTGCGCGTGTGCGTGTGTGCGTGTGTGCGTGCGTGCGTCGTGCGTACGTGTGTGTGTAGTGTGTGTGGATGCGTGTGGGTACGTGCTTGCGTGCGTGCGTGCGTGTGTGCGTGTGTGTGGGTGCCTGCGTGCGTGAGTGAAAGAGTGCGTGCGTACGTGCGTACATGCGTGCGCGCTGTGTGGGTGGGTGCGTGGGTGCGTGCGCGCGTCGTGCGTGCATGCGTGCGTGTGTGCGAGTATGCGTATGTGTGTGCGTGTGTGCGTGTGTGCGTGTGTGCGTGTGTGCGTGTGTGCGTGTGTGCGTGTGTGCGTGTGTGCGTGTGTGCGTGTGTGCGTGTGCGTGTGTGCGTGTGCGTGTACTGTGTGTGTGTGTGTGTAGATGCGTGTGTGGGTGCGTGCTTGCGTGCGAGCGTGCGTGTGTGCGTGTGTGTGGGTGCGTGCGTGAGTGAGTGAGTGCGTGCGTGCGTATGTGCGCGCGTGCGTGCGCGCGTGTGTGGTGGGTGCGTGGGTGCGTGCGCGCGTACGTGCGTGCATGCGTGCGTGTGCGTGTGTGCGTGTGTGCGTGTGTGCGTGTGTGCGTGTGTGCGTGTGCGTGTGTGCGTGTGTGCGTGTGTGCGTGTGTGCGTGTGTGCGTGTGCGTGTGTGCGTGTGTGCGTGTGTGCGTGTTGCGTGTGTGCGTGTGTGCGTGTGTGCGTGTGTGCGTGTGTGTGTGTGTGCGTGCGTGCGTGTGTGTATGTGTTTGTGTGTGTGCGTGTGCTTGTGTCGTGTGTGCGTGTGTGCGTGTGTGGTTGTGTGCGTGGTGCGTGTGTGCGTGTGTGTATGTGTGCGTGCATGTGGGTGCGTGTTTGCATGCGTGCGTGCGTGTGTGCGTGCGTTAGTGAGTGCGTATGTGCGTACGTGCGTGCGTACGTGCGCACGTGTGTGGGTGTGTGCGTGTGCGTACGTAAACGCGCGCGCGTGTACGTGCGTGCGTGTGCGTGTGTCGTACGTGCGCGTGTGCATGTGTGCGTATGTGCGCGTGTGCGTGTGTGCGAGTGTGTGTGTGTGTGTGTGTGTGTGCGTGTGCGTGTGTGCGTGTGTGTGTGCGTGTGTGTGTGCGTGTGGCGTGTGTGCGTGTGCATGTGTGCGTGTGTGCGTGTGCGTGTCGCGTGTGTATGTGCGTGTGTGCGTGTGTGCGTGTACGCGTGTGCGTGTGTGCGTATGTGCGCGTGTGCGTCTGTGTATATGTGCGCGTGTGTGGGGTGCGTGCGTGTGTGCGTGTGTGCGTGTCGTGCGTGTGTGCGTGTGTGCGCGTGTGCGTGTGTGCATGTGTGCGAGTGTGCGAGTGCGTGTGTGTGTGCGTGTGCGTGTGCACGTGTGTGCGTATGTGCGTGTGTGTGCGCGTGTGTGTGTGCGTGTGTGTGCGTGTGTACGTGTGTGTGTGCGCGCGTGAGTGTGTGTGTCTCCCTGTGTGTGTGCGTGCGTGCTAGCGTGCGTGGGTGGGTGTGTGCATGTATGTTAGTATCCAAGATAACTCCAGAACGGAAGTACCTACGTTCTTAAAATTTTGTAGTTAAACTTACTTTCATTTCGCGGCGGAGACAGGGCTTTATTAGGGGCAGTTTTTGGTTTTTATTAAATATTTCTAAAACAGCTGCATATTTCAAAGATATAAAAATACCTTAAACATATCGGTTAATTATGTTCTATACAATATTTTGATACGATGCGTAATTTAGCGGAAAAAAAAATTCATAAGGTAGAATTTAAGTAACTTCAAATTTTATACGAAAAATGCTAGGCATATTTTTTAAAGAAAATTTAATTTTACATAACTTTCTTTATAAAGTTACTTAAGATAACGCAATTTAAGTCTAAAATTTAATTAAATATGAAGGAAAATTAACTGGATTATTGATATCATATAAAAGCAGGTGCATTTGGAATTTTTTAAATTAACATGTATTTATGTCTATTAATCTCTATCCGACATTAAGCTTTAAACGTCATTCTGATATTTTTATATTTTTGTTTTAAAATGTCTGTTTTTGTTATCAACGTATAAAAAAGTGGTTGCATAGTTAACCTGAAAATATCTGGTGTGGAACACCACACGACCTTTCAACCTACAAAATGAAAATTAAGAAAAATGAAACAATTTTAATAACATTTTTTTTAGGATAATTATGCAACCTCTTTTATAAGAAGTTCTTTACGAAAATAGGTAACATTGTATATGTAAAAACAAAAATCTATCTCAAACAGATGTTTAAAACTTTACGACAGACAGAAAACTGGAAACATTGTAAAAACAAAAACAATAATCTATGTCAGAAATTAAAACTTCATATCACACAGAGATTAATAGACGTAAATAAATACATGTTACCGTAAAAAAATTCCAAAATTCAACATTTTCAATCATATTTATTTAATTTTTACATTTATTGCTCTTTACTTTAAAAAACTTTATGGAGATTAAGTAAATTTAAATTTTATTTAAAAAATACGTATACACTTTTTCTTATAAAATTAATCGTTATTCAGATAATGAAAAAAATTGAACTAACGCTTAAATTCTACTTCAGTAATGTTTTTGCCGCTATATTACGCGTAATATCAAAAAATTAACATAATTAATCGATATGTTTAAGATTTATATCTAGGTATTTTTATTTCTTTGAAATAAAAATTATAATTGAAATTATTTAATTTCTTTTAAGTTTTTAAGTTAGCATCTAGATGTCTTTTAACCTCTGTCTGCCATGAAGTTTTAAACTCTTATTTGACATAGATTATTGTTTTTGTTTTTATAATGTTGCCTGTTTTCGTTATGAACGTATAAAGAAAGAGGTTGCGTAGTTATCTCAAAAAAATTATAATAAAAATTATTTCATGTCTTTTAATTTCCATTTTGTAGGTTGAAAGGTCATGTTGTGTTCCACACCAGATATTTTTATTGCTGTATTTCTAGTAACTGCTTTTTTAGGATACTTCCATTTTTACAATCTTCGAGAAATTTATCAATAAATCATACATTTATTGCTCATACGAGAATATTACTTGTCATTTAAATTTATTACAAAGTTTATAAATCATAATCAAAAAAGATTTATAGAGAGCATTTCAAAAGTTTTTTCGAAACTATTACAAATACACTTAAAAAATAGATATGTACATTTTTCATTGAGCTAATTTTGTTGTGCCAACGAAACGACAATTTATATTAATCTTTTTTGTGAAAATCGTTTTATTGCAAATTAATCTCGTAATCCAGATTTTAAAAAAGTAACCACATACTGCAGAAATTCCGAGTATGCCTTTGAAGTTGTGACAATTTTCAAAATTAAATTCAGAAAGAGTAAAAAATAGTCCTTAAGGATATAAAATATTTTAACAGAACTTTAAAAGTGTGTTGAATGAGAAATATTTTATAGAAAACTGAAGCGAACCGAAACTTGTTAATATCGTTTAATCGCATTGTTTAAGCTTTTACCGCTTTTAAACTGTTTTAAGTAAAAGCATTCTCTTTTCTTTGAAGTAGTGAATTTCTGATATTTTTTATTTAACGCTAAATATTTCCAGCAATTTCATTTGTATAAGAAATACCTAAGTGATAATTTCTAAAACGTCACCTGCAATAGTGTATAAAGATCGATATAAAGAGAATTATTGGTATGTGTTGCCGACAGTAAAAACGGTGTTTTCTAAAGTTTTGATCAAGATTATCCATAAACAAAAAATGTGTAATAAAACAGTTCACTTAAATCAAAAGGAAAATGTTGGCATTAAAATGTGACATTTTCGTCCGTGCTCAATACTCAAGAGAGCAATTTACTATAACTGTATTGTAGTAAAGCGGAAACAAATCAATAAAGGTAATAAAATGTGGGTTTCTACATTTCTTATTGGTTTCTTGTATCTTTTCTTTTACAACTTCTTATTTGTGCAAAAAATTATTCAAGTCTACCGCCTACGAGAGCGTTGTCAAAAGTAAATGTGATTTTTATGTTATACTTTTTAGATAACGAATCCTAATAGTTATTTTTATTTTGTGAAAATTTGCATTTTGTTGTTATCTGTTTTATGCTTATGCCCGTCTTTTCTAGTTTGATTGTGCCATTATTTTTGATGAAACGCTACGAATGTGAAATGTTACATCTCTTTACTATGAAACTTATAAAAATGTATGTAAATACATAACATAATAATGCTTATTGTCTTATTTAAATTCAATAGTTACGGAGCTAGCAACTTAAACTCAAAAACTGAGATATAAATATATTAATATTTACAGGCTATATACAATGTTTATGAGATTAAAACCTTCTAGAGTAATGGTAATAAAAATTGTATAGCGTGCAAAATTAAATACTAAACACTAGAACAAGAGTTAAAGACAAATAAAATAAAAATGATGTAAGCGCCATCAGCACTCAATTTCTTGGTGAAAAATACGAACTATCGATTAGAGACCAGTAAAAAAGGCACAATAAGGAAGTTTTTTTTACAGCTGAAGATTAAAATTTAAATAGCATATCTATAATCTTTAATAAGGTGTAATACATCTCCAGAATGGGACACTACACTGTCATTCTTAATCAATTTATGTACGAAGACATTTTTCTTGTTTTTTTTAAAGTCGTTGAAAAAATTAGTGTCCCTCGGATGTATTAGCTATAGCACAAACAATCAACATCCCAGTACGTCGGCGACTTCGTAAACTTCAGTTTCTAAATGAGAGAAGGATATACTCGCTTTTACCGTATTCACTTAGTTCTGAAACTGACCGCTGAATCATCTGATCCATCCGTAAGCATTGTCGACATGCTAGGATATGCGCTACTGTTCTTACCTGCCCGTGATGAACGCCTAGGATATTTATAAACCCCCTCCTCATGTCTTTTACTACCCTCCTCACCAGTTTCACTCCGCATGCCGGCCATATATGTTCTTTAAGTATGAGTGGAAGTATTTTGAAAAGGATACGTAGAGACCAAACAACAAGAAGCCTAGTATTGAAAAACATCTCACTCTTCTGAAGAATACGTATTTCTATATACAGGGTATCCCATGCCACTACTTAGTACACGTAATCTTTGCTCCAAATAGAATAAAGGGTTCTAGTGAAGTTTTACCTTAAAGTAAACCGTTTTCATTATACAGAAGGTTAAATTGTTACAATAAAGTAATTGCAATTTCAGTTTAAAATCCAAACTGTCATGTACCATGGTAACGACTTTATTTAGTTGTCAAACGCCAAAGTTGTGCTGATTGACAGTGTTCGAAATGTTGGTTTTACAACGCCGATATCCATTACATTGACGGTTTATGTGATGAAAAGTCAGCGGCAGCTGTGATAGAGTGTGCGTCGGGACTTCCAAACAGGCGAACTTTCCTGAAACAATCGACTGAACGTCTAATACAACAAGCATTGGAAAATTAAAAGAACATACTTCGAGAAATTGATAATAAACCCGGAACCTCTGGTCGCCGAACATCTGCGCATGTTAATGTTTCTATAATGCAAGTTCATTTCATATCCAGCCTGTTCAAGCTCTCTTACCCACGGGTTTCCCCAAACGCATGGAATTTTGCCGCTGTATATTTAAAAAGCGACAAGTAGTTAATAAAACTTTATTCACGGATAAGTCAACATTTACAAAAAAATGATTAATAAATAAAAAGAATAGCCATTTACAGAACTTCGATCATCCACATGAAACTACACAGTCAAATCATTAAGATAGGTTGTCAGTGAATATTTGGTGTGGAATTACGGATAGCATACACATTAACACTCGTTTTTGACAATCCTTTAACCGTAGACAGATATATCAATTTCCTAGAAGATCATCTAGCAAATATGTTGGAAAACATGCTCTCTAGTAATGAGACAAGACATGCAGTATCAGCATAACGGTGCCGCAGTGCACTTTCCTTCAAGTGCAAGACAATTCTTAAATCACTGGTTTCAAGGACGTGTAATTGGTAGAGGGGAACAACACCCCTGTTTCCAAGATCTGCTAATTTGACATGCTTAGATTATTTGTGGGCACACCTCAAAAATATGGTTTACCAAACACCATCAGAAACTGTTGAGAATCCTACAAGACGCATTATTGAAGCAGGCTATATGATCCCAAATAATAATAATATATTACGTAGGGCAACTAGATCTCTCTTAAGAAGAGCCAGACTGTATGTCAAGAGGAATAGCGGTCAATTAGCAATTTTTAAAGTGAGTTTAAGCTGAAATTGTAATAGTTTGATTTAAATTAAAACATTTAATTAACCCTTTGTATTATGAACACGGTTTACTTTAAGGTAAAACTTTATTAGAACTTTTTACTCTATTTTGACTAAAGGCTACGTATTGCCACATTTCGTATTAACTTTAATAACTTTCAGTACATTTGTTGCATAATTATTCTGCATAATTATCCTGTATGGTTTTAGAACAACACATAACTAAAAGATAATGAATTATTCAATGGCAGTTCTTTGAGAAAATGGCTCAAAGAACTTGGATTTAAATGGATAAAGGATAATCCACCACGTCGACTCAAGAAACTACCGAATGTGACTTTGAAAAGAGTGGATATCCTGATATCATATAAACAAGCTAAGGATTATGCTCTCTATCAGTTTGTATTCCTTAATGACACCTGGATATTTCAAAATGGAGCTATCGGTCGTTCTTGGCAAAATAATAAAAATCTAAAGAGTGTTTAAACTACTAAAACAGATGACAAAAGGTTGTACTACAATGCAAATAAGTTTTTAAACTAAAATTTGGGCAAAATCCCCTTACATTATACTTCATGCAGGGAGCTAGAATGGATTTATTGAGGGTTGTGAAGAAATATTTTGTTTAAAAAGTAAACTTGACGATTATCATGGGGAAATGAACCAGGAAAACTTCAGTTGTTGCAAAACCTATAGAATCCTACTCAGATTATTCTGGATAATGTATCTTATCACAGCATGTTATTTTAGAAAACGCCTACCACTGCATGGAAAAAATGCTATTAAGGAGTGGTTGACAAATAAAACATCGCCTATACAAATATGATGTTTAAAACCGAACTTTTGCAAATTGTCTCTCAGTAAGGACACAAATAAACACTGTTTACATTAATTATTAAACACTACTCTTTTTAGAAATAAACCACACAAAGTATGTAGTGGATGAGCTGGCAGAACAGTATGAGTAGTAGATAGGCACTTCCACCGCCATCTTGGATATTGACGTCACAAGACCGGCCACGTGGGAGACCATATTTTCCACCCTTATTTTTATGGTTTCTTTTCGGAGGCTTTTTTCAACCCTAATTTTTCACACACCCACGTGTGAGACCGTATTTTCAACCCTTTTTCATCCCTAATTATTTTTTACCCGCTTACGTGGGGGACCGCATTTTCAACCCTTATTTTTAATGGTTTCTTTTCCAACCCCTTGTCAATTAAGATCTTTTTGGCAGCAATTTTTTTCACCCTTATTTTATGGTTTTTTTCCTTTTGGCTGTATTAAGAGTCCTTTGACAAATTTTTTATCGGTTTTTTGTAGCTGCTAACGTGAGGCGTGTATTTAGGGTTAGGGGCTCGTCTGGGAGCTGTATTTAGGGCTAGGGTTGGTCTGGGTTTAGGGCTTGTAATTAGGTCTTTTCAATGATTTAATTTGACTTCACGCTATAAAAATGTACATTTAAGTTTACGTGTATTGGTTTATGTCTATTATGCTAAGAAAAATGTTAAGGACATTTCTATTAAAACACAGCGTGTTTTAACTGATAGCGAGAAAATTATTTCATTCTGAAGGGGTATTAAACGCGGGGCTAAGCATGAATAACTTTTTTATTCGCAAATGCTGATTATAATCGTTAACAATTTATTATAAAAAGAAATTGTATAACTATTCTAAAAAATGCTATTAATGTATTTTTTATTTTTTCAAAATACCATTCTATATATTGTAACCTTCACATGAACAATTTTTATAGTGGAATTTTAGTTAAATTATGTTAATTACAGTTGACACATTGCTGCTGTTATATAATTCAGATTTAAACTTTCTTTCCAGGAACAAAAATACGTATGTATTGGAAATTACCAGCAACATGTTATATCACATTACGTTATATTAATTAATTTGAAAAAAGGTATATTTTTCCCTCATTAGAAATGATGTTATCATTAACATATTTACTTCGATACCGACATCCTAATACCTTCAAAAAATAGGTTTAGTTAGTTACTGCTAACACATTGTTGTTATATAATGTAGATTTAAACTTTTCTGTTAAAAAATATTTTCTAATCATAAAAGTCTTTGTTGTTGAAAACGATTAAAATATACATCATTGTATCACATTTTTAAAAACTTAATTGTAGAATTATGAGGATCAGTCCAGACAAAATAGTGTTTTTTAATTATATCCATTTAAACTGCTAAAATATAAGGAATAAAAAGTGTATTTAAAGATTACTATCAAAGACTGTTCTGTAATAAAAACGATGAAAAATAAAAGGTCTTAGATTTAAGTGTATTTTTACATCCAGTTAATTAAAATTATTTTTCAATGAATTTAAACGACTGATCTAGTTTAACAATAAGTGTATACCGTAATGGTCAAGTTATAAAAACGCTTAGCTAAAATAAACAAAACGTTACTAAAATTATTACATTTCCTTTAAGGCTCATTTCTGGTACATATATACAAACTGTTATTACCTAACTTCACCTTCAACAATAAGTCTTTTTGTTACTAAAAGATAAACATCATGCTTTTTTACATTCCTTGAAGTTAGCCTCGGGACATGGAAGAATACTATAAAAATGTACGCCAGGGTTTAGTTAATTTAGTTCTGTTTTGAAGAGCATCATATCGTCAGGGAATCTTTAAATGTTAACCAAATTTTGGGATTATTCAGTGCTGGTGCGTTAACCCACGAGGGGCTAAGAACGCGTACAATATTATCACTTTTAAGATGTTGTGCGAAAATGACACTATCGATTCGATAGATGTTTA
Organism: Vesta saturnalis; assembly: GCA_036346205.1. Taxonomy (NCBI): domain Eukaryota; kingdom Metazoa; phylum Arthropoda; class Insecta; order Coleoptera; family Lampyridae; genus Vesta; species Vesta saturnalis. The sequence continues at coordinate 1,067,677 of JARFJB010002198.1, read as the reverse complement.
TAATGATTTTATGAAGGCTGCACAACGGGTTGGTGGAGTGTAAGTATATGACTGCTTTTTATTTTTAAATTTTAATTATTTTTTAAAGCCCTGCTCAGGTAAACATGGATGATGTGTTTGACGGTTATGAATTACAGATGCGGAGGATCTGATAACGGTATGTCTTTTCTAATTTTTATTGTACTACTTACTGAATACAGAATATTAATATAGTAGGGGAATCAAACAGTAAATTCATAAAAAAAATTAATACAACCTGTAAAACGCTACGGTTTAACTTCAATGAGGAGACGTGCAAGGATAATCCCTTAACGTGGTTACAGGTAAAATATACCATTTACTAAAAATTTATCTAATACATATCATTTTACAGAGTGCATTTGAGGAGCTGTATTCATATATTGTAAAGGATGCGACTCCATCGGACCGTGTCGGGACCACGCTAAGAAATCCAAATTTCCCAGACAAACCAATTGGCATTTCATTTAGAAGGGTGGACCAGTTGTCGGTGAAAGTGATAATGTCGCTGCTTGAGAAGGTAATGCAGAGTAACGCTAGTTTTTTCTCAAGCGACTTGTTAGTTTTAAACGTTGATAGAGTGTCGGTACTTGTAGGCTATGGACGCAAAAACTTGACAGGGTTAAAATTTGATGACTTTTGTAAATCCAAAAAACGCGGTATCATTGTTGTACCATCAACAATTAACGAAAATAATTGTTTAGCTCGCGCTCTAGCTATCGCTATTGCATTTAGAAGTAACGATTCGATGCGTCACTGTATGGAAATGGGCTGGCCTATACTTCAAGAACGAGCTACTCAGCTTTGCCAGAACAGTGGGGTAGACCTTAGCCAGGGTGGTAGTTGCGAGCATATTCAGGCATTTCAAAATCATTTAGATTCATATACCATTGTAGTTTATAATTCGCCTATAGGTGATTCAGTTTATTTTGAGGATCCTAGGGAACCGGGTAGGGTAGTTTTAAATTTAATATTAGAAGACGAGCGCTATAACGTCGTTATCAGTCTCACCTCAGCATTTACTTGCGGTTATTACTGCGAGCAATGTAGAAAACGCTATAATGACAAAAAAGATCACATGAAATATATGTACCAGTGCCCCGCGTGTCATCAAAAGCCGCGAATGTTTGTTCCACTTGTATTCAACAAATCGATGATTTGGATGAGCAGTGCTCAACGTGTAGCAAAAGAGTGCACATTTTCAGGGAAAACCCTGTTGAATCGTTTCTGTCATATGTTGCCGAGAGAGCACGAAAATTTAAAGTTACATGTATCGCACATAATATGAGGGGGTACGGCGGGTGTTTTGTGCTCAGGTGCATGCTAGCTAAGAATAATCAGTGGAGACCTAAAGTCATCTGCAACGGTCTAAAAATAATTTCTATTCAATGCGACGATATCAGGTTTATTGACTCCCTTAATTTCATCCCGTCACCACTCTCGGCATTTCCCAAAACTTTCAATTTCCCCGAGTCCAAAGGTTATTTCCCATATCTCTTCAACACATCCGAGAATCAGAATTACGAGGGTCCTCTGCCAGCACTTGAATATTATTGTGCGGATCAGATATCCGCGAAAGATCGACAAACACTTTTAGATTGGCACACGGCCCAGAGTAATTATGTCTTTAAGATGAGCGAGGAGATTGTGAAGTATTACCTGATGGATGTTAAGATCCTCGTTAAAGGTTGTATTAGTTTCTGGTCCACATTCACGACCCAAAATAAAGTTGATCCGTTTGAGGAGGCTACCACTATTGCTAGTGCATGGAATAAAGTGTTTCGTAGACGTTTCCTCAAAGAAAATACAATCGGGCTCATTCCTAAAGGTGGTTATAGACGTGGCGACAACCAATCAAAGGTTGCAATAGAATGGTTACGTTGGGTGGAGCATTCGAAACAAGTGAACCTACAGAACGCAGGGAAATCTCGCGAGTTTAGAACACCTGATGGTGTTATGGTCGACGGGTATTGTGCTGAGTCAAATACCGTTTTTGAATTTCTTGGCTGTTATTGGTACGGTTGCGAAGAATGTTTCCCCAACCAGGCCGACATTGACCCTAAACTGGGTGTAAGTACTTCCATGCTGTACGGAACGAAAACACGGCGGCACGGTCCCAGTTTCTACGCGAGCTCGGGTATAACCTAGTTGAGATGCGTGAATGTGATTTTAAAAAACAAATAATTGCTAACGACGAATTGAGATCGTTTATTCAGAGTTTAGGTAATAAAGATGACGAGCCCTTAAACCCTCGTGATGCGTTTTAGGGAGATCGCACTAATGCTAGCAAGCTTTATCATGAATGTGACGGCGTTAGCGAGAAAATAATGTATTACGACGTATGCTCATTATATCCTTATGTAAATAAATACTGTAAATATCCTGTAGGTCATCCGAAAATTCATGTAGGTTTAGATTGTAAGAACATTTCATTGGACACGGTGGAGGGTTTAGTTAAATGTCGAGTACTGCCACCCTCTAATCTCTACCACCCTGTTTTACCGTTAAAAATGCACCGCAAGCTGATGTTTGTATTGTGTAAGACGTGCGGTGTTGACCTAAATCAGGGGTGTGTGGACATAGTGAAGCTGAGCGCAGTTTCGTTGGAACATTTGTAGCTGACGAACTGCGTAAAGCTATCTCTAAAAACTATAAAGTTTTACATGTTTTCGAAATTTGGGAATACGAGGTAACCACGTATGACAGAGCAACGAAACAGGGTGGGCTATTTAGCGGTTACATTGATAATTTCCTGAAACTTAAGCAGGAATGTTCAGGGTGGCCTAACCACTGCGCGTCAGAAATCGAGAAAACGCAGTACGTGACAGAGTATTATGAGAAGGAGGGGATTGAATTAGACGCGAATAATATTAAGAAGAATCCCAGTTTGAGGTACCTGGCCAAACTAATGCTGAATTCTTTTTGGGGTAAGTTTGGTCAACGCAAAAATTTAACCCAGTGTAGTATTGTATCTGAGCCAAAGAACTTTTTCAAATTGTTTACCGATCCATTGGTTCAGGTACAATCCATAATACCTATTAAGGATCATGTTGTAATGGTAAATTGGAATAGACCAGAGGGTGAGGGTGATTCACAAAAAACTATTAATGTGTCCATAGCCGCATACACGGCAGCTCATGCACGTTTAGAGCTATATAGTTATCTGGAGAAACTAGACCGCCGCGTTCTGTATTATGATACAGACAGCGTCATATTTGACGACTGGAATCCAACATGCGGAGATTTCCTTGGCCAGATGACCGACAAGCTGGAGGCGTACGGTGAAGGAGGTTACATAGCCGAATTTGTTAGTGCCGGACCAAAAACTATAGTTATAATGTGTTTTCAACCAGTGAACAGACAATTAAATCTGTGTGTAAAGTGAAGGGCTTTACCTTAAACTATAAAAACTCACGCGTTATAAACTTTGAAGAGATGAAAGATATGGTGCTTAGCAATAGTAAAGACTCTCTTTTTGTATATAATGATAGAAAAATAGTTAGAGATAGTTGTTACAATGTGTTAAGTAGGCCTGAATCTAAACAATATAGAATAAGTTACTCTAAACGAAGTAGAATAGAAAACTTTGATACTCTTCCACTTGGATATAAGGAATAAATAATAAAACATAAACAGAAAGAATTATTTTATTTATAAACCCCAACTCCTTGAGGGCGAGTTCCAGCTCCTGGCCTTGATTCGTTCTCGTGTTTTCGTGATTTTCGTTTGGTGTTTGCATGTTTTCGTTTTTCGTTTCATGTTTGCAGATTTTCGTATTTGCGTATTTTCGTTTTGTGTGCATGTGTGTTTTGGTGTTTGCGTATTTGTATGTTTGAGTGTTTTTGCGTTTTGCGGTTTGAACTTGTGTCCGCGCTTGTGATTGTGTAAAGCTAGAGAAACGAGAGAAGTGCGTGAAACGAGGGGGCCAAAGAGAGACGAGAGAGAGAGAGAGACGAGGAGAGCGAGAGAAAGCCTCGGAGAGAGAGAGAAACGAGAGAAGTGCGAGAAACGAGGGGGCGAAAGAGAAACGAGAGAGGCCAGAGAGAGACGAGACAGACGCGAGAGAGAGAGAGAGAGAGAGAGAGAGAGGCGAGAAGAGAGAAGCGATAGAAACGAAAGAGAGAGAAAGACGTGCACGTCAACTTCTATTACAGAAAAATATTCGCACAATGTCTAAAGGTTGCTCGCAGTGTACCAGTCTCGAGTAAATTTCGCCCTATAGATTTACGCATGGTTTCTGTAGCAAACTTTAATATTTGCCTTAGAGTAGATTAAAATTTCAAACAAGGCAATTTATTTACAGCGGGTATCTTATTAGCTTAATACAAAACAAAAGCCATTGGAAGTCAAACGTAGCTTGTTTTATTTGTTCTAGATATTTATCCATTCAGCCGCAAGGTGTTTGTCTGTCATCCCAAAACAGCCCTCGCTGATAAAAGACCTTCTTGATGGAGATATTTCTGATAAGACAGATAGACCTTGTGTGTAAAATTTAGCTTAAATCTGAAATAAATAGCATGGGTGATAAACCAAAATATATTTTAAATATTTTTCGGAATATCACTTGTACGTGACTTGTATATGAAATTTTTTGTTTTACGAAATCGTACATTTTACTTTTTGTCAATAAGGTATTTAATTACCCCTTAAAAGAAATCAGCACGATGGAAAATAAAGAAAATGTAATAACACAAATTTATATTGGTTATGCAGCTTTTACTAAAACTGAAAAAATACAGTGGTATATTCTAGCTGTCTGTTCAAAACGGTCTCTAATAAAATATTAAAACCTATTGGCCATCTTTGCTATACGCCTGTTAACAAAATACATCTCAATCAGATAATAGTGTAGATTGTAATATAAATGCGGATTATACAAATATTTTTGAAATATCATCTGTATACGAATAATACAAGGTCGGCTTTAAACAAGCTTGCAAAATGTAATTTAATTGTTGACCTTTCAATAGGTTATGGATCGATTAATATGAAGCGTTAATAACTTTATATAGGTACCACTGTAAATAAAAATGTGCTACCAAGTAATAGTGTTATGAACTATTGAAAGGTTAGCTGTTAAAGTATGCAGTGAAAGTCGTCTTAATTACTTGTTGAAGGTTATAACATACAAGTGAAATTTAAAATAAAAGTATAACATTTTTAAAGCTAATTATACAATCGTTCATAATAAAACCTATTACAAATTACATTGTAAAATCAAAAGCAGCCATCTATATCAGAATTATAGTATTAGATAAACATTATTTCTTGCTTGCTTGTTAATAACGGTACTGAAAAAGTTTGTATAAATTCAGTTAAAATTACATATAAAATACTCAATACTGTTTCTCAAGGTAAAATAAGTATGCTGCTACAATTTCGTATATAAACACGCAGTGTATTAATAGAAATATCCTTTATAACAGTTTTCTTAGCATAATAGACATAAACCAATACACGTAAACACTAAGTGTACATTTTTATATACTGTGGTCAAATTCAAATGATCGAAAAATACCTAATTACAAGCTCCACCAGAATGTGCGAGTTGGTAAAACAAGAAAAATGGTCTACAAGATAATTACTATAAAATAACCGCAGCTCTAAACACAGCCCCAAGCCCCAGTTCAAAACCCTAAATATAGCCCTAAGCCAAGCCCCAGTTCAACCCTAGCCCTAAATACAACCCTAGCCCTAAATACAACCCTAGCCCTAAATACAGCTCTAAGCCAGACCCCCAGTTCAACCCTATCCCTAAATACACGCCTCACGTTAGCAACTACAAAAAACCGATAAAAAATTTTTGTCAAAGGACTCTTAATACAGCCAAAAGGAAAAAAACCATAAAATAAGGGTGAAAAATATTACTGCCAAAAAGACCTTAATTGACAAGGGGTTGGAAAAGACCTCCGAAAAGAAACCATTAAAAATAAGGGTTGAAAATGCGGTCCCCCACGTAAGCGGGTGAAAAACAATTAGGGATGAAAATTTCAGCAGGGGTTGAAAATACGGTCTCACACGTGGGTGTGTGAAAAATTAGGGTTGAATAAAGCCTCCGAAAAGAAACCATAAAAATAAGGGTCTCCCACGTGGCCGGTCTTGTGACGTCAAAATCCAAGATGGCGGCGCAAGTGTCCGTTTACTACTAGTATGGACACAAAGTCATACGTCTTCCTCCTTACCATTGCATGTTCAAGCCTGTTGAATTAATTTGGGACATAGCAAAAAATTATTAAAATAGGCGTATTGGTAGGGATGGTAACAGCGAGAATAACTGCCTGAATATGTGTCACAAGGTATTTCTGGTTACTCCTGATATGTGTAAAAATTCTGTAAAACATACCGAAGAACAAATTTTTACGTGGTATGACAGGGAAAGAATATTTGAGCGCCAAGTAGTGCGTACTCTGATTATGAACTTTGAAAGTGATGACAATGACACTAATAACGAATAATTTTTAGAAAATTAATCAGGTTTTGAAGCTTGTTAGTGAAAATTTTAAAATAGCTAAACCTATCTGTTAATACATCATTTAATTACTTACTTGTTTATGAAAAAATGTGAGAACAGTTACAAATATATGTGTCATTATTTATGCAACCAACAATTCAGTAATTAATATTTGTTTGTGGTTGAGTAAGAAATATTATTTGCGACGCAATATATTTCCTGATCAATCTGGCAATATTGTAAATGTAACGTTATCAATAATATTGAATTAAATTAAATTAATCAGACATGAAGTTTTAAACGTCTGTTTGACATAGATTATTGTTTCTGATTTTACAATGTTGCATATTTTCGTAATTAACTTATTATAAAAGAGGTTGCATAATTATCCTATAAATAATATAAAAATTATTTCATTTCTTTTAATTTCCATTTTGTAGGTTATTTAATATTTATATTTATATTTTCATTATATAATTTAAAACTCCGAATACATTTGCGGAGTTTACAAATATTGGCTTAACAGAAAGGTTTTGATTAGTTAATCAAACGTTAAAAAGTTATGTGCAACCAACTGTCAGATTTTCTGCTAATTGTATTGTGAATAATTCAAATAAATCAATAATTTGTTCCGCCAAAAGCTGAATAATTAGTTCTAAAAAAGTTTTTTTTTTTAAATTAGGAATTATTGGCCTTCGTAGACAATTATTAATTATCGTATATTTGCTGATATTAATAATACAATGCAAGTACATATATTTAATGGTCGAGGGATTTAATATCTGTCACGGATTTTAATTCCAATGATCTCTTAATTTTAAAGATAAATTGATTAGTTTTAGCACAATATAAATTTCGACTTTTGACTCTTTGAAATCCACAACTATACTCAACTCAGTCAGCCTTAAAGTTCTGTAATACATACAATGAATACTTTCTATAGGCTTGTAAACTTTCAACTTAAGCTTATTGATCTATTACTTCTCATACAATACTATTCGTAGACAACTTTTTGACCCAATTCTCAATTTAAAAATAGTTTTTATACCGAATTTCCACTTGACAGACGTTCCGTTGTATTTTACCCAAGTTTCAATCTATTTTCCACAAAATATCTCACAGTTATTCCTTTCACTAAAAAAAACATTAATCAAACATTTCATTTCACAACAAATTATTCCAGACATTTCAATTAAGTGGTCTATATATACTCAAATAGAACGTCTTATTAAATATTACCCTAGCTGCAAATTATACAAATTATGTATCATTAAAAAAGCGACAAAGCGTGGCTGTTCGTACAAAATGTAAACAAAGCCTCTGGGCGTATTATTGATTACTTGAAAAACGAGTTAAAATAAAAAGGCCATATGTATCACGTATGTAATGTTGTTCAATTTAATCAACCTTAATCACCAGCATTGTTGAAACATTGATGAATGTCGATGGTTAATACTTCAACCCTTTTTTAACAACTCTATTATAGTAATAGGATCTTACTCTTTTATTTACAATTATAAACTATAGCTTGGTTTAAAAAAGTTTATGTAAATTACAAATAACCGATGAAGCAAACGAACACTAAACTAAACGTTTAGTAGCAGAAAAAAATAACTATGTCGAAAATTGAATTCGCCACAATTTTTTTCTAAAGACAATACTCCATTAGTGAATAAATGTAAAAATACTAGCTTAATTAATGTTTATTTTGATATTTTAACTGTATTTGCAGTTCCTCGAAGCCGAAAATGCCGATAAACATATTTAGACTAAATCTTTTGATTTATGTTTGTAATAACGATTATGTGAACACCACACTTTGCTAGTTTAAAATAAGTAAACGTAATTCATTATTCACTACTCTTTTACTAATTATTACACTAGCACAATTCCCGTGCCTTGCAACGGAATTGTATGCCAATAGATTACTAGAAACCCAATAGGTCTTCCCCAATTTATGAAATATGAACGACCCTTGTCTATTCAGTTTACCTCGCAGAGCTTACTGTGGACTATAGATCTATCGTTATCAACAAATAACAATCCTTTTTTCATCCCATTTCCTCCCCCTCAGTATTTTCCTGAATTCACAAATTCCAAATCATCTTCATTTTGGTTGTAAAACGCTGCTCAGTTTGATACCCAAGACTATGTCTTACAATATTTTTAACTTTCAACACCTAATACCATTGTTGTTTCAGTTAATCGGCCTATTTCCACAGTTTTTACTTTTATAGCGTGACGTTTCGGAAGCGGGCTCTGCTACCGTCTTTCCTGTTTTTGCACTTGAGTCGAATTCATGTGTTATGACATAGCATATGAATTCAGCTCAAGTGCGAAAACAGTCCTTCTCAGGATAAATCCTGATGAGGGAAGCAGAGTCCGCTTCCGAAACGTCGCGATAAAAAGCGAACAAAAAAACTGTGGAAATAGGCCGATTAAGTCAAATAACATTTGAAACCACAGTTACACAAGCGCTTATAATACAGGACCTAACACTATCTTTGAAGTATGATTAAATTCATAAATTCCTTACCCTTATTTTTGTCAACCATTGTCCCACATCGTGATACTTCACACGGTATACTTCAGAAAACTTAATTTACTTCCTTGTTCATGCATGCCGTTTCTACCCGTTAGGGGATGAAAAGACAAAATATGTGTTTCTTTATTCCTTAAGGAACAACTAAATAGTAATTTTCATAACACTTTCTGTGGGAAGATGGTGTGAAATTACTTATTTTTCACAAGGTTTTAGACAAAAACTCTGTCCTTGGTCAGGCGTAATAACAAAGTGACAAATATTGACAAGCTAACATCAAAGCGACAAAAATTGATAAGGTATAACTCGATTAGAGAATTAAAATTAAATCACTGTTGTGAACTGTATAACCTTCAGTTCTTGAAAATAGACACCCAGGTATCGGGTAGCTCATTTCCATTATCCCTGTTCAAGTTGTTACGCTTCTCCAATCTTCCTTGTATAAAAATTCCTATCGTTAGCCAGAATTTTTGTGTTTTCGAATTTGATATTGCGCAGAGTGTTTAAGGTATGTTCAGGACTTGCCGATTTAGTAGGATGAAGTAAATGTAAGTGTCTTTTGTGTTCTGTTAGCCGGTGTCAATACTTCTTCCATTTTTACCAATGTAGAATTTACCACAAGTGCATGTTACTTCGTAAACACCGCACGCTGTCACGGTCTTTTTGTCCTCCCTGTCTACAAAGAATAATATTTGGGTTCTTTTTCAATCTTCTATAATTTCAAAATCATTGAGTAAAAATGTTATACTGTTTTTATGAAAATGTGAAAGGTTACGTTCATTAACTAATATTTACTTTTATTGTTATCACATTTCTGTTTGAGTAAATGAACTTTAATAATTGCCTAACAAATTCCTTTTCCCTTTTATCGGGACGCTCCAGCTAGCTCAATAATATAATAAATGGTTGTTATTATCATTTATTGAAATTATCCTCAATCAGAAGTTATTAATTATTTGTATCTTGTAATTAATTGAATTTGCTTCCTTCAGTATTTACATATTCGGTGTTTGTACAAGCTTTTTAAGATTTGTAACAGTCAATAATAAAAATTAAAAATTAATAGTAATATGCAAAAAAATCCTTTATCAATGATGAACGAAATATATTTTCGTTCAGCATTGGTATTTAAACATAAATTCAAAAATAAATAAAACGCACAGTCTCGTTTATTTACACTATAAATCGATCTTACTTGTTTATTACTTCGTTCGAGCTGGTGACATAATTCTTGCGCTTGCCACTGACAATTTGAGTCCTCGTATAGGTTGATGACGTTCTCTGTTACCAAACTGGAGTCGCTCTCCTTTGTTTTCTTATACCTTTGTTATAGATGAATACGATTCTAATTTTCTTTTCCACAATGTAGTGATCTTTGTAAATAACTGCTCGATATATTTACACTATCCAGTTTTTACTTAATTTTTTTCATTTAATACAAACGGTGGGGGGGGGCAAATTTCAAGCAAGCCACGAACGGATATGGTTTTAATTGTCAATGTTTTTTTGTTACTGTACTTTCTATATCGATTTGTTACATTGGATCGATTGTCTTATTTTACATTTACCACTCGCTATCGATAGACCAACTTGGAGCACTTTCAATACGCACATAAAACGCGATTGTAAATTATTGCGTAATCTTCTTTATTATCACCAACTTGATAATACTTACACCTCAATTTGCTTTAGTTTTTCCCTCACATTGACAAGGAGAATGTCACTTATATTCTCTTAACGCAATACTATCTAAATTTTCGTTATAATTTCACAATTTTAATTGCAGCATAACTTACGCTACAGCAATCGCTTTGTAATCGTTTGATTACTTTCACCCAACCTAGATCGCTTACTTTATGCGACTGGTTAAAAAATACATGTCATTATGACAGCGTCTCTATTTGCTTCCTTTTACAACAGTCATGGCCCGAAAATTACCGCGTTTATTTAAAGGCTTTCTAATTTAATATGTAAATACTCGTCGAAACAAACTCAAGCTTTTCATCTGAATATTAATTATATTTACACACAGATAACCAACAACCATTTAATGTCATATAACAGTGCGAAATTCGAATTTCTAAGGCATCCATTATAACGTACCTAATGGTATTTCTTCTTTGGCAGAATTAAGAAGATTTCGAATTCTAATACTGTTTTTGTAAGCTACTTTTATATTATGCTTTTGTAATATTTTACCAATTTTATTCCTTGTGTTTGCAAGGAAAGGTAAAATGGCAAACTTATTTGAAGCTGTAGATTTATCATCCGTAGGCATCGTTTGTCTCGGTTGAAATGACTTTGTTGGTTGTTGAAGCCATTATGTATGCAGACCTATTCAAGATGGTTTAATTCATATTGTAGTTTATCTGGATGACAAATATATGGCAGGGTAGTAGGGTCCTTATTTTTTCTAATGTAAATTTAATATTGGTATGTTCAGGGACACCACTAATCCTTCTTTCCCAAAAGGCCAGATAGCAAAAATAGTATTAGCATACTTAGCCAAAGTTTTGGTTGCTTAGGTACATTATTTAGAACCTGTTCTTCGAAATGTTCCATAAAATAATTTGCAATCGATAGTGAAATTGGAGATCCCATAGCCACTCCACCTAATTGTTGATAATACTCACCATTAACCCTTTTTGCCACATTGTACTCAAATGAGTACACTTTACAAAAACGTACTTATAGAGACATCTATATTAGAATAGTTACTGATAGTTGCAAAAATATTTAATTTGGTATCAAAGGTGTTACAGATTTCTTTTTGGCAATGTAGGATTGTTTGATTGTAACGAACTTTTATTTTGAATTTGATGTGTTTCTTGTAACGTGCGTTACGACAGTTGCTCTTCAAAATTAGTTAGACTTATAGTGTTGAGTGTTATTCTATCCGTTCGAAAAATTTATCAGGTATGTATTTCATTATCTTATAACACCATTTTGAGGGTTAGTGTAATTTATGTTTATAATAGACACCATTATCTGTTGATGTACTCGTTTGAGTACAATGGCATTTTAACGTTTTTTTCTATATGCATTATAGCGCTAATGAAATGGATCCAACGCCAATAAGTTGTAAAAGTTTCTATGGAAATCGTCACCATAATTTGTGCTCCGCATTGGACTCAGTGACTGATCTGGAAACATCTAGTAATAATATTGATTTGGTGATAATTCCTCCTGATCCCGACGAGGAATCAAATATAGATGAAATTGAGGAAGACAATCTTCAAGCTGATATTTTACCGGTTGATGTTCCTGGAGAAATTGAGGTTTTCATAGATGATGACAATTATGACTCAGATGACGATGTACCACTGGGATTGTTGTTTCAAAATCAAAAGAACAATCCACTAAAAAAAACAAGATTGATGAACACCCTCCAAGATGGACGTCGCAGAAAATTGACATTACTATGAATGGAACCACAGGCTACCTGTACCGTTAAAATAATATGGAAAAGGCTTTGAGTGGTCTAAATCCAATACAAATATTTAAGAAGTTTCTCGATCAAGAAGTGTTGCAATATATAGTTGACGAAACAAATCGTTATGCATTACAGAAGAATGATCGCAACTTTGTCGTATCTGTCGACGAAGTTAGAACTTTGTAGGCATCCTTTATTTAGCGGATACCACCATCTGCCCAGAGAGCGATTATATTGGTGCCTCGATGAGGATTTAAATACTCAACTTGTGTCCAACTGTATGAGTCGCAATAGGTACTATAAGATAAAACAATATTTGCATCTTTGTAATAATGAGAAAATCGATAAAGCTGATAAGATGGCCAAATTGAGGCCTTTTATGAAAAAAATAAATGAAAGGTTTCTTCAGTGGGGAATATTTCATGAACAACTTTCTGTTGACGAGGCCATGGTAAAATATTTCGGCCATCATTCCTCCAAGCAGTTTATACGAGGGAAACCAGTCCGTTTTGGATTCAAGGACTGGATGCTTTGTAGCTCTTCTGGCTACTGTTATCAGCTTGACACATACTGTGGTGCAAGACCGGACAACAAAAAAACAAATATACCTCTTGGATCTAAAATTGTTTTGGAGTTGCTACAAACGGTTGAGAACCCAACAGATCATGTCGTTTATTTCGACAATTACTTTACAAGCTACTCGCTAATGAGTCAACTTCGGCAACTCGGCTTTAGAGCTACGGGAACAATCAGGGACAATCGAACAAAGCAATGCCCCTTACCCCCAACGGTAGAAATGAAGAAGAAAACACGTGGGTGTTTTTCATTCCAGTTTGATGAAGAAAATTCTCTGTTGTTTGTCAGATGGAGAGATAATAGTGTTGTAACAATGGCCACAAATTACGATAGTTGTGATCCACTCTCGAAGGTGCAAAGGTGGTCTAAACAGAAAATCGAAGTTCCGCAACCCGACTATTTTCCATTACAATGAAGGAATGGGAGGTGTTGATATTTTAGACCAAGCTGTAAACAACCTAAGAGTGACTATCCAAGGGAAAAAATGGTGGTGGCCCTTATGGACTCACATGTTGAACGTGTCCATGGTTAATGCTTGGAGGCTCCACGTGCTTTGCAACCCTGTACAAAAACAAGATTTGTTACAGTTTACTAGGAGTGTTACCAGACATTATCTAAGGAATTTTCAAAAATGGACTGCAAACCGGAGAACGCATAACATACCACAAAGTATAATTAGAAGTGAAGCTGGACACTTTCCAGGGAAATTGGAAAAACAACTTCGTTGCCGGCAGTGCCATCAAAGAGTTAGATGGGAGTGCATAAAATGCAAGGTGACTTTGTGTCTTGAAAGGGAGTGCTTCATTCAGTTTCACAGTTAAATTATTTGCTTTCATTTACTAAAACATTACACTTTATAATAAAGAATTTTTTGTCACTTGACCAATTTTTAACGTTATTATCCCAGCGTACCCATTTGAGTACACCTATTTTTCTCCTAATTTAATAAAAGAAAAGGTCAAAAATTTAGCAAAGTACACATAATAGCATTACTATAATTCCAAAAACAACAATGGTTTTGTATGTTCATAAAAAAAGTCTGTGGGCACAAATGGGTTAAATAAAAATGTGATGTATCCAGGCAATGTTTAAGTAATTGTATCACGCTATCTCTGGGCTTAACGGCTTTTAAGATATATTCACTTCGTTTAAAAAATTCATCCCCCCTTTGGAACTAGATTTCATTTCCCTCAGAAAAAATTTAAAAAAACGGTGAAACATGGGTTCGTTTGATTATTAACGTAAATTGATTTCCCGATTTTCAGATCTCCACTGCCCTGGTTTACGTAAAGACTTATTGTTCAACCCGTAATTACTACCCTTTAGGAAATTTTGAAATTTTCAAAAAATCAGTCAGTGAATGAGTGAGTGAGGACAAAGAATTTTATTAATATAGATTAAAATATAAATAATTCTCATATTAACCAAAAATATAACTATCGTGAGCAGGTAGTAGTAATGAATTGCAAACCCCAAATCCATAAGGAGTGATAGTTCGATGTGGCTGCCCGACAAGTAGTCGCACGACATATCTACTATCTGTCATTCCGAAATTATGACCTATCTCGTTTGTAGAGTGTCGGAGGAAATGAAAATGGTGGAAAAATACTTCTATCGTCCAGGATTTTCATTACAATATTAACACCATGTTGAAAATCCTTCCAAGTTTTGTTCTGAGGCCAAGTCCATCTAGAAAACTTTAACTCTTTTTCACTCTATCTAATTAAGTACCAATAAGGCATACCCTCATGGCCCCCCCCGCCTTTGAACCACCTCATTTGGAAGGAGACCAAATTAGAATCGATAATCCGTGATATTTGTTTATTGCACATTGAAGTCACGCTTTCGGACGTTTTGTTACTAAAATCTTCGTATAAACAACGATTGTAAGATCTTTGGGTGAAATCTATGTGATTATAAAAAATGCGTAACATTCAGTTATTGAAAATTGGTGCGCCACGTTGTACAATGCGCCAAAAGTTTCTTATTTATCGTTCGAGAGTTATATATCTGTACGCGTGTTTAAATTTTGACATCCTGGAGGACCATATCAGTACGTGTAGGAATATTTTAACGAAAACCGCAGCATACTACGCTCAGCTTAAAATCTACATACGCATAGACGGACGAACAAAATTATAGCCACTAACAGTTTAACTGTATCGTTCAATGCCGTAAATCATTTAGCACTTTATACGCCTGGGAATATTCTACTTAACGTATTCAAATTTATACTAAACACAGTTGGTGTTGGGTTTTTTTGGTAGTGTAATTCTGAATAATTACAGAACAAAAATTGCATCAATCAGCATCAATATTTTTTTTCATTAAGACGATGTCAATAGAGTAATTTTTGTTAAATAATCTTCATCTTTCGGTTCTACACTTGATTAACAAAAGGTTTGTTACCGGTGAATTAAGCCTATTCTCTGAAAAAAAAATGTCAAATGTTAATGTCCCCTGTTTGAGAGGCGCCACTCTAAATAGTAATGTTCGAACATAGAAGGAGAGTGAAAGAATTTAGATTTAGACGTAATTTGATAAGCACAAAATTGGGCGGAACGACTATTCAAACTACCAGTATGCATTAATGAGAAACAGGAGCACGTAAATATTAGCGACAGTAACTAGTATTGAAGCACAAATTGTATCGGCTGACGGATTATTAATTTTGAAAATAACTTCACTTCAAGTTCTATGCACAGTTAGGTGAAAAAAAATTATTAAATTTTATTTGGATGTTTCACAAATTAAAAGATTGATCAAAAATTTAAAATTACGTGTAGATTAAGATGTTAAATGAGGTTTCTTTCGAAAAAATAAATTAAATTGCATTACACGTGGAGATCTTCTCAATTTAGTTTCCCACTAATAAAAACAAGACAGCATTTCTAATTAAGGTTTCATATAACATTGTGCGAATTCAAAACGAAATGTGTGTTAGAGAATTTAACCAATTGTAACGATTTTAAAATTATTGCAAATTGGACCTTCGAATTATTAGGAGTACGCTAAACTTGGCAAAATTAGAAAATATGCGTTCCTTCAATATGCAATTGGAGTTTAAATAGAATAATTTGTTGATAAATATCTGAGAAAGCCACACCGGTCGTTTTAGTTAAACTGATGTCGTGACATGTCTCAGTCTGACGTCATATAGGTGCGGGTTTATTATTGATTATTTTTGAATTTGAAGTCCTCAGAGCACCGTAATTCGAACTTGCTGCAAAACCAAAATTCTGCATTATTAGGGTCTATGTCGACCACAAATTGAGTGACGTGAATCTTTTTTTAACTACTAAAGTATTTTTGGGATCCTAATTTCAACGTTGTGTGTAAAATTATTTTTAATAGTGTAGGGAAAATGCTTAAAGCTTCGCGAACATTTTACAGTTTCTGTTTTCTTTAAAAAAACTTAATTGTCTAAGCGCGGGTGAGATATGAATACTAACAGGAAATTAAGTTTAATCCTTTGATAGAAGGAAAAGTGAATTCCTAACCCCTTTTTATTATACTAAATGTAAAAGTGTATGCACAAAATAATTCCATTTAGACAGTTTGCTGCCATGCTCCTTTCGCAAAGTAAAACAGTAAGGCTTTATGTTGAAAACTTTAATGATACAAAATTTAGAGTAAATATTACATTAGTGCAAAAAGAATTTATTTCGCATAAGAAACCAAAGCGTATAATGCAATACTGTGTAATGACATAGCACGCGATATGCAGTACGATTTTGAGTGAATTATATAGATTTACTAAATAGGATCATACATTGAATAGCTTTGTTTATACAAACATTTCTAAGAAACCACTAGATTTACTAATAAGATTATTATATATTGAACTGCTTTGTTTATGAAAACATTTAATTACACAGACATGCTAAATAAGAGTATTTACATACATGAATAGACTTTATTCATATTTCTAAGTATAAAAGGGAAACCTCAAGAATACAGAAAACAGTTAATAAGTATAGTATGTAGTTAACAGTCACTCGTTAGTTCCTAGTTTAAGTTAGTACATAAGTTTACTTGTTGCTATCTAAGAAATTACTTCAATATAAGTATTAGTATTAGTGATGTTGAAAGGAAGAGTTTAAAAAACGACGTATTTCAACCAAGAAACTTAATTGACGCAGTCGGTAGGATTGAAGAAGGCACAATTGAAGCATTTTTCAGTTCGTGACTGTTGGTATCTACCATTTATCTTTAACTCGTAATTGAGAAGAGATTGAGCAGAATTAAATCCAAAGCTGTTGCTGTTGAAATCGTTCTCAACAACAAAACAAGGAACCAGGAAAGTCCTCTGAAGACTACTATCAAAAGTAAGTGTTGAGTACTTTTTATTTTCCGCATCCTTATTTAAGAATTGTGAGTTTTAAATACGAATTGTTATTCAAAACGTTTTAAGTATATGTTAAATTGTAATAACTCTAAGGTAAATAACATGGAATACTTGTCTATATTATTAGAAAATATCAGCCAGTAATATTTCCGCAAATAACACGCCTACAATTACATCTGAAAAAGCTATTGCAGGCTTTTTGCCAATATTTACAGGAGAATGTAGTCAGTTAGAAAGCTTTATTAATAGATTTCATAATAATTACAGCATAACCGCAGAAAATAATTTAAACGATTTTACTTTTAATGTTATTTGTTCTAAATAAAGAAATGAAGTTTTTGGTTTTGTAATGTGTCGCCCAGATTTATACACCTGGCCTTTGATACGTACAGCTTTAAGACAACACCACGGTGATCGTGTCGACAGACAAACTTTAACTCGCGAATTTTTATATATGCAAAAGTACAGAAAAGGAAATATTTTAGATTTTTTAAATAGAGTTAGACAAATGAAATCACGTTTAGAAGTTAAAATTATTTCAGAAACTAATATTTCAAATGACCGTAAAGCATTATTGATAGAAAAAATGAAGGAAACGACCTTCACGTTCTATTTGCAAACGTAGATGGTAAATTAAGGTTAATGTTAGATATAAGTAAAACCACATCACTAACCGAAGCCTGTGATGTAGTTACACGATATTTTTATAACGAACAGCGTATAAACGATATACGACATGAAACTGGACAAAACTTTAATCTACCACAGAACCAAACATTTAAACAAACCGAGACCCGTAAATATCCTACACAACATCAACAACCACCTAGACGACATTTTAACAATTACGAATTCCCAACACCAACATAAAACCATTTTAACACCAACCTAATTTCAATTTTAATAAACCCAATCTTCCCAGCCAACCTATAAACATTCAACCACAAAAAATCAGTCAACATTTCCCTACGAACTCTCAAGTTTTCGGAAACAGAACTAACGTTTTCGCCCCTTAGAAATTCTTCAGACCAGACAACAAACCGGAACCAATGTCAACTACTTCACGAAATCCCGCAATACGCACAGAACACAGAAATTCAACTAACTTCCAGGCAAGAAATAAATTCATTTCAGAAGAGTTATACACCACTGAAACGAATGATCAACCACATTCATATTTCGAAAGTGACCAAACTCCATCACAATTACAAACACCAGATCAACACGAAAATGCGTACCAAACCGATAATTTTATTGATAACGACAATAACTTTGACAACTATGACTTTTACAATCAGGATTTTCACGACATGGAGTCTCTCCCACCAGACTTATAGACCTCAACAATCTAACCCCAAATTCCCTACCATTTATACAAATTAGTAACCCTCCGATTAAACTTTTAATAGACACAGGATGTCACCCTTCTCTGCTAAGACCATATATTGCACAAAAATATTTCCCAGAAACAATCTTTAGATCATCAACACCAATAATTACCTGTGCTGGTTCACGTAAAATCAAAAATACCAATCTTCCAAGAATTTTACCCTTCAGATACTTCACTAGAATTTGTCCTTTTTGACTTCCACAATTACTTCGACGGAATAATAGGAATAAGAGACTTAAGACGATTAAAATTAAACCAAGACTTACAAAATA
Organism: Vesta saturnalis; assembly: GCA_036346205.1. Classification (NCBI taxonomy): domain Eukaryota; kingdom Metazoa; phylum Arthropoda; class Insecta; order Coleoptera; family Lampyridae; genus Vesta; species Vesta saturnalis. The sequence goes on along the minus strand of JARFJB010002198.1, from coordinate 1,048,647 downwards.
AAATACTCTTCAACCAAAAAATTAAGGTACCCCTATAATACAGAAGCGATACACAAAAAATCGAAATACCTCCGACATCTTCAATTCTAAAACGAATCAATACAAAACTCCGTGATCAATTGATTACAATAACGAAACTCACATGTAATGATACCTTCATAATACCCGCTAGCCTATTAGATATAAAAAAAGGGTTTACGATTCTAGAATTCATAAATAACTCATCCCATACTCAAATCATCGAAATTACTAACGACGTCTTACAATTACATGCAACCCCTTTCGACCAACAACAGTACGAATGTTACCACATAGAACAATTCACCCATCATTATGACAATGAAGATACAGAAATTTTACTCGAACAGTTACGTACAGACCACCTGAATCACGAAGAAAAAGTAGCCCTTGAAAAACTTGTCAAAAATTTTAAAGACATCTTCCACCACCCTGATAGCCAACTAACCTTTACAAACAAATTTGAACATGAAATAAAAACCACCGATGAACTACCTGTACACACTAAATCATATAGATGCCCCTACGTGCACAAAGAAGAAGTAGGAAAACAAATAGAAAAAATGTTACAAGAAGGAATAGTCAGACCACCTCAATCCCCTTGGAACTCACCAATATGGATTGTACCCAAGAAAATAGACGCCAGTGGAAAACAGAAATAGAGAATTGTCATAGATTACAGGAAAATTAATAAAAAAACCATTGATGACCGTTGCCCCCTTTCCAACATTACTGACATCTTAGATAAATTTGGACGTTTACAATATTTCACAACACTAGATTTAGCATCAGGATTTCACCAAATTGAAATGCATCCAATCTCCGTAGCTAAAACCGCCTTCAATGTAGAAGGAGGACATTACGAATACATACGAATGCCATTCGGACTAAAAAACGCATCTGCAACGTTTCAAAAAATTATGCTCGATGTACTCAAAGACTTAAGGAACAAAATTTGCCTAGTATATGTGGACGACATCATAATATTTTCTACATAAGGTATAAAACCAAACCAAAAAAAGATAATTGCTATCCAAAAATTTTCCATCTCAAAATCAGTCAAAAAATCAAACCATTTTTAGGATAACTAGGATATTATAGAAAATTTATAAAAGATTTTGCAAAATTAACAAAGCCCTTGACTTTATGTCTAAAAAAAGGATCACTAATAAAACATACATCCAAATTTATAAGTAGTTTCGAAACATGTAAGAGAATTTTAATGAACGATCCAATTTTACAATATCCTGATTTCACCTAACCCTTTGACGTAACAACAGACGCCTCTAATTTTGCCATTGGAGCTGTACTTTCACAAAGACCAATCGGTAAAGACCTTCCAATTGCATATGCCTCTAGAACCCTAAACCCCTCAGAATCACTACAGCACAATAGAAAAGGAATTACTTGCCATCATTTGGGACGTAAAATACTTCCGACCATACCTTTATGGAACAAAATTTAATATAATAACCGATCACAAACCATTACAATGGTTATCTTCCCTCAAAGAACTGAACTCCAAACTTGTCAGATGGAGATTAAAACTCGAAGACTACGACTACAATATTATATACAAAAAGGCAAACTGAACACAAACGCAGATGCACTCTCAAGAATAGAGATGTTCCCTTTAGACGTACACAACGACGAATACACATTTTCACTGCTGAACAATATTCACCCCAAATGATAACTTCGAACTCTCAGAAGGACATAAACTAAATTATAGATCAAGAAATACCTCCTCCTGAAGAACAAAACGTTTCATCAACTTCACACACAAAGGAAAAATCAAAATTTTACAAAACGTAATAATTAAACTGCCACACACACAAGACGAATACCATTATGTCATTATGTTAAGTCTTAGCTTAGTTACAATTTATATTAAGGTCATACGTCCAAAACGAAAAAATAAATATGAAATTAAAGAAAAATCTCTAACAGACTCGCAAAATAGAGACCCCCTATTTTCCGAGCTTGGCAAGGGAGGAATTATATACATCTACTAAATAGGGTCATTATACATTGAATAGCTTTGTTTATACAAACATTTCTAAGAAACCATTAGATTTGCTAATAAGATCATTACATATTGAACAGCTTTGTTTATACAAACATTACAAGAAATCATTTAATTATACAGACATGCTAAATGATAATATTTACATACATGAATAGACTTTATTCATATTTCTAAGTATAAAAGGGAAACCTCAAGGATACAGAAAACAGTTAATAAGTATAGTATGTAGTTAACAGTCACTCGTTAGCTCCTAGTTTAAGTTAGTAAATAAGTTTACTTGTTGCTATCAATGTAATTATTTTGATTCAATATAAGTATTAGTATTAGTGATGTTGAAATAAAGAATTTTAAAAACAACGTATTTCAACCAAGAAACTTAATTAGTGTCTTAGACCAGTAGACGCTGTAGTTTCAGTTTGGAGTATCAGAGTGCCCATCTAATCTAGAAAACGAAATAAAAAGGATTTGGGAGTACTGGACACATGAGGAATTCTTGCGTACTTTAATTAATTAAACTGCATATTCTTTTTATGGTTAAATGCGAACATCATAAAGATACTAAAGTAAATTTGTAACAAAGCGATCTGCATTCGCCTTATTATCTTTATTTTACCATATATGTATTTATTACATTTACATTTTCTACTAATGGGATTGGATTTCAGTAATTCTATTCTTAAAGAAAGAGTTTATGGTGCCCATTTTTTCAAAATTAAATCACTAGTCTCTTCCCTTGTCTTTAAATTAATAGGTTTTGTATACAAGGAGTTTGTAATCCTCAAACTATTTAACGTATATCTGGTTTTATTAATTACATGGAATGGGCAGTTCTAGATAAAACTCCTATCGACCTTTACGGGTTATGTAACTTAAGGGTGATAAACTATTTTAGTGTAATAGCACAAACGTTTCAAAATCAAAAACAAACAAGTAGTTATAGTAACAAATCAATAAACACCAAACTTAATTATTTGTTGCCGTAACTACTTGTTATTTTACGTATACATTTTGTCTTGGTAATGGTACATGTTGCATTGAAACGCATTGAAAATAAGTATTAAGAAAAATTGAGGAATTAAAACATTTAAAACATTTGTACTATTAAATACAGATTTCCATGAAGTAGAGTTGAAGGAAATACATTTTAGTATAGCTTGAAATTGAAAGAATCTTTAAAGTTGTGTCTAAAGCTTAATAGTTCTACCTTTAAAACGGCGATGCCGCCTTACTGCCTTAATAAGACGATTTAACAAAATTAGGTAAGGGTTTATTTCATGTAAGGATTTAAGGAGCGAATTTGGGTAAACCTTTAACTGTCCTCGCTATAGGATATTCAAGGATTAATAGGTAATAGTCTGTTTAAATTTTAATCGATGCCGTTTAGTTAGAGCCCATTGGTGAAGGATTTTTTTTTTGTCAAGGGGACCAGTGACCTTTGTCTGTTCCTACTCGCCGTCCGTCTGAATTCATTCTGTTTTAGAAGCATCTTGCACCTCTGACAGTTACCATTTTTTTTCCATGGCCAGCTATTAGATATATCTCTCTCGGCCAATCGTACATTGGGATTTATACTAAGAAATTGTAAAAAATTTTCTAGTTTCGACGTCTTACTTTCTCTGTATTTTAGTTTAGTTCGGTCTAAATTAGAGTATTGTGCGTTAATTTTCAATCCTACTTACACCGTACAAAAAATTCATTAGAATCAGTTCAAAAGAAGTTCTTGAAATTCTTATATTACAAAATCTGCGGAACCTATCCTGTTGGAGGATTTCAACACAACGAACTACTTGCTATTTTCAATTTTCAATCTCTCGAATCTAGAAGAATTATGTTAAGTCTAAAGTTTCTTTATAATTTGATACACAATAACATAGATGCTCCTGACCTTTTAGCACTTTTAAATTTTAAAATTCCTCCAACTTCTCCTCGAAGAGTAGCCACTTTCATTTGCAAGAGACCACGAACTGACATCTTATACCGATCTCCCATTTTCTTTTTATGCCGGAACTTTAATCTTATTAGCGATATATGTGACATCAACCATTCCAGCCTTTCCTCCTTATTGTCAGCTTATTTGAATTTCAATATTGTTTAATTTACTTGTTTCATTTGATACCATTACATTTAGTTAAGTTAGTTTAAGTCTAGCTACGTTTAAATGTTAATATAATATTAGTTTTATTATTGTCCTGTTAATGTATTTTATATCTGCTGGACATTAAAGCTTATTATTATTATTATTATCATTATTATTATTATTATTATTATTATTATTATTATTATTATTATTATTATTATTATTATCATTATTAGATACCTTATCTTATTTTTCCCAAGAAAGTATGATAACCGTAGTTTTTTCTTTACTCACCTTGGCTTACGTTGCATGTATAACGTTTCTTAACGCAGTAGAAAAGCGTATTAAAAAAAAGATACTAGTCCGATTACAAAAAATATCATTTAAATATTAAAATTTGTTGTAAATGGTATTAATGTTAGAAATCTATGCATAATAACAGTTTTTGATAAATATCTCTGAAACTTTGAAACATATCAGTATCATTACAAATATATAAGATGCTGAGTACTTTATTCCGCACCGAATAGAAATAAAATATACAGGTGTTCCCTTTAAAAGATGTAACCTTTACGCCTAGTTTTGGTTAATAACGGATAGTTTCGGATAAAGACGAATTTAACTAAAAAATGAGTGGGTTTAAGTATAATAAAATTTCTACAGTAGCAAATAAGCTATCCCATGCCGATGAAAAATATAGGGTGTTCCATTTGAAAATCTACGATTCTCGTTTTGGACCATACCACTTCCGATATTTCGTGTAGCTATCTGTATAAAAATAAAATAGACCATATACATAAAATATCCTACTAGAAGTAATAATTAATGTCTTTTGTTCTTGAAAGACGCCGTGGTCAACACAGACAAAGAAATTGTCATATCGTTGAAAGCACTCGGTTTAAGATGCTGAAATTTGGTTGAGGTAATGTACGAAGCGAGGAAAATTCAAATCCGGAATAATACATAGGGTGTTCCTTTAAAAAATATGTAAGTTTGTGTTGTCATGGACTTATGGGTCACCCTGTATTTGTGAAAATATTTTTAAAATGTGCTGATTAGGAGCTACACGACCCTGTATATGCATCACACATTTATGTAAATAATACGTATATCAGTAATACACAATATGCAAATCGATTTAGCTTGTCAGTTATTCGGTAACAATTGAATTTAATTAAACAAAAAACCATTTTTTTAAATAAAACATTTAACTCATTTATGCACCGCTGGAAAGCACTATTAATTCTGATTGGAGCTGTGAAGTAAGCAAAATTACAACGTAATTGTGAAATCGGTTTCCGCTGCGAATTGTAAACAACGGAGAGCTTTCAAATTACAGAAAAAAAAACATTCATGAAACGTTCTAGTGAATAAAATCATATATGAGACCATTTAATTTAATTTTAAAGTAAGCATATACGACGTAATAAAATCTAAACTTCAAGGGTTATCCAAATTCAATTGCATAGTTTTAACGATTTAGCATAGTTCACATTTGTGTTATATCTGTGACAACACTTTCCACAAACTACGTAATTAAGGGAAAACGAAAGTTTATTCGCCGAGGAATCCTTTATTAGTTGGTGTTTCTGAGTTAATCTCGTTATTACGCCATACATAACTAATGAAAACCATATAAAATGTACGTTTAATACAAAATAATACTGTAATTTAATGTTACGTAGAAATAGCTGAAATGGAAGTTTAATAATCAACAAGGTAAATCAAATTGAGTATGAAACATTGTAAGTAATTTATTTTCTATTTTCGCAAAAATACGTAGTAATAGATATACGAAAAGTAAAACTTACGTCTGTTCCGGTCATTCTATCCCCAGGGCCGCGTACCCGACAATGTAAATACGCGGTAGCACCTAGTTGAACCGTAACATTATTGATAGTATTATTTTCAGCACCCGCTGCACCTTCTGCTCGAGAAAAGTCTTCAAAATTATTATACCATAGTTGCCGCCAGTCTGAATACTTCTGTAAATCTCTTCTTCCTGAAACAAATGATATTTGTATTAAGGATTGAATAGACAATAGAACACGTCTAAGTCTTATCAAATCTATTATAGCTTTATGGTAGACAAGCATGATATATGTGTTCTTTGAGGTTACCCTTTATACGCGAAATTAATGACGGATTAAAGCACACTGCTTCAGGGTGTTTAATATAAGCACAAAACTAATCATTTAAACAAGTTCAATTAAGTTTTATTAACCTATTTTAATGTTACAATTAACTGTAAACAAACTGCCTGTCGAGGTAATTTAAATTTTCATCCCTTCGCCATACAACGGGTAAGATAATAATAATTGTATATGAAACACAAAACGATATTACCGTTTCGGACAGTGCCTAATTTAAAATGCAAATACGTATTGATGTGGATTGATTTCGTTCTTCCAGTGATTGTTTCTTAAAAGTTCTGTTTAACAGTCTTTACTCACATGGAATATATATACATACTACTAGATTCACAATGGTTATATAATAATTATGGTTAAGAGATTTGATTGGTTTCTTAGCGGAATGTAACAGGGAATGACGGCTCACGCAGGCAGCAATTCTCCACCTCAGCAAATCCGCCACTACCGGTATAATAGAAGATTTTACTCAATGCTTGGGTTTTTGTTTGAATTCTAGACACTCCTTTTATACAGTTTGTTGAAGCCTGATATTTATCAATTGGAAAGAAAGATACTCCATTTTCCTATAATTTTTGTTTACAGGTAGATAAATCTGATCAGATTCTAACTTAAATAAATACCTATGATCAGCAATTATCAGTTGCTCAATTTATTTAAGGTTTTAAGGTTTTCAACGCTTCACAAAAATAATTATTAATGTTAAAATATTGCAATTAAACCTTTCAACAAGAATATAATAAAATTGTGATCCTAAATAGGCTATGTTTAGCCTAACGTGCTACAGCACTCAGGAACGCGTAGGACGATGCATAGCAGGATTTTGAATTGCCAAGAGATGCTTATGAACGTTTGTACGACAAGTTGAGATTTGTACTAGTCCTAGACGGTATGTAAGAATGTAATCCAGCAACACAACAGCCATTGCAATACTGATAGTATCAAGAGAGGATAGAAACGATTCTTCTATGGTCAAGGGACTGTACGTCAGAAAGTCGGGTCGTTTACATGCCCAATCGCTCTTATTTGAATACGGTTAACGATATCTAGAGCGCATTGGGGAGCACTAACCCAGAGCTGCGAACTACATTCTACGTGACGTCAAATTTGAGCCTATAGCAGAAAAAAGTTGTCGGTAAAGTAATGCTTAGATCCAATTAGGGGTACATTGAATGTCTTTGTTGATAGAAATGGCAATACGCTCGCGTTACTTACAACTTCTTTTGAAAAGAAGCCATCAACTACGATACGTATTCATCTTTTATCAAGAAATCTCGAACCCAGTTGATGATTAACCCAAACGAGGTGAGTTGGCAAGTAAATACTTAGTCAAATGCTTTTGAGATATCCAAACCGACTACAATTTTTTCTGGATCGTTCTAATTTGTTGTTCCAAACATGGATCACATATGGAAACAGATTACCTATTGAACGACTCAGTCTGAAACCATAGTGGTGGTAGACAAGATGGAAGTGATGGCAAAGTTCCGGTAGTTAGAGGTAGTTGCCGCTTTTTTTTAATCACGTTGAACATTTGCATGATGGAGGAAATTCCCCAGAGGACATATAAATCAAATAGAGCTTAAATCTGGATGGTATCAATTCGGGGGAAGATTTCTTTAAGATAATCGCTGGTATACTGTCTGGATCATTCGCCTTATTGTAATCAAGCTTACTGAAGGTAGCTTTTTGAAAATGAATTGGCTTTATAGCGCATGAAGAAGAATTAACTAGGGGCATATCTCTTCCAAAATCATTAAAAGACAAGTTTGATGCAAATAAATCCACAAAAAGATTGGCCTTGTGTACAGAATCAGCAACTACAGATCCCTCAAAAGATATCATGGGGGAAATAAAGATACACCAAAGCTTTTACTAATGGCTTCAGGTAAATACAATATGTACGACTGCCCAAAGGAGATGTAGCTAGTTCATTGCATTTTCGTTGTTCTTAAATCTTTTTAGCCAAAATAATACTTCATTTCTGCTCTGTTTTATATTAGTTTCTTGGTCTATGTGCTATTTGAAGATTTCTGTTTCAGCTCCCTTTTCCTTATCCCTTTATTTCGGGTTTTATTCTTAAAAATTCATTCCCATGGATTACCAAAACGCTGTTTAATCATACTTACACTAGTGTAGTCCAAATAATAAATATTAAGACGACGCAATCCAAGCCCTTTGATGTTTTCACTAGCTGCTGGATTACGCTTGCTACATTGTATAAGAAGACTGTACCTTTCAGTAACAATTGTTCTGCTGAGTTTCATATAAAAATCGCATACACATACATCCTATAAAAAAGTATGAGGATTTTTATAACTCCAACACCACCAGAAATTTTGTTTGTTGCATTTGTTAGTCATAGTTTGGTTTTGCTTACAAAACTGTAACGTACACATATGAATATCGCATCTTTTCGGATCGATTTTATAATTTTCTCTTATTACTGTTTGAAAAAGAACAAGACTAAATAGGTATCTGTGACTTGATATTTAGGATTTTTATTTAAGGATTACTAGTTACTATTTCTCTACCTTAGTGATCTGAATTTTCTGTATTTACTGCCGTTACCATATACGTTTTAATTCATAATGGGTTGAACTATTTCTTTATCGTATTTACATTTCTTATTTTACAAAATTTCTTAAAATAAACTTGCTAGTGCCATCTATACGTGGGTTCTGGTTAGCTTTAAATTCATACATTTTATAGATATCTGTTAGTTTACTAAATCACCACTAGATGGTGAATAATTACATATTACTGAACATGCTTTATTGAAATACATCTGTTTAACATTTTGATTACGACCAAAAATTTGATAAGAAAATTTTGTTGAATGCCTTCTTCCTAAGGTGTGGCTTCTTAACGGCCATTTTGTGTGGTGTAAAATATATTTTAGAAAACACCTCTAGTTGCTGTTCTTCGGTGTGTAAATCACCATTTTTAGATAAGAATTTTTCAAAAAAATGTTTCTCCATTTGGTGAAGTAATATAAGTAGTCGCTATTATGGCGGATGAAAAAAATGTTACTTACACACACATGGCTTAAAATACGATATTTAAATTAAAAGAAGTATTTTTAACCAGTTCGTGGTAAATTATCACATATACTCGTTCCACAACCTAAAGGTCATATATTTTTCATTATCGCCTATATTAATAAACCTTGTATTGTCGATTTTACTTTCTAACCTGTTATAAATTAGATGCTGCTTTCAACAGGGTTCACTACAGCATCTACAAAAGATTAAGTGCACTTAAATTAATTATATTACAGATTATTCTTAGTGAACTGTTCATCTTTGTTGCAAATTCTTTATCGTATTGCCATCCGAAACCATTTAGCTTTTGTAAAAATTTCACTAACATAGAACTATTATAACTTGATCAAACCATTAGTTAATCTTTTGCGCACATGCGTAACCCAATTTAAAGTAAATATTACTGAACTTTTTACATAAAACACCTAGTGATGTTTTAGCCTTTAGCTTCCATCTTTGATATTATCTTATTAACCACTAACTACTGTTTACGCTATCGCGCGCAGTAGCAGTAACCCAAAGCATAAATTGTATACAGCGGTTGTCTATGCCGTATTATTTATACTACATTTGTTAGCTTTTAAGTACGTTTCTTTTATTAGGGATAAGAGTGTTCAGATCATTGGTCTCGAATTAGAAACTGATTACTTACTCGTAGGATATGAACTGAACAAGCCTCTCCGATTATTCATAAATTTGAATTTGTCATTGTTAAGAGGGGTTTGTGTTTGGATATTGTGACACGAAAGGCAAGTTGGAGTATTACCTTTCTAACGTAAACTATTGCGGTTATGTGTGTATATATAAATTTTCCTTTTCAGGGTTACGTTTTATGAAAGATCTTTCAGCGTAGCAGGGCATTACGTTCTTTTATTAAATTACCTAAATTGATTAAAGGTGAGTTTATCACCCGTAAAATCTCACGACTTGCCTCGCCATTAATAATATTGAAAATATATGTTAATTACCAAACTTTAGTGTTTTACATAGTGATAGGTACATAAGGCTACACTTATCTTTGGGTTTGTGGGGACAAATTGCATGTTTGCTAGGCATGCACTGTTATTGTTGTATATACTAAAATTTACAAAGATTATTCATTGTTGGTAAATTCATAAATAAATTTACGCTAGTTGAGGGAGTTGTCGTTTATCTGTTCCCTGGTTCAAGCTTTACAGGAACTCTTTTCGAAGAACTAATAATTTATCTTTAAAGCTTATGTCGCCTATTTCTTGTCGGTTCTTCTTATCTTTCTGCCTATAATTTCGTTCTCGCTTTATAACTAACCTAACCATTTATTTACTCTTTATCAACACTTCAAAACACCTACGATATCTGAGTGCTCTGTGGTCTCAGGACCGTTTGGCTGAGTTACTAGTCGGGTTAACTAATTCCTCCCCATTTCATGTGACGTGGTTAGTTAGACACGTTGCAAGGCGTTATCGTTTAACTTCGTTAGAAAGTGTTCTGATTTATCATTTTCCAGGCTGTGTAGTAATATTTAATCTGTTGAAGATCTAGCTAATCTTAAATAAAATAAAATTGCATTATGAGGTTGAATTTTAAATACACTTTACCTAAATGTTATAGTACCTTTATTTTTGAGTTTTCATATCTCGTAAATGTGTTGGACAACTTTATTTTTTAGAATTATTATCATTTATTGAGGACGATAACTGTAAATAATTTCTATCAAAAGTAAGTAAAACTATACAATTTCAAACCGAATAAATGTATATCTTAACCCTGAGTAAGGTCTATAGTAATACTTTTACTTGAAACAAGAACATTATGTATTTCATTTTGCAATGTGAGGAGTTATTCAAGTAAGTTAAACAAATGGTTTACACTTTTGTGAGCCAAAAATCAATATGTAGCAATAGGTATTAAAACAAGGTCACAGACATAAGTACGTTCTAAATATTATTGCAAAATTTAGCCACATGGATCTTCTGAAACCGTAAGACATATCAGCCAAGAGTTTTAAACGATTCTATGCAATTTGGATTGTGAGAGTTGTTTTTTAAATAGAACCCAACAGTGATTAATGAATGCAACAAGCAAAATTTCGGCAGGTGTTGGAAAAATCCTCATGTGTCTTTTAAGAGGTCACGTCTAGGCGATTTTTATATAATAGATATTTATGTATAAAGGGCATAATCAGAAGATTATGGCTCGAGGGAATGTGAAAAGCCCGACGCGAAACAGAGGGCTTTTACATTCCTGAGAGCCATAATCTACAATTATGCCCGTGGTACATACAATGTTTATTTTATTTTGCACCATGAAACTGGAACAAAATTTTAAAAAGATTCAGTATTTTCGGCAAGTTTTTAAATGCAAATGCAGTGAAATAAAGTCGACAGTAGGCTAATTTGTTGTTACTAAGATACTGTGATATTGCTAAATTGTTGCTAAGGTACTGTTTGTTTGTAAATAATTTGCATTCTAAAATGGAAGGTGAAAACGCAAAAACTTATTCACAAGAAATTTTTATAAAGAATAAATTTCATTAATATTATTAATGTTAAATTAATAAAGGTTGTATAGTAAGGTTGTTGTTTCAATAATTCTTTCAACTTGTCATGGGTCAGCTGTCAATCATGCTGCTTTAGCAACAATGACATTTCCGTGCTATAAAGACCACATTACGCCCGCATTTGGGGGCGTATAAAGAACATTATGGTGGCAAAATAAAATAAAATGTTTTATTTCGCAGAGCCAATACTATTACTGGAAGGTAAAGACTTCTAGCACAAAGTAGCAAGTGTAACCCAGTAGCTAGGGAGAAAGTCAGAGAGCTTAGATTGCGTCGTCTCAATATTTATTATTTGCGCTAAGTTAGCGTAAATTTGGTTAAACAGCATTTTAATAGTTGAGCGGAATGAACTTTTAAGAATAAAACCTTAAAAATTTAAAAAAGTGTAACGGAAGGAAGCTGAAAGAGAAAGCTTGAAATAGTACACATACAAAGAAACTGATATAAATCAGACCAAAAATTAGGTAAACCGTAAATAATACGTTTATTCATTTAGGACGGGTCTTTCCATCTCCTAATAACTTTATTCGCAGAATAATATCATTGGAAAGCATTGTTAAGAAAATTGAAACTTATCTAACGGATAAATTTACTATAAGATGGAAAGACCGGCTCTTAATAAAAAAAAAACTCATCAAGGCCCAAAAAATCTCCTGGTAGAAGGTGTGCACCATGCGCCATCCTAGATTTTATTATTTGCTTCATAACTGCTTTTAATGACATTCCAGAATACCTCATGATGACATCGGTTTTTGGTGTCATTATTCAAATGACTAGAATTTCCCCTAATGACATCATTTTTCGAAATTCCCCCTAAACACATGGTTTTTCGGATTATTTTCTATATGAGCCTTGGAATTCAAATTCTGGGTTTTCTGAACAATTCATAGATTATAAGAATTAAAAATAAAATTCATACAAAAAATACCTGTATCTAGGTGCTTTTAACAGGGAAGGTTTCATGTAGAAATCTGCATCCCTGACGTGTATCCTGTCGTATCTAGCACTCTTTTGGTATATACTGCATCTTTTTTTGGATGTTATTTGTGATTCGTTGTTTGAAAGTTTGGTTGTACTGCTAGCTAGTCGTCTATTTTGAACACTAATAGTAGTTTCCTGTAATTCACTTAGCATCTAGCGAGATGAGGCCCCATTACTGCTAACCGGGGATCCGTCAGGGCCCCAATTACCAACAACCTTGACTCCACATTAGGCTGTCTTTTACTTACTACCGTGTACCATTTTGGCCTTCCACCTTAGGGAGGCCGCCCCGTATCTAACAGATGGAGGACATTCAAAAACAACTTTTAAGTGACTCAAGTATAATGACGTTGTTTAAAAGTTTATACTATACAAGATAGTAAACCATGCCATAAACAATGGCTGCGCAAGACGAATTACTGTTAAAGACAAAAAAATAGTTTTCATTTCACTCCTTTATAGGATTGTATCTCCCTTATTATTAAGTTAAGGAACAAATTGTATACAGAGGTACCCTTATTTTTTAACGTACTATCAGCTCTAGCAATTACGGTATATATATTACATATATATATATATATATATATATATATATATATATATATATATATATATATATATATATATATATATATATATATATATATATATATATATATATATATATATATATATATATATATATATATATATATATATATATTTTAATGAACGAACAGAAGTTCAATATAAAAATCATTAACTGTATTTATTTAAAATTAACTTGTTAAGTACATACAGTGAAAGATTAACTCGAGTGGTACCTGAACCCCGACCTCCACTTTGCCAGAGTGGGGCTCCTCCAACTGAGCGACGGAGGAAGTTAGTCCCAATCGATTCAAACTTAAACTGTATGTACTTCCCTAGTTACGATGTATTATAATTTTTACACACAATGAAGGATCAGTCAACTCTTGTGCATGTCATGTTTAGCCCGCAGTTCGCTATGGGTTCGCACATGACAACACGTGACTGATTGTGAATTTTAATTTGCTATAAACAATACTGATAGATGACTATACAGATGGTTTTTAATGAACGAACATATTTATTTAAAATTAACTTTTCAAGTACGTACAGTGAAAGATTAACTCGAGTTCGCAACACGTGCGTTGTCACATTTTGATGCCCGGCCTTTTATTTTATACCTCGGCTACGCCTCGGGTAAAAAAACCGACTGGCACCAAGAAATATGTCAACAGGGCACTAGTTGCGAAAACAACGAAGGTACTGTTGTACATCGCAACATTACAAGAAACTACTAACATCCTCTGGAGTTTGCTATAATTGAAGATCCTAGTCAGAATTTTGAACCCCTTGATGGTATTTTCACTCCCTTGAAAACATTTTTACCCCTAATTAGTGACCTTTTGGGTGGGGTCGGCTTCTTTTCGGGGGTGATTTACAACCAAAAATTGCTCTTTCAATAGCTGAAGTTATCCTGATGGGTATGGAGTTACACATTTCATAATCGTGTAGGTCATGCCCGTTCCCAACCCTGGTTTAATAGGGCTTGCACTGATGAATTATCACAAAAGCATAAACTCTATATCAAATGGAAATCAAATAAATCCACCGAGAATCACGCCAACTATATTGCCGCAAGGAATAGTTGCAAAAGTATCATCACCAAGGCCAAAAAGATGTTTGAAGGACGTAAATGCAAAGAATTAGTCTTTTTTTTCTTTAGTACATCTTCCTTTCCTCCCATGATGTCTTGCGACGGAGCTGTAATAGCTGATCTTGCTGAAAAAGCCAACCTCTTTGTCCATTACTTTGCATCAAATTCACGTCTCAATTGTTCTGGTAAAACTGAGCCGTCGCCCAAATCTACCACATACGCTATTAAACCAATTCAATTTCGTTACTAGCTCCTGGAATCAATTATCAATAAACTTGACCCAAACAAGGCGACTGGCCCTGACGGTATTCCAGCTATCGTCCTTAAAAAATGCTACCATGAACTAGTACTTGTATTGTCCAAACTCTTTTCGATCCCCATCTGGAGAGTTTCCGTCATCGTAGAAGTTAGCAAATGTGCAGCAGATTCCTAAAAAGGGTGACAAAACCGATCCCTCAAACTATCGACCAATAGCTATCACTTCCATTCTGACGAAAATCATGGAGAAAGACATCACCCACCAACTACTTTCGTTCCTCGAGTCCAATAAACTCTTAAACGACCACCAGTATGGGTTCAGACAGAGTCGTTCAACGGGTGATCTTCTTTTATAACTCACACAACTTTGGAATAACACATTAGAGGGGTCCGGTGAAACAGTAGTAGTACCTTTAGATATTTTAAAAGCTTTTGACCAGGTTTGGCTGCCAAGCTCACTTCGTTCGGCTTATCCGATTCCCTCATCAATTGGATATCCAGCTTTCTTGACAAAAGACGTATACGCGTTGCCCTCGATGGCTTCTTTTCGAAAGAAAGTACTATTAACGCGGGAGTACCCAAGGATCAGTGATACCTCCCACACTTTTCCTGCTGTACATAAATGACCTCATTTCCTCAACAACTAACCCGATTCATTGCTATTTCTATGTTAGGGATATCCGTATCATCGAACCTTTCATGGGTTGACCACATTTTGTGAGTCAGTAAAATAGGTGCCCGTAAACTGGCCTTTCTATACAGGTCTAAACAGTACTTCACACCGCAACAACTCCTTTTACTGTATAAGGCTCAAGTTCAACCTTATCTGGCATACAATTCCCACCTCTGGGTCAGTGCTCCCCAATACGACCTTGATATGGCAAACCGCATCCAAAAAAGAGCTATCAGGCTTATAAAGCCTCTGACTTCTGACCTACAGCATCTTGAGCATAGAAGAAAAGTTTCGGTTCTTTCCTTGTTCTATCGCTATTACCATGGCAAGTGTGCCTCCGAAATACACTCCTTAATACTTTCGCAGGCCATCTTCACTAGAAACATTCGGTTTGCCCAAGTACACCATAATTACGCACTCTAAATTCCATTGTGTCACATTAAACGGGCTCAATCTACATTTTTCCACACGGCGACCAAATTGTGGAATGCACTACCCAGTTCCTGTTTTCCTCCAAACTTTGACTTAAGTCAATTTAAGTTAGTCATTCATAAACATTTCTCGGTAGCCAAACAATATCCCTAAACCCTCCCAGTGTTCCTGACTGCTTTAGCACGTTAGTCAAATCTTAGCCTGAATACGATAAGTACAAAAAAACCCTTGATGAAATTTTTAACCTCTTGACGGCATTTTCACCCCTAATTAGCATCGTTTTGGTAGTCCTGCCCCTAGACGATACGCAAATTCGCGCGCATGTAGTTGGACGGCAGCTTTTCGGGGGCCTTTTTCAACCTCTGGGCGTGGTTTTAGATCTTAATTAAGGCCCTTTTGGCAATATTAAGAGCCTTTTTGCCGGTCTAACCCCCTGATAAAGGGTGTTGGATGCCCCTAGCGTATGGTCTAGCGGTGATTTTTTCTGCGTTAAGGTGGGGACTTAACGCCTTTATGGCGCCTTTACGGAAATTTAAAATTGTATTCTAATAGGGGCCCTAATGCTAATTTGTAAGACAGGTATAGGCCTTCGGTACTTGCTTTCGGATCTTAGCCCCCTTGCCCCAATATTTTGAATTTACTTGTGGTGCCATCTAGTAGTGTACGGACTAATGATTGTTTTCGGTTTGGTTATTGGCAGGGAATTGAATCTGTATTCTAATAAGGGCCCTAATTCTACCTTGTACGATATATATATATATATATATATATATATATATATATATATATATATATATATATATATATATATATATATATATAGGCCTTCGAAGATTGGTTTTGGGTCTTAGCCCTCCTTGTCGTGATCGGAACTTGTTCGGGGTCTTCACCCTTTGTCGTGAACCCCTTGGAGTGAAGTTTGAAACTGTATTCTAATAATGTGCCCTAAGGCTAACTTGTAAGACAGGTGTAGGGCTTTACAACTTTCTCTCGAGGCTTTGTCCCATTGCCCTGACCCCTAGGTGTGAAATCTGAATTTGTATTTAAGTCTCTACAGTTTATATAAGGGCCTTAAGTCCCCACCTTAACGCAGACAAAGTGGCCGCTAGACCATACGCTATGGGCATCCAACAACCTTAACCAAGGGGTTGAAAAAGGCTCCCAAAAAGCAGCCGTCCCACTACATGCGCGCGAATTTGCCTATCTTCCAGGGACTGGAGTACCAAAAGGACCCCAATTAGGAGTGAAAATGCCGTCAAGGGGTTAAAAATTCCATCAAGGTGTTGAAAATCGCCCCCGAAAAGAAGCCGACCCCACCCAAAAGGTGTCTAATTAGGAGTACAGATGTCTTCAGGGGGGGTGAAAATACCATCAAGGGGTTGCAAATTCAGATTAGGGGTTAAAAAAATCCCCCAAAAAGAAACCATAGGGATGAGAAATGGTGACGGTCACGTGGGAGTGCCGGCGCCCCTCGGTGATTGCACGAATGTCGCGCGTCGCGCCGGCGGGCGTCTTTGGCCCTTAGCTGCCTTCATTCTACTGTCAATCCGTATATTAATGTTTATACAAATTAGTGTTTTAGTGGAAAACAAAGTTAAATTGACATTGTATCTAAAAGAAACTTGTTCTTCATCCCATACGCGTCATTCAAAAGCTAGGTCTAACTTGCACGGAAACGTAATTAAATTAAATTCGTATTGACCAAGTTGAAAGTTTATCATCCGTAATGAATACATTGCTTCAAATTAAAACTCGTTTTGTGTAAATTACAAGAATATGCAGGTTAGTCACTCACAGCATATAAAGTCCGTCGCTGATGCGTTTATTATTAATCGTATCACATTTAGCAGATTTAAGTAAGTGTCTAAAATTTATCGAAGTGGATGTGGTTTAAAATTTGATGCTGCTTAAAAATCAAAATTAATAGAGTGGTTTGACGCTTTTGAGATTTGACGATCTCATATTAAATAGACGGCCGGCTGGTTAAAAAGGTTAGAAAAGGAATTGTATACACGACCTGGCTAAGTTATTAGGGTTTTTCTAATCGTTACTTTTAATACATAAACAAAAAAGTAGTATACAACTAAATATATACACTTTTTTGTTTGTGTATTTAATTTGATATTTGTCATCAAATATTTAAAAATTTAATTGTTTTCTAATTTTATGTAAACGGTTATAAAAAATGCAACGCGTGCGCTGTTGCATTTTTGGTACTCGGCCTTATATTTTATCACTCGGCTACGCGTCAAGTAAAAAAGAACGGCCTCGCACCAAGACATGTGTAAACAGCGCACTACTTACGAAAATAACTATTCTATTGTACATTGTAAAAGTAGATAAATATGAAGCTACTTCTATGAACGCCATAATTGCTAGTTATGGAAATGACTTTTTCAATGGCTGATAATACCTACTGTCTTTGCCACCAAAGAATTGACCTACGTCATCGATACTTGCACCTTGATCAGTGTTGGGTAGGATCTAGATCAAAGTGATCTAGATCCAGGATCTAGATCCACTAAACGGATCTATGATCTGGATCTAGATACTTTGCTCTGCTAGGATCTAGTATCTGGATCTAGATCACATTTTAACCGATCTTTAGTACTTGAATCCAAAGATCCATTAGAATATTTTAAAATGTATTTTAAGGGTATTTTGTGAAATTTTTAACTGGCTTGAGGCAACAGAGCTTTATATTTAAAAAATACATTATGCTCCGTTACGACCGTTACATCCGTACCCCACAGAGATACATACACATTTACACAATTACCTACTGCCTGAGGCATGTTAAATTCCGAAATAACCAATAATAGAACTATTCATTTCCTTTGTTAATATTTCCGTCGGTTGTTTTTGTTTCTCAAAGCTACAAAGGCAGGTAATGACAGCTAAGTGCTAATCTAATGACTTAATGAGTAATGACAATGGGGTCATCCATCCATTAAAGTAGGTACTTAAGTGGAACTGGAATTCCCTGTTGCTAATTTAATCGAACAAAAGGAGGTATAGAAAAACAACAATCTTGTCTTCAGTTCTTAAGAATACGACTTTAAGTAAAGCACATTTGTTAATTGTTAGTTAGATCAACAATGAGTGACGAAGCTGAATTAATGGAAGTTCCGCCAATCTTAAGCGGTAAATTTTATAAAATTTTATCAAAATGTGACAACAAGATAGTGACCCAGTGTCTAAATTGTCCCGCACAAAACGCAAGGTCATGTGACTTCAACAGGAAATTTTATTCGGCATATGAAGGTATGTATTAATATAGTTTTTGGCAGAATTTTAGTATCATTTATTGGATTCTTACGAAATACATCATCTGATATATCAAAACGTGATTTGTAGACTTAATTTTTCTTATTAAATTCTATATGAATTACGTAAAGTATTTTTGTTGCAAAATACTTAGTTTCTCGTGTAAAAGAACGTTTACAAAAGGTTGAGATTTATTTCTTAAAGTCCCTAATGCATCAAAAACTTTTTAAATGTTTATGATACCTGTATTCATAAAAAGATGGGATTCAGTCGCTTTCAAAATTGGTGTTATCTAAATTTTGACTGAAACTTGAAGTGACTTCAATCTGAATTTTATAAATTAACATACACTTTCTCCTTTTTTTCTAGAGAAAGCATCCAGTAACATTTAGCAAATTCGATGCAGAAAAGACAACAAAAAAAAGTAAAACCGAAATTTTATCAATGAAGAATTTCAACAAGACTAACATTTTTCAACGATCTACCAGTTCTACCACAAAGAACTCGGTTAACAAACTCGTCTTAGATTACATAATTGAAGAGATGAGGCCTATTTGTACAGTCGAAAAACTCATATTTATTAGGTTAGTAGAAGGACTTTCTGGCAAAAAACCTTGTGACCGAAAAACGCTCAAGAGTAAATTAGAAGAAGAGAAATCAGCAGTTACTGGTGCTGTAATAGAAGAATTAAATAAAACCAAATACGTCTGTAAAACTGCAGATGTTTGGAGCACCAATAACAAAAGTTATCTTGGTATGACTGCACACTTTATCGATAGTAATAGCTTCCAACGTAAATCTTTTGCATTAAGCTGTAGGCGATTTAAATTTGCACACACATTTGACAGAATTGCGGAATTAATAAGTGAAATTCATAACGAATACAAATTAAATCTCGGTAAAATTTCAGGAACGGTAACAGATAACGCAAGCAACTTTAACAAAGCTTTTAACGTATTTACTGCTTCTATATGTAATAAGAGCAGCGATAGCGAATTAACAGAGTTGCAAAATCAAAATGATGTAGATGTTGAATCATTACCTGCTTTTGATACTGACAGTACTTACGTGCTTTTGCCCGAACATTTTAAGTGTTCTTCGCATACACTCAGCCTTGTAATTACGATAGATGCAGCTAAAGCCTTTGAAAACATAAGGTATAAAAAAATGTACGATACTGTTTTTGGGAAAGCTTATTCTTTACGGAATTTAGTGAGTAGGTCAACTAAGGCGTCGGATCAGTTAGAAAATATTTGCGGTGTCAAATTGAAAGTTCCTTGTCCTACTCGTTGGAATTCCATGTATGACGCATGTGTTAAACTAATTAATATTGAAGCAAAATTAAGTGATGTTTGTAAGTTATTAAAATTAGACGTGTTCCAACTGTCAGATTTTGTGTTTTTAAACGAATATATTTCTGTTACAAAACCTATAGCCGTTGCAATAGATATTTTACAAGATGAAAAAACTTGTCAGTTAGGTACTGTTTTGCCAACACTTTTCAAAATTAAAGCTAGCTTAGAAGCAATGACAAAACTGACATTTTGTTCTAAATTAAGAGAATGTTTATTGAACGGCTTTACAAGACGTTTCTCTAATATAATGGATATTAAAAATTCTAGTAGTCAACCGTACCTGTTATCCACAATTTCTAACCCAAAATTTAAATTATGGTGGTTACAGCATTCTGTCAAACGCAATTATTGTGTGAACTTAACAATTCCGGATTTCAAGAAAATCTTAATAATTCAGAATCAGAAATTCAGTTCACACTTACTGAAAAAAAATCCTCTGCCACGGACGAATTCTTTGATTTTTTAAAAATAAATACTCAATCGCAAACAACATTTGATTCAGAATGCACAAATTATTTTAAAGACACAAGCAGTAACTATGAGCAATTAAATATGTACCCTGCTATAAAAGAAATCTTTTTAAAATATAATTCTATACTTCCTCCATCTGCCCCCGTTGAAAGGATATTTAGTATGGGTGGTCTAATTTTAACTCCTCGTAGGAATAGATTAGGTGATGATATATTTGAGATGCTATTAATTTTAAAACAAAATAAAATAAAATTAGATAATAAAATGTAATTATGTAATGTATACTTATAATAATTTAGATACATGTCCTTATCCTTATAATTGTATAACAACTATGTGTTAAGTTAAATTAACAATTAACATTGCAACTTGCAAGTGTAAATGTGTACCTAATACTAATTTTGTAATTTGTAGTGCGTTAAATAATTAATGTCAGTTTTCAATAAAAACCTATAAAAATTATATTTGTATATTATTTTTCTTAATAATTTAACCTTACGGACTAATATTTGTATTACATGAAAAATGAGCATGGGAATGGGAGTACTACTCATCAGTAGCAATACTAGCAATTAAAGATAATATTAATAATTAGAAAAATCTAGAAACAATTTTAGGAATGTCGGATCTTTATAAAAGATCTAGATCCCATTTCAAAGATCTTTGATCTTTATCTAGTTCCATTTTTACGTACGGGTCTTGGATCTTTATCTAGATCAGTTTTTTAAAATGTGTTTGGATCTGTATCTAGATCCTAAATAAATTGATCTTACCCAACACTGACCTTGATAAATACAACGTTTATTTTGCCATCGCACATTTAAGTGTTACACCAGAAAAGGATGATTAAAACTTCAAGTCCATTTTGAGCATCCGACGTATGTTATCGACTGTTTAAACACAATGAAAAGAGATGACCTATACATGCTTGTTGTAATTTTTGTCTTAATATGATTATGATAATGCTGCTTTGACTAACCTAGCTTATTATTCTTATGACATGACCTCCTTTTGCTTGTTACCACTTGTTATTTTCTTTCATAGTTCCTACATTTCCCTATATCATTTTACATTATAAATTTTCAAAACAGTTCTCTTCAGAACTCTTACCTTTGTTCAATCATTTACGTGTATTCCAACACCTTCGTTAGCTTTTCGGAAACCTTGTAATGTCCATACAAGGTAAAACCTTGTATACGCAAATACAACAGTTTGTGCTGAATTTATTACAATATTTTGAAAAGGAGAAAGAAAACAACGGCCCTTTAATATCGCTTTCTAGTATCAAAGGGGTAGGTGTTTTTAGAATTGTCTTAAGCTCAATGAATAGTGATCCCAAATTTACAGCGTGTGGCAATTGTCTTGGGTATATCTTTACCAACAGTGATCAAGTCTCGGGCAAGATCCAACCCTATTCTGTCTAGTCCGGGTAAAAGGAATACCTTATGCAATATGTACGAACAAAGTGAGTGTATTGTAATCATATATAGCTTCTACATTAGTCTAAATTGTACTACTTACAGAAAAACATGTCACAGTTACAACTTTAAACGCAGAAATTCGTAACACCCATATTCTGTTAAGCGAAAGAAGTTTAAATCGTGCCTTACGTGCAAAGGGGTTTAAGTTCTAGAAAGAGTGTAATCGAAGAGCTTTGGTAGAAAAACGAAATATAGCTGAAATGAGAACACAGTTTTTGAAACAATACATGCGAGAAATCAATGCACGAATTCGTAGGCAAGCAGTATTGATTGACGAAACATGGATCTACTCAAAAGGAAATCCGGGAAAATCATAGCAAGATGACGATGTAAAAAGTGTACGAAAACCTCAAGGATATGATGGTAAAAGATTTATAGTTATTATTGCTGGAACTGCCGCAGGATTTGTACAGAATGCTTCTTTGCTATTTGAATCAAAGTCATTGAAAGAAGATTAGCATGGTGAAATGAATGGGGATATGTTAAAAAAATGGCTCACTCAAAATCTAAACAATTTAGAAGCACCTTTGTTAATTATAATGGATAATGCGCCTTACCACTCCATGTTAGTGGAAAAACTACCTACATTATCTTGGATGCAAGGTAACATGATTTCACGGTTAATAAAAAAATAACATTAGTTATAATCACATCTCATTCAAAACCGAGCTCTGTTCGTTAATACAATTACAACGTATAGCAAAACCATATGAGGTAAATGAATAAAGAGCTACGGACATGACGTATTGAGATTGCCACATTATCATTATGAATTCTATGCAATTGAACTAATATGGACACATGATAAAGAATACTATCACAAGCACGTAGGAAGAGATGGCTTCAAAGACGAAAATGTAATTAGTATGTGGAACGAAGTTTTACAACAATGTACTCAACATATTTGGGTTAATTGTGTACGCCATATGGGGAGATTATAAAGCAGTGGTATAAACGTGTGGAAGTGCTAGATTTTACAGTAGACGAAATGATTATTAACGTTACAAGTGATTGCGGTAGTTTGTATACAGATTAATCGTATATTATCTTTTTTTTAATCAATGCGCTACTAGAACATAATTATGTATTTCATAAATATATACTAATGAATTGCATTAAAATTTATTTAAACATCTGGAAGGCCACAGGATTGCTAGATAATACAATTACAGCTGTACATATTGGAAATCTTCAAAGTTTGTAATTACATAACCTACAATATTATAATAATTACTATACTATATTCCATTTAAGAAGGTAGTGGATGGCGTTACCTCTGAGGGAAAGTTCACACAGCTATGTTTTTTGGTTATCTTCAAAATGCGGGAAAATTTAAAAATAGTGTAATTTTGTAAACGTCATCTATAATAGAAACCTCTTTAATAAATCAGTTGATTTCTTGTATTAGTCAGTACATGACTGAAATAGGTGTGTGTTCAGATAAAATGTGTCATATGAGATTGTAGATTGCCATTGATGAAAAGAATTGTAATGGTTGACTTTGTGGATATAAAGCAAAACACCAACACGTGACATGGAGGTAACTTGATAGTGTTATTTACAACGGATTCATTCGCTTAATGCAAGTCATGAAAACTTATACGCAAAAAATAATATTTTAAATGACCATGAGATGGGGCTGATTCTACTCAAAACGTTTTCAGTTAATTTCATTAACATTCTATACAAAATGACCAAAAAATGTTCTAATTGAGTGAGCATCTATCTTTGCATTGATCAACAATTATAAATTTATTTCAAAATTAAACGCACAACATTCGCTAAACCAAAGTGATACAGAAAATATAAATGTGAACGACAAAATAAGCTTAACTTGTAAGATTCATTTGTCATTTAACAGAATAAATTAAGGCAAAATTATACAAATACATAACGATTACAAATTACAGATCTTCGTCACTTGATTCTTCTGAAGGACTATTATCAGAATGCAAATTGATAACTACTTCCAACATTTTTCTATTATACCATCTAAATCCCACATTCGCTTTTCCTCATTAATTGCATGTTCCACACAATTATACCATTTTTGTGCTGTAACATTGATAATACCTTCATCCAACAAGTTTTTTACATCGGCAATGTTATATGTCGTATTATTGGTCGCTACGTAATGTTTAACTTGTGCCCATACCAGTTCAATCGGATTTAAATTGCAGTGATATGGGGGCAATCGCAATACGATTCTTCCACTGTTGTTGATTATTTCATCAATAACGTAAGGAGATTGGGAATATTGTTTTGCAAATTGCAATAGTTTTATTTTTAATAAGTCTCCATCTGTTGGTGTTACAGCTTTGCTATGAAGCCACTCGATGATACCACCTTTTCGCCAACTTTGGTTAGGAACTTTTCCAGCTTTAATGCTGTGATAAGACGCATTGTCCATTACGATCACGCAGTTATCTTCTAAAAGCGGTAGAACACTTTCCAACCAATTTTTAAACATCTCACCATTCATTTCTTCATGGTAATCACCTAAAACAATTGGTAACAGTAAATTTGAAATTATAAACCTGAATTTATTGTTTACCTGTCTTTCTGGATTCAAAATTTAAATAAGCACTCTTCACAAAGCCTGAGGTACTACCCATATGCACAACAATCAAGCCTTTCCCTTTGCTCGATGGATCTTTGATGCCGGTTGGAAGACCCTGCAAGTGTACTTCCCTTGCAGTTGTCACAGTAGTATCTTTACAAATTTTATTTTTCAGATGCCCCGCATTAACCCAAGTTTCATCTGTATAATAAATTTTTCTTCCCTTTTTACGATACTTTTTGATAGATGTTAAGTATTTACGTCTCCATAAAACAATTTCTTGTTTTTCAATTGAAATAGTTTTTCTGCTTCGCTTCTCATATTTGAATCCCAACTTTCGCAATATTCTCCACAAATTCGTGCGTTTGAAATCTGGTAGTAAATCATCATCATTTACAGCTCTTAAGACTTTTTCTAAAGTAGGCAGTTTCTCTAAAAAAGAACGAACGCACATGCCTTCGGATATCAGATTTTTCAAAATCTTGAAGTCATGTATATTGACTTTGACGTGATCGTGCCTTTTTAGGGCAATGTGCAATACCAGAAATCTCTATTTCTTTGATAATGTTCCACAACATTCGCTCACCAAGGCCGGACTCAATACATGTTAATTTAACAGCTTCCGATTTACTTCTATTTAGTTTGTTTCGTAAATAAATGTTATACGCCATCAATGTTTGACCATTTCGTACTAATTTACCCTTATTGTTCTTAAACGGTAATTGTTCTGCCATAATACACAAAATATGGGAACACTGTAAAACATGTTTATTTCATTAAATGTTATACAAGTAGGTTAGGGTACTTACGTTAGGTGGAATTCTGAAAAGAACTATTACGTAATATGTAGTAAAAATGACGGATAGGAGAATATAAATGAAAAACACGAGGATTACAAAGAACATAAAATAATGGAGTTGACAAAATTATCTGACAGCAGGACAAACAATTTTACCAATATAAATATCACTATTACGAACATAACATGAATTTTACTTCAAATATCACTATTTAATACGTTTGTTTGTTTAAAACTGGTTTGCATATTAACCAATGAGAATGAAGGTCAAAGCTGTGCTGTCTTCTCCTTCACTACCTTCTTAAATAGAATGATGTATAATCACATGTAAATGTTTGACATATACCTTTGTAAAAATCAGCATTTTACATTAATCTCATTTTCTCCACCTGTGGGTAAAGGTGGTATTTTTGAAACCATATTTCATGTTATAACCTGCAACTGTAATTAAGATTAGATACGTTTGTATGTATAATAACGTCTAACGCTTACGATGGCCTGTAATTTTTACGTTACGATGAACCATTCAAATCGGTTTTAACAAAATTACAATTCAGTAACTTCAAAATATTTCATTTTTTAAGTTTTTCTACGAAGTGTTTTGACATTGTGATTTGGAAAAAATACTACATTACCGCCATCTAAAGTTCATTCGTTTAACTTATCCCGATGACGTCATGTATGCATTAAATCACGAAATGACCGTCGTTTGTAATTTAAAACAAAAATATGAGCACTGATACCAACCTTTCCACAGAACAACTTTCCTTTATTTGCTTATACGTTGATTGAGGTTACGTACGCTCGCCGGTTGGTTTGTTTCTTCGTTTATTCATTCCTTCTTGAGTTAATATTGTAAAAGATCGGTTCCTTTCAGAACCACATTACTTTCTAGTGTTCATTTAAGGTAAAGATTAATTCGTTTTACAGAAAGAGATAACATTTATGTTTTCATTTGTAGCACATCAACATGCCTCGTAGGTCAATTACCGTAGACGAATTGATCCATAACTTAGTCGAATACTTTAATAAAGAAAAACAGAACAACGGGCCCTTATCACCATTAACAGAAGTGCATGCAAGGGTTAGCGATGCTTTGAAAATTGACACGAAAACTATTTCTAATGCTTTACGACGACATCAAAATCAAGAAGATAACAAGGAAAATGAACCTCAACGAAAAAGTCTAAAAACAAAAGACATGGATCAACGACAAAAAAGTGAAATCCGTACTACAATTTACAACATGTATATTAACATGTTACATTAGATACGCTCTTAACAAAAATTAAAAAAAGAGGTATCGTTGAGTGTAAAAGGACTAGCCTTTATCACGTTTTATTGGACATTGGATTTCATTTTAAGCAAACTAACAATAGAAAAGCTCTTTGCGAAAAAACTTCAATAGTATCGATGAGGTTAAAATTTTTGAGAAGTTACATCACTTATATGAAACAAGATATCTACAAGCAGTTCGCTTATCTCGACGCAAACAGTTTTCTCCAAAAACTTAATAATAATCTATAATAATTATAATAATAACATATAATGTATGTTATTGTACATTAACATTATAATTTATAACAATAAATTATTTTCAACACAGTTATGTTTAAATGTGAATGGACAAATTTACGTTTTATTACATTATTGGTTATATTGTGTTTGAAACAATACTTTGAATAAGTTTAAAAAAGTACTATAATTCAATTACATTAGATACACCAATAATTCTACACAAACAAGTGTATAAATAAACACCGATGACTGAAATTATCATTACGTATTTTGCAATTCGAATGTTTTCTCAAACCATAATGATTAGTAGTGTTCCTAAAAAATTCAATCTTTATGAATAAATCAAATAAATAACCATTAACTCACAAATGTATTGCCGTCAAAGACATATAATCGTCACTTTTATGTAGAAAAGTATTGGAGCAATTACTTCCTTTCTTTGGAAGAGTTCATTGGTCTTAACCTACAAATACCTATTTACAAAATTTTTGCAACATTTTAGAATATATAATAACTTACCAAAATTCATCTGCTACGTTTTAAGTTTTATTGAAAATAATATGCTTTTATGTGCGTACATCTACGATACGTAAATAAAACTTTTGTCTTTTATTTGAAAACATTATGACATTTATACTTATGTGAAGTAGTTAAGTTAAAGTTGGTATCAAAACTGTTCGTATAAAGAAAACTTAATTTGTTGTTAACGTTATCCTTGTTAGTTACTTGAGTTAATAAGAGCCATACAAAACGACACTCTTGGAATAATACGTTAGCTAATAGTGTACATTGTATTCAATATGTAGAAAAGGATAGTCATACACAAGTGCGCGTTTGATTCATCGATCAATCGAAATAAGTTAAACGAATGTCCTATAAGAGAAGATTTATTAAGTTTGATTTTTAATCATTTATTATTATGGATATAAGTTGACTAATATTTTTCATATTACACCAATCGTTACTAGAGTATGACGTAGGTCAATTCTTTGGTGGCAAAAATAATACCACTTAATTCAATTAAATTTTAATTTATATGACGTTCAAGGTTGTACGGTTGTGTAGTATTGTGCTCGTGCTCCTTAATCTATCAAGTTTGATTTTTATTAATGTAATAGTTTTGTTTGAAATTCCAAATACTTGTAAAATTTGCAAAAAGTGGTATCACAAGTTTATCTTGCAATGCTTATTACCACTTAACATGTGCTGCTGATAGTGCTAATAATGTTACTGGTTGGCAATGCCAGTCTTGTACTTAAAAGAAGCAACATGTTGCTTGATGTTGCGGAAATAATTAAGATTAAATCGTCAAGAACAGAAAGAAGTGATTACCTCCTGTTAATTTATGTCACGCAAGAGTTGACGACGCTTGTAGTTTAATTGAACAAGGTTAAAATGTTTGACTTCTATTGATAGGATAAGTACCAAATATAAATCTTTGGAGCAAGAAAATCTAATACTAAAGGGAAAGCTTAATGACATCGAACAATAAACAAGAACAAATTGTTTATAAATTTATAGTGTTTGGGATATTTCTAATGAGAATATTCTATCTACAGTACAGTGCGACTCATAGGTCGAGCTCTTACGTTCCGTGGAAACCCCCAAATGTCCCAAATGATACACGCATGCCATAGATTAGGCAAATCTAATAATAATTCGCAAACACGTGGCATTATAGTAAAAGTTTGTTATGAAGATAAATAAAGCACATTTTTTACAACAAAAAAGAATTAAGCATGAATTAAAATTAAGTTACGTTAGTATGGAATTATTCAAAACAGTCAACAATGATAATATAATACATTAATGAGCCATTAACTACTGAAAATAAAAAGCTTTTTGCTCAATGTAAATTAGGAAAAACAGCAAATTAAATTTCTATGAATTAAGAGTAAAATTTTTACGAGAAAAAGTTTACGAGATAGAGACAGCTTTAATGGTGTTCATTAAAGATTGTAGGGTAGGTATTAGTATTAATATTGAAGTTAAATGGTAAATGTATCAAATATCTAATCGTTTCAAAAGTTTTCAATTTAAAATACTCAGTAAATAAACATAACGTTATATTTTTCCAAATGTAAACAATTCATTAAACATAGATTTCCAGAGAATGAAAACCCAGGAGGGACTTATATTTCTTTTACTTACGATTCGCTGATTTGTTTTTCAATTGAGTGTAATTGAAATTAGATATTTACGTTAGGATTTACTTTCCTTAATGATTGAACGTATTATAAAAATTGCACGTTTAAATGCTGTTTTAGTTTTCCTGAATCAAAAAGCTACCACTGAACTGCAATTAGGATATATGAGGCATAAATGAAACTTGTGATCGGCTATTATATCTAGCGAATCCTACGCGTATCACTTCTGTTACCCCGGATAGATCAAATTCTAGTGGTACTAAGGATAGGATCGGAAAGAACGGAGTTACAGATCTAAGATGAAAGAAACTACACCAGCATTCGCCTAAATAGCCACATATGGCGTGCGTATGCGTAGTGATCAAGCCGCTGTATGTTTATGAGGAAAACCCCTGAAAATACCTCATAAGGGGAGATGGTAACGGGAATCGAACCCATTATGTCCAGAATGCCAAGAAGATCGTTATACCACAACTCCACTAGTTCAGAGACTGACAACGAAATAGTTTCTTACTGTGAAATAAAAACTTTGTACGGCCTATTTGACCATTATATAATCTGAGTATCCTATAAATAATGAAATTTCACAATGAATAATTTACTTACAGATATTTTAATCAATTTAATCAATACAATGTTGATGACGATTTTCGGAGCATTCCTTGACATTCATTACTTAAATTAAGACATGTAAATGATAACACCAACATTTTAATATGAAAATGTAAACTTTCACCATTAACACTCATAATAAAATACTTATCTTTTTGGGATTTTTAATGGTGTACTTTAAATTATACAATCTAAACGTTTCGATAACACTTACAGTTATCTTCGTCAGTAGTAATGTTTGTTAAAAATTGTTAAAGATGTAGTAAACAATTTTGTCAAATTTGAAAAATTAAAACATAAACATAAGCCTGCTATTAGTTATAATTTCAAGTACACCATTAAAAAATCCCAAAGAAGATAAGTATTTTATTACCAACATTTTAAAGTTATCTAATAAACATGCTCCATTAAAAACTATTAAAATTATCAAAAAGAAATGGATCACCAAAATTGTGAAACGATAAAATTGAGGAATTTTTAAACAAGTATAAAAACACAATAAAAAGTACGGATTGGGATTATTAAATGCGAAACTTTGCAACATCTGCTGTTAAACGCGAAAAGAAATTTTATATACAACTTAGACTTAACCAAAGTAAAAAAAAACATTATTGAAAAGTTTAGACTCTGTTAACACATATGATAAAGCGCAACACAAATATTTTCCACAGCATCTTACCGATGTTAATAAAATAAATGAAACATTTGTTAGTAAGTAATCAACTACTTCTAATTCGAGTAAGGAAACATAAAATTTTTATCTAAACAATAGCTTTTCTGAGTGTCAAACAAAATTTAAATTTATCTTAGTCTCACAGGAACATGGAGAAAAAATCGTATTAATTATTAAAACGAATAGAACCAGAATTGATGATTTGAATTCAAAAATGATTAAACTGCAACAGGATGAGACCACAAGTTCTACAATTTACGAGATTTTCTAGCACGTTTGCCCACTTAAATAAATAGCGCGATCTAGCTTATGAGACAGTAATAATTATTAAAATTAAATCTAAAGTAAAATAAGTGGTAAGAGTATAACTAAAGTTGAGTTGCCTGAAATGTAAATGTCTCAAATTTCAGCATGATAAATTTAAAAACTCGCCATATAAATGTAGCACTCTAAATAAGCGACTAATGATATAATCTCTTAGAAATTTTTGTTTGCATTGTGCATATAATTGGTTTGATTATCATAATTACCTTTAAGTACGGTTGAGGTCATTATGACCGCACAATTATTTCTAAATCTGCACGCTTTATACAAATTTCTAAACATTCGTATTAATTGATAATTAACGTTCCAAGAAGTGAAATAGTTTCCATTAATCATATTTTCAATAATTACCCACTTCCTAGAAGTTTAGAAGAATTGGTAACTATAAATACTGGCACACATTGAATCAACATCTTTAGTTAGGTACTTCACGTTCAAGATGGGCAAATGTCTTACTGAAGCCGAACTGCAACATGAAACTGATAATTTAAATTTGTACTATTCCGACGGTGATAATCGTAGTGAAAATAGTGTAGTGTCATCAGAGGAGGGTACATCCTATGTTTTGGAAGATGCATTGTCGAGCACCATTAGTGATGGTGACGAAGATGAGCATTTATCCAAGAACATCAAACATTAGTGTAGAATATAATGAAACTGATGGTACTAAATGGAGAATTCCGAGAGTTTGAATAGCGGTTGTGGACGTATATATCGTCATGACATACTTAGAGAAGAAGATGGGCCAACCGGAAATGCTAAACGAAACGTTGAGACAATACCTGTGCAAGTCCCTTCTAGTTAACTCATTAAGTCGTTGCGTATGTTACTAGGAAGGTCAAAAATGAGAAATGAATATTAACACATATCAATATAAAAATGGAAAATATCAAGTTACCGTGCCACATATCAAAACACCAGAAAGCCTTTATTAACTTAAAGTTAATCTATCAAACCCACTATTATTTAAATAGGAAAAGAAAATGTTATACGAATATTTAGTTTTATGTCACTTTTATTAATGTGAAAGTCGTAAGATTATATTGACGCACTGAGTATATGCAGTCGTGTGTTAACGTATGGAAAATATTTTGGATGTAAATGACGTGAGTTTGCACGAGAAATTTGTTTCTGTGTATGCAGAATGTAAATTAATGTAAATGTGTCATATAAAAGAGTATTTAAATGTTGTATAAGTATTGTCAAGTTGAAAGTATTAAATTTAATAGAAAAATAATGTTTTGGTGAAATCCTATTGAGATGATAATGGTGAGTGCTACTGGGCTTTGGTACTGGTTGCTAAAGAATTCGATTTAAAATAGTTATAAACGTGTGAAGGAATGAATGTATGATTTGTTGATGCCGTATTAAAGTGTAAGAAAAGAATATGTATATGTATTTTTGCTGGTATAAAACTCGTAACATTGCGCAATAATAAGGATTGAATGCGTGCTCAAGGGCAAATGGAGTTAGAATTTGTTAAATTGTGCCAAACGAGAAATCGGTCTTATGGGTAATTTTAATAAAAATTTAAATATAGATCTGGATGGTATATGGAGTTGCTCGGCATAAGAGCTACAATAAACGGGAATAGAGCGCGAAGTTTTTGAGAGACCCTAAAACAGTCAGTGCTGGTTTTTATTTGCAAACAATTAGTGCCGAAGTACACATTAGTTGACTGCAAAAAGTCATATTGGGGATAAAGTATTTAAACATTTACGAATAAAAGGATACATTGTGAATTGAAAGTAAATACTAGTGAGGTTTTCTTTCAAGAGTTTTAAAAAAGTGCTAAATGGTAGTACTTGTGCGATCGTTAACAGTACGAAATCCATTATATAAAAACATTCAATAATCTTACTGTTTAAGTGAAGCAAATATTTCCTGTGACAAATATTTAATTTGATATACGCTTAAGACATAAATCAACTCTGACATTTAAGTAGCCAACAGTGAGACGGACGGGTTAAGTGATTAAAGGTGACTAGTGTGGATACATAATGGATTATTTGAAGTAAACTACCTGTAATGGACATCACATTATACAGGACAAAGGACTGCCAAATTTAATTGTAAGAATAATATTAGTTTTTTTAATGATACTATTTTGATTATCGTAAGAGATTTTATTATTTGTAGTTAATGTTATTCAAGTACCAAGGATAACCAAACCCTATTACCTGATTTTATGTGTTTAGCTTATAAGATTTAGGGACTTCAATTTGTAAGGATTAGTTTCTTGTGGCGCTTCTCGAAGCAAAGTTTGTAAATATTTTAGCAAATTGGTCTATATATATATATATATATATATATATATATATATATATATATATATATATATATATATATATATATATATATATATATATATATATATATATATATATATAATTAATTAACTTACTGTTTATTTCTTTAAATTGTGATACAATTTCATGATACCTTGTGTAAAATTACACCGTTTGAAAATAATCTACCTTTGGATATTTTGGTTTAATGATTGATTTGAAATTGTTTGTTTTGACAGATCGATTACAAAATTTAGTTATTTGGAATTCTTTTACATACATTAAAATTATTTAATTTCTTTTAATTTCCATTTTGTAAGTTGGAAGGTCGTGTATTGTTCCACACCGGATATTTTATTTTTAATTTTAATACTGTTCATTCCATCTGTATAACACTTTCAGAATGCTTAGAACATATGTTTATGTTTATTTTACAAGCGCCTTGAAACCAGCGACGTACTAGTCGTAATGCTTAAGGATCCAAAATTTTGCAGGGATGTATGTAAAATATCAAAAACCTTAAGCCAACGAAAAGGTACTCTTATTGGAATTCGACAAAAAAAAATTCGTTTGGTTGATATTTGGCATTTTGTTAATGCATTACAGATCAATTCCTCGCGTTCGCCTTTTTTTATGATTATACTAATTGATAACTAGTACTAAATATAAGTGAATGCCAAAGATTTATCTAAATTAGTAGACATAAATGATAATAACCGTAGTGGAAGGTAAGTACATTAGATACACATTAGAAAGTTGGTAAACACTTTTCAAAATTCATTGTAAATTATACCAAGTTCTCTTAGGAATACTTGTCAATAGCTCTAATGGAATAACTGGCAGTACTTGTCAATAATTAATTAATAAACGGCTTAAATTGAAGTTATCATGGCATGGATTTCTTGTTGGTTATAGTCCGTAAAATGAACGATTGCGAATTTCGGCTTAGCGCTTTATTTGGCGTGCACACTCGTAGTTTGCACCTACTTCGTTCTAACACACAATATTTGGAAATAGAGAATGCTACATTATCGTCGCTGCAGGTGGTGGGCTAAGGCAGCCACTATACTTTTAAAACATATGTATTTGTGTCAGGTGTGTTACAAGGAGATAGTAATATTTGTTTTCGGCGTCTCTTTAAAGACTAAATTGTCTGTTGTAATCCTTTGACAGTGGCATTCAAGAGTTTATTTTGCGTGTTTGTAACTAACAACTAAATATGTTATATTCCTTCAATTTATAAAAAAAAAAATTAAAACGTCATTGAAAATATAATAATATAATTTATTTTTATAAACATAATTGGCATTGAATTATGTTATTAAATTATGACCTGGAAATAATTTTCGTGATATTTTTCAACTACAAAATTACCTTATAATTAAATACTGTCTAAATAAGTACATTAAAGAATGTTGGGTCATTAATATATCATTATTTTACACAATGGAGTAATGTCTAAAGATTTCAAATTTGCGTTAGTACTGTTTGTATACCATTGTACAACCGTAAAATGCCAGGAAAAGTTTTTAACTTTTTGTCGCGAAAAGGATAATGTTGGTCCTCTGTGTAATCTTGACGCAGTGAACAAAAGAACCGCAGAGGCTTTAAAAATGAACCTCAATACGTTACACAAAATCGTTGAGAGTAAAAAGCGGAACATTTCATTGCCAAAAACTATCAGAAAACCACGAACTAAGTGTACACGAAGAGTAAAAGTGATGATACACAAAAAGGGCTAAAATATACCACAAGAGACATAATTTATGACATGTATTCCCAAAAGAAAGTAGTTACATTGGAGACAATTAGTAATATATTGCAAGAAAAAGGGTTACTGACAGCATCCAGACCAACTATAAGTAAAATTTTACATAGCATAGGATTTAAATATAAACAAGACTGCAATCGCAAAGCATTTTGTGA
Organism: Vesta saturnalis; assembly: GCA_036346205.1. Classification (NCBI taxonomy): domain Eukaryota; kingdom Metazoa; phylum Arthropoda; class Insecta; order Coleoptera; family Lampyridae; genus Vesta; species Vesta saturnalis. The sequence goes on along the minus strand of JARFJB010002198.1, from coordinate 1,013,365 downwards.
AAAATCAAATGTGGCGTCAGCATGGGCGCAGTTCCTCAAAAATACCATTAAAATAGGCAATCGGCTTCACCACTTCAGATGGTATTTATAGACGAAACGTGGATCTTTTCTATGGGATCACAGAAGAGATCTTGGCAAGACGACTCATCAAAAGGTATAAAAAATGGGCCATTTTACACGCTGGTAATCAAGATGGTTTTATTAAAGAATGTAGTTGAGTTTTTGCCGCAAAATCAAAATCTAGTGATTACCACGAAAATATGGACGCTGCAACCTTTGAGAAGTGGTTGATACATCAGCTGTTGCCTAATCTACAGGAAACGTCATTAATTATTTTGGACAATGCGTCGTATCATTCTCGACTTACAGAGAAAACACCTTCAAGTACATGGAAAAAGGAAGAGTTGCGAAACTGGTTAACAACATTTGTTGAACCTTGCTAAACAACATAGACAACTGAAGCGGTACGTTATAGATGCGATTATTAATGAATCTGGTCATTTCGTGCTTAGACTACCTCCTTATCATTGCCAATTTTATCCTATTGAGAATATTTGGTGTTTCTGCAAATCATATTATGATAAGCACATGGATAGACAAGGTTACTCTGATGCCGCTGTATTACAAATGTGGGAGGGGGCTTTGAAACAATGTGATGAAGAAGTGTTGAAAAAAACTATTACACATACAGAAAAATTATATCTCAATGCTGGTCACGTGAAAAGGTATTAGAACAGTAGAACCATTGGTAATTTGTATTACTGGCGATATTAATGGTGATAATTAATGTTTAAATTTTAAGTTTACGTACACTTTTTTTTTAATTCTCAATAAAATCTTGTTATTATTAAGAACACTGTGTTACAAATTAAGTTATAAATTAGGTCCTTTTTGTTAATTTCTCCTACTCTAATGGTAAAAAAGTTTTTTTTATGTAAATATTACATTCTTCTAATTAAAACTGCATATTAAACGACATGCGTATTTAAGGCAATTACTTGTAGTTTTTATTTATTGCAAAAATACTGAAATTTAAAATTATAGATGGTTTGAACAAAATTAAATTATTTGCATATATGTTTGTAGACTTTGCTACATTGTGTAAAATAATGATATATTAATTGTGAAGATTAGTTTTTTTCCTTTTACTTCAATAATATCATACAATAATTAAGTCGGTAAATTAATTAAGTAATAGAAATAATTATACCGTGATTCATAATGAACGTCAAATAAACATAATGGTAACGTTTAGCGATTCAGAATAAAACCATTTATGATAAACAGAAATTAAAAAGATCTAAGAAATTGCCGTTAATTGTAAATAGATATTTTGCTTTATTTCAAAATTAAACTAAAAATAGTACTATAAATAACCGTTAATATAAATGCAAGTTTTCTTTTTGTTATTCCGAAATTAAAACGTGATAAGTAGTAATTCAGTTTATATTCAGACGCACATGTTCAATGGAAAATTGCACTCAAAACCTTTTATATTAATTTAGAGATAAGAAACCAAAGCATTCTAATAGACTTTAAAATCAGATCAATCTAAAGAGAGTTTTAAACTAAAATAAACAAGTAATAATTGACACCGTCCTCATAAATTAGTTGTTTTAGTTGTTAGTTAGTGGTTGTTAAACAATAGTTTCATCATAAAACATTAAAGTTAAATCTAAAATATTTTCTATGAATTCCGTCTGCAATGAAAGAAATGCAATCTTTTACTATTGTGTAAAATTTTGAGTATTTAAATAACGTGAACACCGACAGATGTGTCAAACAGTAACTTGCTTCTGAAATCGCCTAATTTTGAGTTGATAGAAGTGTTACTAATTACTAAGTAAACCGTTAGATAGAATAAGTATTTTTTGTTAATGGAACTGGCCGAATTTTATATCAATCGTTCTGTTGTGAACAATTTTAGCACGACTAAAGAAATATTAATTGAGTAGTTGATTTAATATCAATTAAAACAGCTTAATACGCTGTGGCCTCATCGTTAAAATTGTGGAATTTCCAGCCGTCCCCACTTTTAACTTGTCTTACTCTATATAGGTGGGTGACATTACCAAATTTTATCTTTCTTATTTTCGTTCTTGCTAGGTACGCAGCGAAGAGTGAGTTTGTGAATTGAGATTATGAAGTAAAAGAGTAATTAATAAATAGGAATCACATTTAGTTTGATAACTACTTGCTCTGAAGTAAATCTGAAAGTAAGCTTACGCTATTTAGATTGTTTTAAGCGTATTAGTCAATTTGTGTTAGCACATTGATCCGCCATTTTGTTTTGACCGTTGCAAGCGAAAAGCATGTAGTTACACAACGATGGTAACACAACGATGGTAATCATCCATCTTTGGGTTTGGAATTATTGTGTTTGTCGAAGGGAATTGTGACCCTGTATGCAGCATCCTCCTCCGTCCGTATTAATTTAGTTTTAGTGACATCTGTAATCGCTAGGGAAAGAACTCTGAAATTTTCCTCCGCTGAAGGAACCCGGTGTCGCCTGTTTGGAGACCGAGCCGTTCAGGAGTCCCCCAAAGAACACCCTGGACCAAGAGCGTATATTTGGGTGATGTCCGAGGCCATCTGGTTCGCCCCGAAGCGACGCCCATTCTCATCAGTCGTCCAGGAGCGACGCCGAAAAGACAACAAAGTACAAATACCGTATCTTATAAGTAAAAATAAATTAGATTTTCCAAACCGGGTGTTATTTCTGTCATGGAATTCGTTGTGGGCAAGCTTCACCTGCCCGCACCGAAAAATTCCTCTACATAATGACCCACATTATTTAATGTACTTATTTAGAAAGTAGTTCGTTATAAGGCAATTTTGTTTATAAGAATAAATTATATTATATTTTCAATTACGTTTTCATTTTTTTTATAAATTGAAGGAATATGACATATTTAGTTGTTACTTGAAACACGCGAAATAAACTTTTGAATACCACTGTCAAACGATTACAACAAACAATTTAGTCCTGGGACAAATACAGTTGTTTTAAACGTATAGTGACCGTCTTAGTTCACCACCTACAGTGACGATAATGTATCATTCCATTCTCTCCATTTCTAAATATTGTGTGTTAGAACAAAATAGATACAAACTGCGAATGTGCACGTCAAATAAAGCGCTAAGCCGAAATTCGCAGTCATTCATTTTACGGACTTTAGTCATTCCAGTTTTAGTGTAATGTTTTGTATTTTTACACGTTTTCTTTATGGTTTAATAATTTTGTGTTTTGTAGTTTTGACTGAAAACAACTAATTAGGTTTGCATACCCGTTTAATTTACATGTAATGAGATGTTAATGTGAAACTTTAACTTCCACTACCACTATTATTGTTTATGGGTATTAATTTAGATAAATATTTTCCATTAACTTTTACTTAGTCCCAGTTAATAATTAGGATTATCCTTAGGAAAAATGGCGAATGCAAAATATTGACATGTACTGCATTAATAAAATGGAAAATATCGCAGTAAAATTCTAACTTTGGAGGCCTAGAACTCGGAAACGAGGTGTAACGAATCTTTTACGTTCTTCGTTCATTTAGTTGTAAAATATAAGAAAAAGAGTTTTTAATTATTAATGATTTATAAGTTGTAATAGGCAACTTAATTTGCATATCTTTTTAGAGGTTTATGCTTCCGTATCGTGAATTATTTTTCTGCACCGCTATATCATATGACATCCTAAGCGTCCTTTTCTTCATTTCTTGATGTATTCTGTGTTGATTAGGAAGCCATTTTGGGTTTCCACCTAAATTTTGTGAAACGTGCCATTGATTTAATGGTAAGGTACATTTAATTCGTATTATTTAAAACATTTGCTATTTGCAGGCACTTTTACACTTTTAGAACTTTTACTTTGATTTTACCACTTTTAATTGCACATTTAATTCTACTTTTACGTACGATTTCATTTTATGATTGCGTTTTGCATTTAATGCAGATCTAAATTTCGATCCCATTTTTTATTTAAACATTGGATTATTCAAAATTCATGAAGATAAATTTATAAGAAGTACAATTCATTTTTGGTATGGTTTACAACGTACATCATTGTTATTACGACATATTGCGCAATATTGGTGCAAAGATTACATTACCTTTGGTTTGCATTTCCGTATTCGTTTAGATACCAGATGTTATCAAAAAGTTGTGTACAAAAATTTTCGAACAGGTATTTATATCCATAATTTAGTAATTTAAGGCTACTAAAATTAGTTTTAAGATGTATTTTATGTAACTCTAAATTTAAATATTTAATAAACATAGTTTGGATATTTTTTTATTTTGACATCGTGGTGAATTTTTTATTGTATCCTCGGTTTAGTTATTCCGAGCATAATCAAAAAATAACTTGGCGTCCGAGATAATTTTATTATTGTTACATTGCAGTAACTATATTTTTGTTAAGTGGAAATAACCAAGCAGAAATTGGGGTAATTAAGCAAATCAAAATAAAGCATGAACCGGCCTGCTTGAATTTACCGACTGAGACAACGGCATTATCTTTATTGAGTGTTTTGGATCTCTGGTTAGTTTAACGATTTGTTTTGAGAAAATTTACACCTATTTGTTTATTATTAAATTATTTACACCTGGCACCATTTAAACGTTATTTATACGTGGCGCATTTAAAACATATTTATAGAGGGCCTGTATTAAAACGTTTATATAAAGTACTAAAATTATTGTGGCTGAACCTATACACTCTCGACTTGGTCCCCATAACTATAAAGTATATCGTTCATTCGCTTCTGCATGACTTATTGTATAATGTAGCAACTGTACGCACCTACAGCTTTTACTTGTGGAGTGTCCTACTTACGATTTAATAAACATCATTCAGTATAGACGTATAATCTGTAAACATGTTAGGTTACTTACTCAAGGAGCTCCTATACGAATTCAATAACTGGCTTCGATAGAGCACCTGTCAAATTTACGTGCAATATAGGTGAAGTTGCCGGCATTAGTATTTATTTAACTGTTAATTAATCTTAAGGTGAACATGCCTGCAGCTGAGGAATCCTAATATAGATTTTCATCACATATGCAATGTCAGGGGTTTATTCTGAGCATTCCTAATTTTAGTTTTGTTTTTAGCATTCAAGAATTAAATGCATCAATCTTACATAAGCTACATTTCTTTTTGGGGCTGCTCTATTTTTCTACAGTGCACTGTATAGATTTAGTTTAGCATCATTTTGGAGCATCTGGATAGGATAGGATTGGCGCAGATCAATTTTTGTTGTTTCAATTTTATTTTATGTTTATGCTTTACCTGTCGCTCATGCTTATGGCACGTTTTTTTTTGTTCGTTGTTTTATTCTAGATTTTTTGTATATTTGGTTGTTCCTACAACATTAATCTATTGTGAACATTTATGGATTTATGTTATCGGGCCTAAAAAGTGGGCAATTCTTGTAAAAAGAGTCGTACGATGTTATGCTACGGATTAATCTGGTTTGTAAAGTACTTGATTCTTTTGGGCTGAGACCCGTATAAAATAAAGATTTGTGTTGGACGACCATCATTTCTTTGCTTTATATGTATTCTTCTCGCATAAACTTAATTAACTCGTTTTCTTTCAGGTTAACGTCCGTTTCCTTATTTTAACCGTGACCATTGTTTTAACTGTGTTTTTGTCTTTTGTTGGTTTCAGGGATATACAAGGACAAACCAAATGGTGCTCTTTTTAAATTTTTATTGTGTTTCTACGCCAACTACACGCCCATACATCGAAGTACTTTCCGAAAAGGCTGATCTTAATAGGGGTCACGGCACACCTAATTTGGGCATCGATACCTATGTACACGTGATAAACCATATGCGCCGGATGTTTACACAACAATAAAAATTATTTTTAATTTAATGTAATTTATTATGTTGTAATACACTCTAGGTGTTTAAACCGGGAATATTTTACATGAATAAATTTTATATTCACATCTAAACAGGCGGACGAGATAAAATAATAGCTTTATCTGTTCAGTAATATCTTTTTAAACTAATCTTTATGGTATTAACTTCGAGTATCGCAGATTATGGTACAAGACTTCTTGAAAAAGTAAATATGAAGGTGGCAATTACCCTAAGTGAAATAATTTGGTACTAACAACTATACTACGTCATTTCTAATATAAGGGCATTCATGACGGCAATTAATGATAGTACTCTGGTCCCTTCTCTCACCGGTAGCAGCATATAATTGTTGGTGTGTAATTTATGGTATTAGAGTCCCCAATTGAACTGGGCAGGCCACCTGTAGTGCTAACTGGTAGACGATATCGGTGTCGGCAGAAACAGCCTGTACGTAGGAGTAAGGAAAAACGACGCATCGATGGCAGAAGGGATTAAATTGATTATTTGTTACACTAAACACTAATAATTAAATAAAATGGTTAATACAGAAATAATCAATCAGGTTAACTTATGTGAAGAAGCTTGGATCTTTAGACATTTAATACGAGGCTGGTACTACATTATTAACATAATGGTAAAGCAAGGGCAACAAAAACCAATTATTCAAACGCAAAATGATTCCTTTCAAAATAAAGAGTAAAAAGGGAAATCCAGATGAGTTAGACATTCTGGTATTAAACATAATTTAACCGCATATACAGTATACATATACTTACGACAGTAAACATAGTATTTTAAACATAATTTATGGAGGATAACAACCGTTAAGGTTCATACGTACCATAATACATATCCACTTCATTAGCTACTACAAGTTAAGTCGAAATTTTAACCATTCCATACGTTATGCAAGCATTAATAAAGTGAGAATACAACCCCTACATTAATTGAAGACGGTTCCATCGTATGTAAAACTTAAATATTTCATACCACACTGACAGGAAAGCTTCGATTATATTTATTTGTCTATTTCACATGTTTCAAATAATAACGCCTCACATAGCAAGAGAAGTTTGGTTTTAAAAATACTTTTTGTGTTGTAATTTGCGACTTCCTCAAATGAGAAAGATCTTTAAATCTACTTCGAATTAAGTCATAAAAAAAAAACAAATTATATGGATTCTTACAATTTAACTTACCCTCCTGCAACTTTTGTCGTTTAACAAAACGGTTGCTTAATTTAAAGATACATTTGAGCTGAACAAATTAAAAAAAAATTAATTTTTTAAGTCACTCTAAATTATAAACCGCCTCGCTTTATTAAAACTTTTAAATTAAATACGGTTTCATTTTAATACGCCAAATTCTTGTAATTAATAAAATTGCATTCAATTAAGTTGAATTTACATAAAACACGTTAAAGAACCAACCGCAATGTGAATGTTATAAAATTAAGATACAATTATTGAATTTTAATGAAAACAAATTATTTTAAACTGTATGTCGTTTAAAGTACTTTGTAATCGTAATTCAAGATCTAAAATATTTAAATTAGTTACGCACTGCTGCCATATAATTGAACACGTGAGTCGGTGAAGGTGATATGTCGCTATTCCATAATTTTGCGCAAATTGCGTTCAACGTTTACGTATTTCATTTAGGTTTATTTTACTTTTGTATCAGTTTATTGTTGTAAATTCGATGCTAATAGACAGGGTACATTTCAAATTCTCATTCCGAGATAAAAAAATTTTAAGGGATGCTCTAATAGTAATTTACGTTAAAGTCTGGGAAACTCATCTTTGCAGTAACAATGTTTACGATGGCGGAGTAGCCGAGTCTGGAATTTTGAGACGAGTTACTGTAAAACTTTCCCGGATGTATGTGCGTTTTATTTCATACTGCAATTGTTGGATAAACTACAGATAAAATAAATACATTTTTTAATTGAAAATATGATCATTTATGAAAAGCTAGTTTCTAAGGTTACTGCTTTTATTATTTGTTTAGTGGAATTTTCCGAGACGAAATGTTAGCAAATTGTAACATTTCAGATGATGTTTTGCGTAAATAGGCAGCTCTCTCATGCTAACAAAATCGTCAGAAAGATACAGCAAAGAATATAAACAGTTTTGTGACTGGAAAAGGGAGTCAGTGAGGAAATAATGTAGCGTATTTGTTTGATTTGGTAAGATACTTTTAATATTCCTTTGACGGAACCATTATTGGTGTTTTTATAGTTGAAGATGTTACAAGTTCATGAAGACGTGGATGTATCAGGATTTTTAAAGTTCGAGCTTTACTGAACAAGCAATCTGTTGGTTATCAACCTAAGCAGGCGAAAACACTTACCAGAAAAGATGTGGTAAAATTTGTGAAAGAGGCGTCGGATCAGCAATATCTTATGGCAAAGGTAATAATTTTAGATGTACATTTCACTATTTGCTGACAGTTGAGTGTTCTGATTAGATTGTTGGTTTAATCGGCATCGCTGGTTTTGATGACAATCAGGAGACTTCTACACAATTGGTAATCACAATCCCTTTCTCCAAAACAAATAAAAGAACAGTCTTTACGGTCACTGATGAAATTGACGTCATAAGTGTGTTGGAATTATTCCGAAGTTACGTTGCCTTGCGGCCCAAGAGTTTAGGTCACAACGAATTGTTCATAGGATACTGTAATGACAGTTACATTTCCCGGAGCGCTGGAATTCATACTGTTGGTGGAGTTCGCTAGAAAATGGCGCAATTTCTAGGATTAGCAAATTCAGAGTGGTACACCGAGTATAATTTTCGCCGCACATCAGCGACTTTATTAGCAAACGCGGATGCGGAACTTTCCTTTCTTGAAAGACACGGGGATGGAAGACTTAATCCGTGGCAGAAAAATATGTAGAGGATTCATTGGAATGAAAGTTTTCGGCAAGTGTTAACCGAGAAATCCAACGAGATTATTACTACAAGTGCTTCCTAGAGATCCGCTGGTCACGATGGTATACCGCCATTCGAAATAATTAGGAATAGAGATGGTATCGTTAATGTTTAGCTTCTTACATACAAGTAAACATTTTTTTTTCTTTTTCATTATATTTATTATTTGTGTATTTTTTTATTAATAAATGTTTGATTATTGATTTATTTCATTTGAGTCCAAGAAAAGGTATTACCGGATCTGATACTATAAAGCCTCATTTTAAGGATTGAAATCATTAACTTAAACATGAGTATTACGATGCAGTATGAAATAGAATAATATTTATTAAAAAAATTATGCACATAACACTTTCATTCAAGAGCACACCATTTAATACCGCTCGGCACAGTAATGGAATGAAAGAAGCAAAGCCTCGATAAACACAGGAATCAAGGTGTACTTTTATCTTTTAGAGTAGTTTTATTAAAATAATGTGTAATTCCTTCTAATAACAAATTCAGACACTTTATTAATATTTGAAATAAAAGTGCACATTATGCTATAAATACCAGCCTAGATTTTCAAATAAAACAAAAATGAAACACTCCATTAGAAAAATTGTTATAAACGAGTGAACTAGTGAATATAATATTTTACTCATTTGCTGCAATGATTGATTCATAAAAATAGTGGCACCGAGCCTTAACGAATGGTATCTGGTTCTTAAATACACTATATATATATATATATATATATATATATATATATATATATATATATATATATATATATATATATATATTCCACACGTTCAAGCTCAAAGATATTGTCTGGATTACTGCTTCACTTTAATATATCAACTTTTGAAAGGCGTAATTTTCCTTAACCCTGCTGTTCTCCTCGACAAGACTATACACTTGTGCTTCTTCGGGTCATAATGACCCGAACTCCTGAAATATGAATTAAAACCAAAATAACAACAATTTTTATACATTTATTAACCTATTTCTCTAATGCAATGTCTTTTAAATGAAACGTGAAACTTACAATAAATTCAACCAAATTTAAATAAAAAAAAGAAAACTGAATAAAAAATGTCTAATAATTGATATGATCCACTACTTCTTACAGTCGGAACAATAATAGGTCATGTGTTTTTTACACAAATATTTTTTGCACTTAGTGCAGGTCACATTAGTTTTGTTATCACATTCAGAAGGGCAAAACTTGCAGCGTGCTCGTTTGTTTTTGTTGCTAGTTCCAGGAAGAGGTGAGGTAGAATTTTTCAGCAATGGTTGTTGAGAATAGCTGTTACACTTGCAGCTGCTTGTTCATTACGGGGAAGATGTTTTCTGGACAAAATGTAAGGATTTACTAATTGTTTGCCCAGTTGTTCCAAAAACAGTCTTCTTTTGAACAAAACATTTTTATTCCAGTCTGGATTTATTTCGCGCCATAAGACGAAAGCATTATAGGCACTGGTATCTAAAACGTTGTAAAATAAGATTATGGTCCATCGATTTGTTTTTCGTTTGCATGTGTATGCACCGATTAGCTGATCTAATGTATCAACTGCTCCTTTTGTAGAATTATGATCAAGTATAATTTGTGGTTTTTTGTCTTCTTTGTCGCTTATTTCTTTCTGGTTATGAAACGTACTCATTAGAATGACCTTCTTGTATTTTTTTGGAATATAAGACACAACTGCGGTATCTTTAGTAAAATAAAATTTGGAACTATGCACAACGTTATTTACTTCCATGATATGTCGCTGAGGCTTGCTTATCCTGATAGTCCCTAACATAGTATGATTTCTTTATATGTACATATATATATATATATATATATATATATATATATATATATATATATATATATATATATATATATATATATATATATATAGTATTTCTAAATTCATGCGACAAAATTCAGGAGGTGATTACGCATGAAAGTAAGATGGGTCTTTTCTATAACAAAATTTACTCAGCGCTCTTTCCGAGATATCACCCTTAAAAGGTGGTGACTAAAATTGAGTTTTTATTTTGTTTCTAAAATTTCAGTAAAACTAGAAACTTGAAATTTGTAATTTTCGTGCAGTCGCAAAGGACTAACCACGGTATTTTTCAATATTCCTGTTACATTATACGGGGTGAAATTAGAACCTTACTTTATTTCATATCGAAACTTTTTTCGAGATGAAGTTTTATTAAATAAAATTATAACTTAAAATCCTTGTTATTTAAAAATATTTTATTCTTAAATTTTTTCCCAGAACCAATAGCTGCAGAGACAAAAATAAACACCATAATTTATAATTTTTTATTACATTGAGTGGAAAACAGTAAAGATGTAAAATGTAATACGATTCATAATAAATGCTGGAAATGACCACCTCTAGCCAAAATACATGAATGTAGCCTACGTGTCATGGATTGCCGTACACGTTCAAAGATGAAAAATACCTGTGCTTAGTCCTTTGCGACTGCACGAAAATTACACGAATTTCAAGTTTCTGCTTTACGGAAATTTTAGAAACAAAATAAAACTCAATTTTAGTCACCAACTTTAGGTGATATCTCGAAAGTTGTAATATATTTATAGAACCATTATTATAACTATTTATTAATATATATATATATATATATATATATATATATATATATATATATATATATATCGTTCTGACCTCTTAGTCCATAAGTAAGATCTAAAACTACTCTCAGCCCCTGATCCTTCTCAGGTTTTCCCCAGGTGGTTTTACCGTATATACTTGAACTTCCAAAGCATAAGAACTTGCACTCTCACAAAGCGTCCATATTTTGCTGGCTTGCTTGGTATATACTGCTTGAATGGACAACGACCTCTAAATGCAACCAGCTGCTCGTTTACTGTTAGGTTTTGCTCAGAATTGTACAATTTTGGTAGTGTTTCAGCCCATTTGTCCCAAAATTCTCTAATAGGAGCCAACTTATCTCGTAGTCTTCTTTATTGACGATCGTCTTTATTATCAAACATCCTGGACTCGTGCATTGCTGTATCTAGTTGGACCTGGAGCGACTTTTATGATATTTGTATTAGCTGCACGCCCTGATTGAGGAAATGGATCTAACATCCAAGTTATGGCATTATCCTTAGATTAAACCGATTGAGCAGGTGGCATCAATTGCGTAGGATTTGTACGTTCAGCATTGTCGAAAAAATCATTGTCTGACTGTTCATAATCACTATCTCCACTGATATAACAAACTGATAAACAAGCAAGTGATGATATGCAGATTATCTATCCTCAAATTTCAATATAAAATAATTGGAAATACAAATTTATACGTCCTACTAATGTATTACAGCCTCGGGTCATAATGACCCGTGGAACATCAATGTAACAATCATGTTTAAAAAAATAAGGAAAAAAAAATTATTAAAACAAACAAGCCACCTCATTCTTCTATGGATTAGAAACAAAGGCATTAACTACGAAGTTTAGATATTAATAAACAAAAAAGTTACCTACACAACAATTTTATTACGGGTCATATAGACCCGAAGGTAACAGCAGGGTTAAAGAGGTGTGAGCCAAACTCCTCTACACGATCCATCAGATTCCATCTCTGAAGCTAACTTTTTGATTGTTAACATCTTTTTTTCAATGAATTAAGCTAAATTCGATTTGAAGGACATTTATATTGCGTGAGTGGGAGAATGTAACCATGACGGTGTTGTTTTTAAAGGCTTGACAGATAATTTATCTGTACTGTTCTGAAACATAGATCGGTTCGTGTTTTCTTAACAATTTTTCGATCCTTCCAAAGTCCCTATCGGAATCCAGGTGAGAGAGGCTAACCTCAGGGAATTTATGGTCAATCACTTTAAAATAACCTTTTAACCCTCCTATTGTGTTCGAGTTGCGTTCTTCTAATGTGCATAATTAGTTAATTTATTTAAATATTTCATTGCCACTACATTATAAAATTATAGTTAGTTTTTTTAATGCATTTGTTACACTCACTGCGTTTGGGTCTATATGACCCGGTGATTTGTGTGGTTCAAATTGGAGAACGAGAAGCAGATTATTGTCATAGATGAATGTATTTTATTAGTTCTGTTCCATTTCCATAAATATAAATAACTTACATAATATAGCCACATTATTACGCAACATTGGGCATATTGCATGCATTACTTTCGTACCGGTAAACAAGTTTATTCCTGTTGAGACTTGTCAGTGGCTCTGCGTATAAACGCAGCCAGAGAGCATCTGTGTGTTAGTTTCGTAGTAAATATCAAACTTGATGCTATACTCTAATAAGAAATACCTCACAATTGAAATTTCTTATTGAAAATGTGTAGTGAGGGAGTGCTTACGGATCGCAAACTTGAGAAACCTTTGTGTGTTTCTGATAGTGATTCAAATGCTTCTAAAGAAGAAGACCTTTTGTCCGAAAGGCATTTTTGGCAAAGGCATTGTTTGTTGTAAATCTAGTGTGATGTAAAGCATATTATTATTTTTGGATTGTTTCTTTCTATCACTCGACATGGCTTCAACTGCTGCGTGATAATTTCATGTCTTCTTCAGTAGATTCTCCAGTATCCTAAGTAAAGCAGGTGTGAAAATAAAATATATAGGGTGTTCTATTTAAAATAAATAACTATCCGTTGATTGATATGTAAAATTATTTCACATTCAATTCAGCTTCAACAGTGTAAATTAGTTTTTGTTAAATAATGCATTTGCACAAAAAAAGGTTTAAACAATAAATACTCAACAACTATAAGGAATTTTAATATACATATAAGAACAAAAAATATTACAAATTTAGTACAGAACGGAATATGCTATAATACATAGGGATTACATTTAAAATAAAAAAGTTGGTTTCTATCCGTATACACAAAAATTACAAAAACAAAAACTCATTACTTCCCATTTAACTTTTTTCTGTAACTGTAACACTGTCTAGATAAGGTACAGGATCCCCTTGGGTTGTAACGGGAGCTTTAGAAAAATCAAAATTTAGCGCTAGATTATACGAGATTAGATATTTATATATTATTTTTCTGGATAAAGAAATGGTTATTGTTTATTTGTATTTGAATGTAATTAATATTAAGATGAAAAACTTTATTTCCATAAGTTATCTATGTATTCAATTTGAAAATATTTAAATACGCGGAATTTGCACGTGCATTAATGTGGTGGAAAGAACTAACGCTGTTATAATAATTATGTGTAGTTTTTAAAACAGTGGCATACAGTGAGCGATCACAAACAGGCGCGTTAAGAAAGCGAACAGAAAGGGTCGCATAAAAATAAGCGATAAGTGACATTGTATAGCCACGCCGCCCTATAAAGTGTGAAAATCACAAATAATAATTAATTAACAGTGATAGGGAAGAAGTAGAAATTTACCTCCCTTATTAAAATAATAAAAAGTGACGTAATAGGTGAAGAGAACGCCTTTTATATCTCTTAGAACCGTAATCAATTGTGTTTAAACAGTGAACAATAAATATAATAGACAGTAATCGGCCAAAATTGGGAAATCGAAGTATAAAGGACAATAACTCGAATTTATTGATGAGTAAAAGGAGCATTCGAGGTTTGTAAATAGCTTGCATTTTGTTGCGCAGGCTATTTGTAGTTAACACTGAAGGATTAAGTAAAAACTGTATAGTGTAGATATATCGAACTTTTTGTGTGTTTGATTTCTCGAAACTTTACATTAGATTATCACGATTTAAAGATAAACAATACGTTTGATTCTGATTAAGATTTTATGTTATATGTTAGCTTTAGGAAGGTTATTATAGATATTTGTTTTTAAATAATATATATATATATATAATATATATATATATATATATATATATATATATATATATATATATATATATATATATATATATATATTTGTTAACAACACATTGATGCATTTACGTTCGGATTTGGAATTTAATTAAATGAGCATCACGTTTGATTTACTTTTATTGCTAAAGATTATTATCATAAGCTTACACAATTATTGAATATATAAATACAGAAGAGGTCAACTCAATAGGAATCCAAATAAATAAATAAATCAAAATGAGCGTAATTTTGGGCAATGATAACAGAAATCGTTTCTTTATATTAACTTGAGCTAGCCGTTGCAACCAGTTAAGAAAGGGGTGAATATAAAGCTTAAAATTCATTTACGCAGACCGAAATTAATTAGCAAGGAAAGCAAAAATTAACTAGTAAATTATATCTTTATAAATTAAACCCATTCGGTTTTAATAAAACGTAATAAAAAATGATCATCTCGGGTATTAAATTTTATTCAGAAATGTTGCAATTATAAAAAAGTTTAAAAGAACTAAAATCTTATTCTTTGGAGTGGGTTAAACAAACAAAAGTAGTATCTAAGGGTATTGCGCCCGTTGCAGGGTGCACCACCTTGTACACGTACCTGATACAGTAGTAAGTATTTAAAATAGGTATAATCTACTTTTTCTATTTGTCCACTAGATTTGGGGTGTTTTATTATTACACCAAAGGTATGCTGGTATTAGACGGTTCTCACTAAACCCTCAAAACTGATTATATGTCAAAATTAATTTAACAGTTGCCACATTTTTTAGGCATTTTTAAGTGGCAGTATTAATCAATTGCAAACTCTCAAACGGCTCTGTACGTTGCAATCAAAACGGATATTTAAAAAAATCTTCATTTTTAAGACTACCACATTCGCATATTAAAATAGCTGGTGTGGAACACCACACGACTGTAACAATTTCTGTTAATTAATTACTCTTTTCCGAGATGGCGCTAGTGCAGTTACAGGTTTTCATAATTATGATTATAAATACTGTTTATTGTAAAATTTCCATTATAAAATAAAAAAAACGTTTTTTTTATGAAAATCTAAGAAAATTCTTCATCATAATTAACCTATTAATGACCAAGGTGAGCAATAAATAGAGCTCTAGCAGACATTTTACCTTAATGGTTTTTATAGGTCATAATTTATGAGTACATATATTCAACAGAACACTGTTAAGAGAGACAGTGTATAATTGTATATTTCTTCCATATTTACATTATGCTGGCACCATTCTGTATTTGGCAAATAAAAGTGATATAAACAGACTGCAATATTGCAAAACCGTTCAATGCGAGTGATACTAAAGTGCAATAAATATACAAGCATGGCCACATGCTAATATCGTTAAATTGGTTCAAAACTGCAGAGTTTTGCGAAATTAAGGCTCTTATATTTATCCATAAAATTAAATGTGGTTTAATGCCGCAATATTTTGATGAAACAGTCGAGCATTTTGGTTAGGTGCACCAGTAAGATACTAGGAATAAACAAAATTTTATACCGCATCACACACTGTATAAAAAAAAAGTCAGAATTCATTATTTTTTAAAGCATTAATCCATTACCAAATGATATTAAAAGTAGTACAAATGTAAATAGGTTTAAACTGAAAATGAGGCAAATATACTAGTGTGTAAGATTATTTTCCATAATGAAGAATGTACAAAATGGTAGGGTCGAAATGTTTTTGTCAAATTAGAAATAAATCTCCAAGTGTGGCATATCTGATTTTTAAGTTTATTTTTTTAGTACTAGATATCTTTGTTATGAAGTCGCACCTAGCTGGTCGAGTAGTGGTCACACGACCTGCTTAGCATTCAGGAAGTATTGGGTTCGATTCCGTTACCGTCTACCTTGTATGAGGTTTTTTCAAGGGTTTTCCTCATACACATGTAGCGGCATGGTCACTGCGTATATGCACATCATGTACGGCTACTTACGCGAATGCTGGTGTAGTATTTTCTCCCTCAGAACCCTAACTCCGTTCCTTCCGATCCTGTCCTGACCACACTCATCCTTAGTCCCACCATGCACATGTACGTAATAGATGTATGTATACTGGGTATCCATGATTGTGGCCGAAGGAGCTTGGAAAGCTCAAACAGCCCGCCCTCCCCCTAGGGGAGGGAATGAAATATGTGACCTTTCCTTTCCTTTCCTATGAAGTTGCAACTTTATCTTATGTGGCCACAGAACTACAAGGTGTGTCTTTGAGTTGATCTTAGAACAGTTACCACTGTTACAGCTCTTATTAAATAGTAATTAGACACACTATACATGATCACTTATATTATGCCAAAATAATTGAAATGAAATTTAATGCCTTGGCGTATTTAAGAGTAATATATTTAAAGTTCAATATACGCACAGAATAATTATATTACAAAAATTAACACATCCTTGTCAATTACCCAAACTATTAAGTTGTAACAATAAACTTAAAGTACCAAACACACTATCCGTATCCGTATCAGAAAGTTCAGAATAATTCCTCACATTAATCACCGTCTCATTAACTGTAATGTCCAACATTTCTTCATATTTGTACCAGTGCTTAATTAAATCACAATGATACAGTGGCAATCGTAACACTTTATGTACATTGCTTCTAATTATTTCATCTACCTTATACCTTTTCCCTATTTATCGAGATTTAATTAGTGAGTTAAGGTTCAGTATTAAATAGTGTGGGTTCATAACAGATACTTTTTTGTGTTAATCACCAAATCAGGTTAGACTCTGTCCAGGATGATGTTGGTACTTTCTGGAGTAACATTGTGTGTACGGTGCATAATAATTAATGAAGGCTAAGCTAAATTATTTAACAAATGCTCAATAAGCCATTTTTTAAACAGATCACCAATAATTTCACCATGATAATCTTCTGTTAATGATTTTGAAGCAAATAATAACGATGAATTCTCTATAAATTCTGTGGTGCAACCTGCTTGAATAACAATAAAACTTTTACCATCATAGCCCTTGAGGTTTCCGTACACTCTTTATGTCTTCATCTTGCTACGACTTGCCGGGATTTCCTTTTGAATAGATCCATGTTTCATCCATAAATACTATTTGTCTTCAACTAGGTGAATTGATCTTTTAAATGTATCATTTGAGAAAATGAGTTCGCATTTGGGGTATATTTTGTTTTTCCAACTAAGCTTTATGATTAGAGTATTTTTGTTTAACTTGAATCCTAATGTGTGTGATGAAAGATTTACCCTTGTATCACTTAATAAAGCATGACCATCACGGTGTTCAGCATTTAAACCTCCAACTGTGACATACTTTTCTGTAAATGAAAGCATTTCAAATATGGTAATGTATACGTTAGATTGTATTCAATTTGTGCATACATGTTGTACAATGTATTCCTAACGCACATTTTGGATGTTTCTGGCAAATCGTTCGATTTGGTCTTTTTTACGAAGTCATTTTGGATTCGATCTACTGCGAGACTTTATATTCTTCACTGTGGCCACACACTGTAATTTTGCGATTGCAATAGTGAAGTAAAAATAAATGTTTGTGAATGCAAGACAGTGAATTTAGGGACCACCATTTTCTTTCTCCCTTTCAAAATATTCCAATAAATTTAACACAAACTGCTGCGCTTGTATATCCAAAGTTTTACCTTTTGCAGTTGTTACTGCTGCAATGTTTCGCACACAAAGTAAGATACCTGTTTGAAAGGCAAACTCACAAAGGGAAGAGTTCTGAAAATAACTGTTGTTAAGTTCTGAAAAAAATTGTTGTAAAAATGTGTTAGTCAAATTATAATTAAAAATGCATAGTAAGCAATACCAACGAGTATTTTATTTCTCTTTTCATTGAAACACAATTATCCCATACGGTTTCATCACATTGCTGTAAAGCTTTATTCCACATAGCAATTACGTTCTCATCTTTATAGCCATCTTGTCCAATATGCTTATCATAATATCTCTTTGCGTGTGCGCATACTAATTCTACAGCATTAAACTCACAGTGATATAGTGGTAATCTTAATACTTCGTGTCCGTTGCTTCTTATCATTTCATCTATTTCGTACCTTTTTTGTATCTGAAGTGACTTAATTAGACCATACAGCTCGATTTTGAAGAGTGTGGGATTGAGACTGATATGATTCTGTGTTAACTAGGAAACCATATTGCCTTTTGTCCAGGATGAAGTTGGTAGCTTTCCCACTTACATTGAATAGTGCGGTGCATTATCAATTATAATTAGAGAAGGCTCTTATATGTGTTAGCAAATGTTCAATAAGCCACTCTTTAAACATGTCTCCATTCATTTCACCATCATAATCTTCCTTTAACCATCTTGATGCAAATAGCAGAGCAGCACCTTGTACCGGGTGGCCAGATAAGAATGCAAAGTGATGTTTCTCGGAAACTATTCGTAGTAGAGAGTTGCGGTAAAAAATTTTATTACTAAAGTGGCGAAAAAAGACCGTGGAAAATATTTTCAAATTTGCAAGATGACCGCCATCAAATCTATCTTACCTGTAATATGTATAATTTTTAGTGATGCCGCAAGAGCGCGTATTTTGATATAATATCAGGAAATTGCAAAATACTCTAAAAAATTAAATGCAACAATATGACCTTTTTTTTATAAAAATGAGATAAATCATCCCTAAATAGGTTAGCGAAAATCGCATCTCGATATCTTTATTCTTATTTATTTGCCTTTTTTTCAAGATTGAATGAAAAATTTCATCATTTTATAATTTTTATATAATAAAAGTTTTCATAATTAAAAAAATTAAAAAAAAAACATGCAGGGGCATAATAATCAATGCATAGAATACGCAAGTGAAAAATAGGCAGAATATTAGGAGTAGGCCATTGAGAAAAAACAAATACCTAAAATCAACTTGTAAACAAATATTAAAAGTTGACAGACATTGTAATTTATGTTTGTTGCACAAGTACGTCCTTAATACTACCTATAATGTCTTTTACAAATGATGAAGCTGTTGATATGATTGCGGTATATTTTGAATGTCTTCAAAATGCGGCATTGGCTAAGAGAGTATACGCAGCTCGATATGCAGATCGGCGTCTACGCGATGCCAGAATTTCGCGTTTAGTGCTAAATTTGCGTAATACTCGAAGCTTTCGATCAAAGTTGCAAAGAGACTCGGCTAGAAGAATGCAAGACAATATTGTTAGTATCTTAGCATACTTGTCATTGAATCCCCATGTTAGTACGAGAGTCTCTAGCGTTGGATATGTCACGAACTACTATTCAAAACATTTTAAAGGATCATAGTTAAGTTCTTACATCAAGCCTTGCGTGACGAAGACTTTGACCGACGGATAGATTATTGTCATTGGATATTGGGCATGATCAGGGAAAATAGAGGATTTTTATCAGAAATTCTTTGGACGGTGAGGCCACTTTTAAAAGGGATGGAAACGTTAATTTGCATAATATGCATTATTGGTCTGACACCAACCCTCACTGGTTCAACATCAAGGTTGTTGGAGTGTTAATGCGTGGTGTGGCATCCTGGACGGAACTAATATAGGTTCGTATTTCTTTGATGAACCACTAAATGGTGCCGTATTTCTTGATTTTCTGGTAAACCAATTGTCTATTTGATTAGATGCGCCCTTGAAATTACGGCAAAATGTGTTTTTACAACCAGATGGTTGCTCAGCACATTTTTCAATAAATGTGTGAGAACACTTGAATTTAATATATTACCAGAGGTAGATTGGACTATTGGTCTATTTCCTTGGCCACCCCGATCCCCAGCCTGTTTTGGACTTTTATTATCTATGGGGTCGGTTAAAAGATATTGTTTACGAAACTCCACCAACAACGAGAGACGACACGAAAGTACGAATTCAAGAGGCCATTCGTAGCCTGTCAAGAGCAGAAGTTGAAACTGCTGTAATGTCCATGCATGAGCGGCTCCAACAATGCATTGAGGTCGATGGTACACAATTCGAGCATTTAAGTAGGCATTAAGTAGGTACTTGATGCCTACTTAAGTAGGCATTATTGCACAATGGGTCCTTTTTAGGGCCATAAATAAAATTAATAAAAAAACCCCGGGCGGTTATCTTCTAAATTTGAAAATATTTTCCACGGTCGTTTTTTGGCCACTTTAGTAATAAAATTTGTTACCGTAACTCTCTACGACGAATAGTTTCCGAGAAACAGCAATTTGCATTCTAATCTGGCCACCTGGTACAAATCCTTTGACGGATCCGGTGTGAATAACAATAAATCTCTTGCCATCGTAGCCTTGAGGTTTTCGTACACTCCTAATGTCTTCATACTTCCATAATTTTCCTGGATTTCCTTTGGAGTAGATTCACGTTTCATCCATAAATACTACTTGCCGAGGATTAGGTGAATTGATCTCTTTAATGCATTGTTTAAGAAATTTAATTCGCATTTCTGTGATATAACGCTTTTCCAATAAAGCTCTACGGTTAGAGTTTTTTTTTAATTTCAATCCTAGCGACTGGATTGCACGATGAAGACTTCTGTCGCTTAATAATATGTGACTGTTACGAATTTCTGCATTTAAACTGTGACATGTTTTTCTGTCAATAAATTAGTATGTCAAACATGTGTAAAAGATTGTGATGTAATATTACTCACTTTGTGCATGCATATTGTATAACGTATTCCTTACGCCCATTTTGGATATTTCAGGTAGATCGTCAGATTTTGTTTTCTTGCGTGGTCGTTTTATTAAAACAGGGTTAGATGTAGCTCGAGACTTGATATTTCGTACCTTCTTTACAGATATACACAAGGCGTTACACGCCGTAGTTTCGTGATCGTAACGGATTAAGATATAAACACTTAATGTCATACTTACTTGTTGGACAGCAGATATTGATATCAGGGGACCACCATTTTCTTTAAAGTGTGTAATAAATGATGATTAAAAGAAGTAAATGTAGGAAATGAGGAAACAGTCAAATAATAAACAAACAAATGGAGGTTATGTAGTATTAGTCAAATGAGAATTAAATTCATACTACATTTGCATATTCACTACCGTATGTCGATTTCGACAAATGCACTACGAATGTTCACCATCCTTATTTAATTCACTGTTTTATATGAGAAGACAGTATAAACAAATTGGATAGCTAAATTTGTAACAACCTTTTTTTGTGGTTGTATTAAAAAATACGTTGGTTTGGGATCGTTCGTTTATTTGGCGTAATATTAGAAAAGTTTTAATTATTAAAATGTAGAATTGAGAAAGGCAATTTCATTTGCATTTCCTAGAACACATCTTTTTGGGTGTAATATTTCTTAAATAGTTATAGTTCCCTTTCTTAAAAAAATTGGATTCTGATGATTGTATTCGCGCAACGCGTGACAACCTCTTGGGGGGAAACATTTAGAGGAGCTATTTTGAAAGCCGCTATATTTTACACTGAATGCTGAATGTTACAGCAGAAAGCATGGTTTTTACCTAATTTTGTTATATTTTGTGCCATTAGATTTTGATAGTAAGTTATTTTCTAATTCATTATATTTTAAAACTAAAACCTTTGCTTTTTTTAGGCACTCATGTTTCACTCATATTTGACATATTTTACTTATATTTTACTCATATTTTTTAATGCATACTTTTATATGGCATTTTAATAATAATTATCTTTAATGGCACTTATAAGTCACTAATTTACTATTCTATTATTTTTCTAATTTAAATGGAAATTTTTACTTGAATTACATTTTACAACGCAAGTTCTACATACTTAAACTTCAAAGAAATTCAATAAATTTATGGACACAATATATTAAGGATAAATAAGCAAGACATTGACCTCACCAAGTTCACCATTCTGCTTCATAGTTACCAGCAGTAATAGAGTTTATGTGCCGAACCGTTCAAAGGTAATGTTTTTATATAATTTTAGAATAGTATAAGACTTCTGATTTTTTAACCTTTTCAATCAGATATTGAATAAACTTAAGTATATTATGTTATTTTATTTTCATTTTGATAAATTGTTTATTATTATTCATTAACTAGGTTTTGTTGTTCCTATATAAAAAAAAGACAACATGGCGCTCGAGATTTTATCATTTTTTCATTTTTTCATAATTTTTTATATAACATTTTTTATTAATTAAGTGCAGTGAAAATAACTAAGCAGATGGGAAGCAAGTGGCATTTCAGGTAGGTTAACAACTCAGTATATTAGAACTCTCCCTATCTTAATTTACCGACAGAGCCAACTGCAGTAGCGATTGTTATTTGGTAATATTTTTATATTAATTAAAATTATTTGATCAATTGCAAATTGTTTATTACATTTGCGTTTTGGTTATTACATCATCGCTTTTTTTTAATGTTATAAGTTGGCCCAGTTATTTGTTGTAGTGTTTATACTTTCGCAGCCGCTTTTAATGTTACAAATTCATAAATTAATGACGTAGCGGTAAACATTTCTGGCGAGTACAATAGTTGTAGGTTAGAAGGTAAAAATTAGTTAAAATGTTTGTAATTAGACTCGGTTTTTGTGGATATTACAGAATGGATATGGTTTGAATTTCATGATCAATAATAGAAAAAAAAACACGTTGAAAGTTTACTAGCTAATGGCAACAGCGCATTGTATGGAAATACTCAATAATTAATTTCCCTCAATGTATTACGTTGAAACTTAAATTGGAACAATATATCAAATAGAGTACATGATAGCGTAAACTGTCCCACAAACAAAATCTCAAAAGTTTTTTCTTATTGTCTGTGTTAATTAATTGTAGTTACATTATTTACAGTAGAGAAACTGTACGTATCACACTAAAACAATTAAACACGTTGAGTCGATTAAGCATTAAGTTTAGTTTTTGCTTTACAAAACTAATCTAGAACTTGTCCTAAAAAACATTAACCTTATACGTGTCATTAATGGGTAAAGAAATGGTTTCGCTATTTGTTCGTAGTTTTTGTACGCAGTTTTCCGTAATTTCTTTACTTGAGAATGTAACACTTGGAAGTAATTGCTGCATTTCAATACGTGAGTACGCTTTGTTCTAGGTACATGAAATTTTAACAACGTACCGTTAGAATTCATGAAATTCTCAGAAAATATTAAAATTAATACAGATTTATATTAAATGGTACACTAAATAATGCACTTAATGATTAGCTACAGAAAATTAGTATTTAGTTGTACCATCTGAATTTTTGAAAGGCAACTGTCTTCATAATACAAATTACACCGTTTCAATCAGCTATCAATAAAAAACGTTATAGCTATAAAATAGCTACAGATTATTGCTGATACTTAAGAACAAGGGGACTTGTCCCAGAGTCACACTTACATTACACTATCCCAATTGATATGTGGGAAATAAAGAGATAAAACGCTGTAATAGAATATTATATGTGAATAATAAAGTTTAAATCCACAAATACGTACCCACATAATATTATATTAAAAATAGCGGTACACTCATACCTTTATCTAACTAACTAAACAAACAAGTTAGTTGGGATCGCGCCTATAGAATAATAGCTGACACTATTACAGAGTTGGTTTATGATGTCAACCTACAAGGGTAATAATACATTAAAATCTTTAATAGTATTTTTGCGAACAATATCCAAGTAAAAAATACATGAAAAATAATAGGCGTACCTTTACAGATTGAAGAATTGGATATTGAAGTATTTATACCGTGTATACGCGCATATAAAGCTATTTTTAAAATAAACAAATAATTAAAACCCCATTAGCATTCCAAATATATCAGTATATCAAAATCTATACCTGTCACGATTAATGCACAGGGTCATTTTAGAAGATATTTAATAGAAAACAATAGACTCATCTTGACATTAAAAATGCAGAGAAAGATAAAGATAAAATATACCGCTGATTTTTAAATATGCTGTTCAATTCTATGTAGTAATACAATACACGTAATGGGAGTTAAGTTAATTAGTTTTGTTATTTACGAAATGTAAATCTACGATTTCGTAATTGAATGTAAACAAACATTCCATACATTATTCACGTACAAGTGTCATCGCAAAAATATTCATTACGTAACGTAACAGGTCTCTGTAAATTCGTCAAACAGGTAAGACAAACTGTGGAGTCTCATGTAATGGAATATTTTTAAAACTATAAACTAACAGACAGCTACAAATACATCAAACAAACAAACAAAAAAGTACAGCTGAGTCTCATGTAATGGAATATTTTTAAACAGCTAACGGAAAATTCATGTATTATAATGGATGAAATTTTTGACATGACCCCATATTATTTGTTGTAGTGAGATTTAAAATAAAAAATATCAAGGCATTAGCTATCTCAAGCCAATTATTTAGTTAGAAGTGTGATGTAAGTGAATAATTACATTGCGTAAGGAGTTACAATTAAAATATTTTACATACAAGATGTCTTATCGGAAACACCTCTATCAAAAAAGGCCTTAGATTTATGAACAAGCCTGAACGTCCTAAGTCGTTATTGAAAATGGAAAAAAATGCCTGGGGACAAATAAACAAGCTGACCTTTATTTCTAATTTTGATAATACGCCTGTGATTTGAAACTAACACATATTCTATCCCGTAAAACAAATATAGGATAACGTTTTTTTGATTTTAATCCATACCAACCTCTTAAGTTGTTTATAAATCTAGGCCTTTTTGGCAGAGGTATTTCTGATAAGAGAGACCTTGTATGTAAAATTGCCTATGTGATAGTGAGAGGGTCACTTATCGGTAAAAACTTGAAATTTGAAATAGTATTTTAATAGGTGGCCGGCATACTTAACTTGTTTTAGATCTAAGGCCTTTGTTTGACAGAGATATTTCTGATAAGACAGACCTTGTATATAAAATAATATAGAAACAATACTTCAAGCTTAGTTATATTTGCTATTGTACAGCTATTTTCACTTATTTAACATTGTATAGGCGTTTTTACTACTTTAACTGTAAAACGTATTTTTATCGCTGTATGCAAAATTCGTTAATTTGAGTGATATTACTATGGTCGTGTAATGATAATGGTTGTCCTATAGTTGTCTTACGGGATTAAATCTGTATTAGTTTCAAATCGCAGGTGTATTATCAAAATTAGAAATGAAAGTCGGCTTGCTTGTTGGTCCCCGCATTTTTTCCATTTTCAATAACGACTTAAGACGTTCAGGCTTGTTTACTAATTTGGCTTGCGATAGCTAATGCCTTGATAATCTCACAACAAAAAAAACAGGGTCATTTTAAAAAGTCATCCACTACAATGAATGAATTTTCCGTTACTTTTTAGAAATATTCAATTATATGAGACTCGGCTGTTTTTCTTTTTTTTTGTTTGATGTATTTGCAGCTGTCTGTTTAAGGTTTATAGTTTTAAAAATATTCCATCAGATGAGACTCCACAGTTTATCTGACTTGTTTTACGTATTTACAGACACCTGTTATATTTCGTAATGAATATTTTCTAGATGACACGTGTACATGAAACATGTATAGAATTTTTGTTTACATTCAATTACGAAATCGTGCATTTACATTTTGTAAATAACAAAACTAACCAACTTAACTCCCATTAAGTGTATTTCATTATTATATAGAATTTAACAGCATATTTAAAAATTTTCGGGAATACTAATAGGGTCTTAATTATTGGTTTATTTTAAAAGCAGTTTTGTATGCGTGTATACACAGTATAAATTCTTCAACATCCAATTCTCCAAGATATAGTTGTTATTAGAATACTGGAAAGAAAACATGTCTAAA
The DNA here is from genome assembly GCA_036346205.1 of Vesta saturnalis. NCBI lineage: Eukaryota > Metazoa > Arthropoda > Insecta > Coleoptera > Lampyridae > Vesta > Vesta saturnalis. The sequence continues at coordinate 986,952 of JARFJB010002198.1, read as the reverse complement.
GGTATGCCATTATTTTTAATACACATTTTTTACTTGCTAATTGTTCGCAAAAAATACTATTAAAGATTTTAATTTATTATTAGCCTTATAGGTTGACGTCATAAACCAACTCTGCAATAGTGTCAGTGTCATATGTTTCTTTAGTTAATTAGATAAAGTTATGGTTGTTACGCTATTTTTAAAATAATAACATTATGTGGGTACGTATTTGTGGATTTAAACTTTATGATTCACATATAATTAACTATTAAAACCTTTTTATTACCGATACATCAATTGGAACAGTATAATGTAAGTATGACCCTGGGACAAGTTTTAGAGGCCTAATGTTGTCTTATGAGTTGGTATGGACGCCTTAGTATTAGAATTCTATTTTAAACTTTGTACTCTATAACAATTACAGAAATCTACATCTAGTTTTTAAAATAAATCAGTAGATGGAGCCACATATACACACACACGCACATACACACATACGCAAACAAGGGCGGGGTGCTGCAGTGGGACTTTGTGACAAGTTTAGGAGTACCAACGTTGTAGTATGCGGGCCCCATACACTTACCAATTTTCAACCTTAACAGTTAAATCTATTGTTTAAAATTTACTACTAAATGGGTCGATAATCAACCTCTATTACAGAACACATTAATTAGTTTTAAAAATATACAGTAGATGGCGTCACAATCAGGGGGCCAGACAAGGGGCGAAGACTTGAGAACAAGTTTCGGAGACCTATACCTGTTTTATGATATAGTATGAGGGCCCCCTTTCTAGAGTACTATTTAAAATTTCCCGCCCTAACGATTACAGTAATCTGTATGCACTTGTAAACATATACCGCTAGGTGGAGCCACAATCAACTTATAATACAGAAAACATTCATTAGTCCTAGAAATACACCACCAGATGGCACCACAAAGAATACCACCAATCAGGATGCAGATCCTTAGACCTCTAATCAGAGTACAGAGCCTGGAGGCTGGGTGGAGTCTAAAAACAAATCATAAACTAGCGTCCGTGGCCTGCAATTACAATCAGAACGCACTCCCTGGTGCTATATGCATGCGCACGACCAATGAGCTGGAAGTGGGCATGGCCACCTGGGTGAAGAGCGGGTCACGTGACTACCCCCACTCTTTCCCCGACCACTTTTAATTAATTATGACGTCAGTGTCCTAGGCTCGACCCCTTCTACTAAAGTTTCACTGCAATACACATACTTGCAATACTTCACATGAAATGAAATCTTCGTAATTTTAATGTAAATTGACTTTAATCGTTTTACACATGGTGTCAATAAATTGAGTTTTTGCGTATTAAAGTAATTCTACTAGTACTAGCTATAAACAAATAAAAACACCAGTAGTATAAAATAAACAAAAACACCAGCAGTATAAGATCATCTCATACAACGTATGAAAATGATTATCACATATAATTAAAATACTTATCTTTTAAGTATTAAATCGCGTATTTCTGTTTATTTTTATATAAGCTTATATGTTTCGATAACAATTACAGTTATCATCCTCAGCAAATAGTAGTATCTTTAAGAATTACTTGAGATGTTTAAACAAATTTATGAAATATAAAAAAAATACATAATAATAAGTAATCGTGAATTAAATTATATCACACTTATAATAAATATAAATAGAACAGAATCAAACAAACATTCTAAGAATACTGCAATATTTTTCCACTGTAAAGAACCAAGCTAGTTGGATCTGTGGCAACACAGTAGGTTTAGCATTCTCGGGAAGTAATGCATTCGATCCCCGTTACCGTCTACCTTATAATATGATTTTTAAAGCAATTTTCCTTATACGCACATTGTTACACGATCAAACGGCACTAAGCGTCGCAAAGGTTTACCAAGTGTCATGTGTGGGTGTTTAAGTGCCATACTTTTTGTGCTCTCTTTCACATTCTCGAATTTTTGGTGTTAAAGAAAGAGATGGAACACAAATATTAAATTAATATGTCTTTTGCTATAGATTTTAGGTGAGCTCATTGTAAAGCTCAGTATTGTAGTTCGAATCCAATTAGGTTCATATCTAAAATGTTTTTTTTTTGCTAGAATTGAAAATGTTATACAAATTTTCCAAGGTTTAGCAAGTTAGAATAGAGTTTAAAATTAAGAATGTAATCTGTTGTTAAGTGAATTAAAAGGGGGGTTGGAGAAATATAAGATGCGAATATCAAGCCGCTATTGTATTGCGTTTCTGATAACGTCAGCTTGAGGCACAGTTTGGAAATGGGTGCCGCGAGTCTTTATTTTTAAAGTTCACTGGTTCGTTTTAGTTAAGATTTGCCGTTGTAGAATGTGGAAAATGTCATGTTGTGAAAATAAGTGCGCGATATAAATTCGTGGGATAAATTTGTTTTTTTGCTGATAATCAGGCAGTATTAAGTTGGCCGGCAGAAAGTTAAGAGTCGTAAGCTCACGCGGTGACGGTTGCTGAATTAAGAATCGGTCCTGGGGATTGTGAACGTTTCGTAGGGATTGTTTACCCAAACACCGGTTGGTGGATATTGTAAAGTTCAGCATCCCAGGTGTCTTTTGTTGTCAGTTCGAACTTCTAAAAAGTTGTGTTTTACCAAGTGCACCTTGTTAGTGTAGCATTTAACGCTCTTTAGCGGATCAAGTTTACCGTACGTTAGTTAATGAAGAAGCACACCAGTCCACTGCGCACGTAATCAGCCGATTGAGTAGATAAAACTCACCATATACAGAACTTTTGTAAATATAGATAATAATAAGATTTCGTGTGTATAATACCAGGTGAAATAATTAATGTCACCAGGACTTTGAGCTATTGGTTATCGCCTTAGCTCCATGTAAATATCTTTTATAAATCTGGTAGCCATTTGGGATTGCAGTACTTGACTTCCGGGTAGAGGTACAACGAAAGACCATCTTTCATCGGCCCGCTCAGGATTCCATCCAAGCCGATCTTGGCTGTCTACGGTTCGAGAAGTCCTAAAGAAATATTGAGGAGGTAATCCATTTGTTTTTCATATTATTTTCTTTGTGGTGGATTTATGAAATTAACCTTTTATTCGACATACAGATACAAGCGGATGAACGCAATTTGTTCTATATTTGAATGTTTCAAGCCAATAAGTTATATAACGAACAGTTTTCATCTGTGCATTGAACTATTTATTGTTGATTTTTTGGTGTTGATTGTATCCAAAATCTCACGTTGTAAAATGGATAACTTTTAAATGACAAGAACTAGTTCTCGTCCTTTTGAGATGTAATACGCAACTCAATATTGAAAATTTAAAATAACATCAAGTTTAGTGGAAACCGTTTAGGCGATTATTACCTCACATTTCCTGTTATAGGTTTAATGCATTAAGCGTTTGAATTGACGCTGGTGTATGTTGTGTGTATTATTCTTTCATTTGATGTACTCACTATATTGGTAGTGTACTGAAATTTTAAGGCATTATTAGTAATATCATTCCCGACTACAGTGAACGCATTAAGACGGAATTTGAAATATCAAAATAAAAAACAATACGATTTGAGTCAAGGTTAGATTTGTTTACCGAATGTTGAGTGATCTGAAAGAGATCTAATGGCAGTTTCACGATTTGAAATGATACGTTTATTTTTTTTTGAAATTATTTGTTTAACGTGATAACGAGAATTTTTTTATAGCGATCATTCAGCTTTGTATTTGTTTTTCTTTTAAGTCAATTTATGATAAAGTCTGCTAAGTCTGTCCAGAAACGAAGCCAAGGAATAAATGAAAATAGTTCGTTTATTTTACATATAAGCGGTACACGATTTTGTATCAAGTACTTAATAAATTTCATTAACTAGTTTGAGGATATACCGCTTCCATACTATAGCGTTACAACGTAAGTTATTTACCAATAGCGTGGGTTTTGCACACAAACAAATGATGATTGCAATGTTTTATTGATAACTTAACTGTAAAAAGTGATTTTAAAGATATCATTCTATTAATCATTTTATTTCATTTTGCCACCATAATGTTCTTTATACGCCTCCAAATGCGGGCGTAATGTGGTCTTTATAGCACGGAAATGTCATTGATGCTAAGCAGCATGATTGACAGCAAACACATGACATGATATATAATAGCAATATCACAGTATCTTAGTAACAACAAATTAGCCTACTGTCGACTTTTTTCACTGCATTTGCATTTAAAAACTTGCCGAAAATACTGAATCTGTTTAAAATTTTGTTCCAGTTTCATGGTGCAAAATAAAATAAAACATTGTATGTACCACGGGCATAATTGTAGATTATGGCTCTCAGGAATATAAAAGCCCTCCGCTTCGCGTCGGGCCATAATCTTCTGATTATGCCCTTAATACATAAATATCTATTATAGAGTTTTTAAATATAAGGCAAGGCAACAATTATTATATATATATATATATATATATATATATATATATATATATATATATATATATACATATAATGTAATTTTAAAATACACTTATTCTGAAAATTCATCTGTTCCTTCGGAAGAAGCATCATTTGGCCCTATAGAAATTTCTCTCCTAAGTATATGATTAACAATGCATTGAAATCTATTAAAGTGTGATTCCAAATACAGTACACACTTTCTAGTTCAATTATTAGTAATTAATTAGTTTAAAATTACTAAAAATGTGGTCGATAATGGTATTAGGAATTTGTGATATATACGGAGTTCACAATCCAAACAATCAATAATTACCTAATTAACTACGAAATTCTTTTAATTTGAGAACAGAAAAATTATATTACTAATAAATAATATCCTCGTTCCTTCCCAACCTTTAATTAGTATTAATTATTTTCATTATGACATATCTAATCAATTTTACTTCAGTTTTGTATTTTTTATCATAAAACAACCCAACGCCACTGGAATCTGTCAAACATGTTGATTTATTCCTTCGCTTCTTTTTTGGACAGATTATAGAGAACTAATTTTATACGCCTGTATTTAACCTTGCAATAATTAGCGAGATATTTAGTGTTTGTTTATTGTTTAACGTACAAATAGATTAAAGAATGACGTTGACCCTACAGCTGTTTTAATAACACGCTCTATCGCTTTAAAGGTGAGTAGGTATTTTTAAGTTTTTACAGGCGGAGATCCTGGACTTTAGTTATCGTACATATGCGTGGAAGCCGCGTGAGGTTAGTATTAGACCGTTTAAGCTGACTGCCTGTCAGTCTGGCATCCATTATTAAGACGATTTAATTATTTTTAAAGTGTGACTTAATCCCAATTTGCGATTTTTGGTAATACGGCGAGCTACCCTAATTACTAGTTTGGTATTAACCCCACGACTCATATATCCCACTCGGCACATTTTCATTATCTGTTACATCCGGTGTTAATACGGTTTTCACCTGTAACGCAAGGTAAGCGGACTGCCAGGAAAATTGCAGTAGAATGGGCGGGTTCGATATAAGACATAAAATGATTGAAATTTAGGTTCAAACACGTTAAACTTTCCATAAAACAAATAACATTCAATCCACTCTAGAAGCCACTACAATCGAGTTGTTAAGTTAATCCTACCCGAAACACCTCTAACGTTAGAGCGTGTCCGATTTGTTCTCTTCAAGGCAGTATTTCATTTATTAATGATTTAGTTATTCTTTGACAAAAACTGTATTCCATAGTTGGCTCTGTACGTTTATCAAACTGTTAATAATAGCAGGCGTATGTTTGCGTTTTCAATTTTTAAATTTCACAAAATTGTTTTAACGTCTTAAGCAATTTTGCAAGATAGTATTGATACTATTGAGGATGATAACTGTAAGTGTTATCGAAACGTTTAGATTGTATAACTTAAATATAAAAATACACCATCAAAAACCCAAAAAGGTAAGTATTTTAAACACGTTATTTAAATTCGGGAAAAGTTTAATAAGTTTCCAACTCATAATAATCATTCTACTTCTAAATGTATTAAATACTTCATCTTCAGTAAACCAATATATCAATATACTCTGGCATTAATTGTTTATGAAATAAAAAAAAAACTTAGTACAGATCGTGATGCCCTTACAAAGTCCTTTCTAGGTATAACCTTGAGCCCGAAAGTCTGTCTTCTACCCTGTCACTCTTCCCTTATATGGATCCAGGTATCCATATTGCTAAACGTCATCGATAGGTATCTATCCTATCCTATCCCAGAGAAGTCTTCTAATGCGCGTCTTTACCGCGCTGAAAGGGCACCAAAAATGAATTTAGGATCAATCTACCCGCCATGTTGAAACTGTTACAAAAATCTTTTCCGAAACATTCAAATTTTGCGTGACATTTCATTACGCAAAAGTGAACAAACTTCAACATCATATAAAAAAGAGGTTGCATAGTTATACCAAAAAATTATGATTAAGATTATTTAATTTTTTTTAAGTTTTTAAGTTAGCTTCTAAATGTCTGTTAAAGTCTGTTTGACATGATGTTTTAAACGTCTCTTTGTCATAAATCATTGTTTTTCTACAATGTTGCCTATTTTCGTAATGCGCTTATTTTAATAGAGGTTTCATAATTTTCCTAAAAAAATTAAAATTATTGCTTTCTCATATACGTACGTATAAAGAGAAAGCTATGTAATCGGTTTTAATTTTCAAACACCTTTTTTATATATCTCGAAAAACATATTTTTAGAAAAAACAATTTCGTTCTAATTGTGTCTGTGTGTGAGTGTGCGCGATATCTTTGAATCGGTAAAGTTCTTTGCCGTAAAATCTAGGTCAAGTTCGTTATTAATGAGCAAAATCCAAGCAGGGGGCGTTTTAGGTGATCAGAGTACTAAAAAAATTAATTGCCTCAAATTTTAAAAAGCTACATAATTAAATTAACAAACTAATATTTCTAGGGTGCATAATTTTTTTTTAATTTATACACGATTTTTTGAATATATATATATATATATATATATATATATATATATATATATATATATATATATATATATATATATATATATATATATATATATATATATATATATATATATATATATATATATATATATATATATATATATATATATATATATATATATATATTAATATATATATACAGTGAGCGGCTAAATTATGGAATAAATTCAATAATTCTTAAATCGGCAACTTCAGAGAAAAATCCCGATACCCGTTGATTTTTATTTTTAGACGCGAGGTTGTTCAGGTTATTAATTTATTTTTGAGGTTACCTATGTAAGCGTGATGACGCCATTGATGATTTTCTTTAATGGAAAGGGGAGGTGTTGCAATGGAACTTTTGAGAGACCTTTTAATCATCTAATCAGTCGTAGCAATAGTTTTGAGTATTTGCGTTATGTATACAGGATGACTCAAGATTATTGTTGTTCTATAAAAATACATGCGAACTAAAAAAGACAACTATTCCAAATGTGGTATGTAGACATAATGTCATGATCTATCTTTTAAAACTATTTTCAAAAGTGCAACGTTGCCATTTCTACCAGAAACCCAAGGCAACTTTGAAAATTCAAATTGAATACCCTGTATGTTATTGCATTTTCGGATTCTGCATAAAATTCTAAGCAACTTTTGTTAATATTTCCCTATACCCGTTTCTAAGCGTTACATAAAAGACCTCTAAAATAAAATAATAATCTGACCAACCGCTCACTTAAAAATAAAAATCGACTGGTTTCAGAATTTTCTTCTGATTTTATTTGGTTTGAAAGTTCTGTCATAATAATCTTTTGAAAAAACTGATTCACTTCATATGTCGAGCAGTTTAGTATCAAGAATACAGTAAGCACATTAAAAATGATAGCGAAAAGAAATACCAATTATGATTGGAAGTAGAGATAGAACCGGAACGCAACTACAAGTATGTAACTTATCTAATACAAAATATCCTAACAAACCTATCAGACAATCGACAGTTAGTAAAATTGAAAAAAAATATTGAAACTGGTTACGTTAAACACGTTGCAAACACTGGTCATTTACAAATAAACGAAAATGTAAAATTAAATTAATTCACACAGGTAAGTAAGTATCTACTATTAACACAAAACAGAGAAAACATTGTAGAATTGTTTGTAACTCAATTTAAACGTTCAAATTGCCACCCTCCTACTTCTTGGCAGTAACTGAACCGATGACCACAAGCTTCTTGAACATTGTGGATCATTTGTGGACTAATCTTACGCATTTCTACACTAATTCTATTTTTCAAATCTTCCAGATTTCGTGGTTTCTCGACGTATACTTTAGATTTTAAATAGCCCCAAAAGAAAAAAATCAAGAGGTGTAAGATCTGGAGATGTTGGGGACCACTCTATAGATCCTCATCTACCAATCCATCTACCAGGAAAAGTTATGTTTAAAAAATCGCGAACAGGACGTGTATAGTGAGGAGGTGCACCACCTTGCTGAATCATTTGGTAAATCAGGATCATTTTCATTTGGGAAAATTACTGTAATGGCAGGTATAAGTTCATATTGTAAGAAGTCCAAATATCGTTGCCCTGTAAGAGTTTCATCGAAGAAAAAAGGACCAATGATTCTGTTCTCTATTATCCCCGCCCCGACATTCACTTTTTGAGGATACTGAGTGTGTAACTTATTCATCCAGTGAGGATTCTCTTTATTCCAATATCTACAGTTTTGTCGATTCACTGTACCATTTAAGGAAAATGTAGCTTCATCCGAAAAAAGAATTTGACGAAGGAATCCTGGATTGCAGTTACATAAGTTTTGCATGACTTCACAAAACTGCATTCGGCGATCCGGTTCATCTTTATTGAGATTCTGCACATTCTGGATTTTATACGGATTTATGATATTTCTCCTTTTTAAGTACACGTAACACCGACCTTTGTGAAATGCCTTCATCAGCTGCAATTGCTCTGGAACTACTATGAGGATTTTCTACCAAACTTAACAACACATCAAGTTTTACATTTTCGTTCATTTTTGGACGACCAGAATTTGTAATGTGTTTAACTTGACCAGTTTCCCTAAATTTTCTCTCAATTTTACTAACTGTTGATTGTCCGATAGGTGTATTAGGATATTTTGTATTAAACAAGTTACATACTTGTAGTTGCGTTCTGGTTTTATCTCCACATCCAATCATAATTAATACTTCAATTCGTTGTGTTTCACTTAATTATTATTAATTAATTATCAGTTATTCACTTAGTACAAATACCTACAATGTAATACCATTAGTACTGAAGTAAGTAGTAAGTGTCTTAAATTTGACTCGATATCTAAAAAATCTATTCTTTTTGCTACTTTCTTTTTGTTGTCAGTTTTAAACTGAATTATTTCTGTATTCTTGATACTAAACTGCTCGACGTATGAAGTGAATCAGTTTTTTTCCAAAGATTATTATGACAACTTTTAAACCAAATAAAATCAGAAAAAAATTCCGAAACCAGTCGATTTTTATTTTTAAGTGTGCAGTTGGTCAAATTATTATTTTATTTTAGAGGTCATTTATGTAACGCTTAGAGACGGGTATAGGGAAATATTAATAAAAGTTGCTTAGAATTTTACGCAGAACCCGAAAATGCAATAACATACAGGTTATTTATTCAATTTGAATTTTCAAAGTTGTCTTGGGTTTCTGGTAGAAGTGGCAACGTTCCACTTTTGAAAATAGTTTTAAAAGATAGATCATGACCTATTATGTCTACATACCAAATTTGGAATAGTTGTCTTTTTTGGTTCGCTTGTATTTTTATGGAACAACAATAATCTTGAATCACCCTGTATACGTAACGCAAATACTCAAAACTATTGCTACGATTGATTAGATAATTAAAAGTTCCATTGCAACACCTCCCCTTTCCATTACAGAAAATGATCAATGACGTCATCACGCTTACATAGGTAACCTCAACAACAAATTAATAATCTGAACAACCGCGCGTCTAAAAATAAAAATCGACGAGAATCGGGATTTTTCTCTGAAGTTGCCGATTTAAGAATTACTGAATTTATTCCATAATTTAGCCGCTCATGGTATACATTGGAATATGAATCCCTGTTCCTCTTCGTCGTCCGTCAGTTCCTTATTCCGTTTATTAGACGTTTAATTACATCACATTCATTGAATATTTACAGTATATTGTATTTAAAATTAATAGACTATATTCATGAATAAATGATGATATCAACATTTTAAACGTTTTAAAGAGGAACCAAAATGACATAGAGACAACTACCCAAATCAACCCACGCCCCACCTACCCTAACTAAAAAAATTTAAATAGCGAACCCCTACTTGTAATACATCATTGGAAAGCCTGTAAAAAGTGCTAACCAGTGGTATAAATAAAAATTATACTTGAATGACCACCGAGGTCAAATTTTCCGCCACCAGATGTTTTTCTTTGAAGTTACCTCAACTCAGTTGTTTAAAAAATCCAACCTGCGTCACTTCAGGAGTTGCGAGAAAGAATTACTCAAGCATGTCGGGCTATTACCAGAACAACATTTACCAAAGTTCTTGAAGAAATTGAAAACAGGCTGTATTAGTGTTTACAAAACAACGGAACCCACTTTGAACATTTACGTCATTAATTAATATCTTTCCAAATTTGTAGTTCACATAACTTTTTAGTGAATACTTTTTTGAAATAAAATATTATAGTGTTATTTCTGAAAAGAGATTTGTGTTCATTTATAAAAATGACTGAAATAACATAATACACCCTGTATAATTTTAATTTATACCACTGGATTGCATTTTTTACAGGCTTTCCAAAGATGTATTACAAGTAGGGGTTCGCTATTTAATTTTTTTTAGTTGGGGAAGGGGGGCGTAGGGGGTTGATTGGGGTGAGTTGTATTCTATGTCATTTTGGCTCCCCCTTTCTACCCTAGAAACGGTTAAGAGAATTTTTGTTATCACCATTTATTCATGAGATATAGTCTATTGTAAGTTTTTAAACTGACACTCCGTATATATATATATATATATATATATATATATATATATATATATATATATATATATATATATATATAATACAATACATAAAGACAGGTTCTTTCAACTTATTGGAACAAGCCTTGTTAGAATCTATTCGTATCTTATATAGGATAAAACAACATAAAGTGATCCGAAAGAAATTGAAGATGCTGCTTGGATGTTAGCTCTAGTGAAGTTGTGAATTAACCAAATAGGAACTATCATACGTGTCATCGTTATGAAAACTGTTTAAAGAGTGTGAACGAATCGGAATTTAATTATTGTATATCTGAAAGATTTGAATTCTGATATGAAATGGAAATATTAGGAAAGCGTGAACTCAAAACCATTCAATACACAGCTTCCTACACATTTTTATTGTTGGACTTTATACACTGTTTATATCTGCACTGCATCGGATAAAATAATATTGTATCCGTTCAGCTAGGCTTTCATATACAAGCATATATATCTATATGCACATGCATTTTAGCTGATGGGAATAACAATATGCACCGTAAAAGCATTTACGTGTAAATTTACGCTTTGGATAAACACAATACTTTAGTTATATTATTGAAAAACAGATCACTAAGTCGCTAATGTAAGTACTCTAAGCTCATTTCATTTTTGAATAACAATAGAGAGAGCAAGTTATACTCGATATAGCTGATTATTATCTGAAATCGTGTTTTAAAGAGACATTTAGTTATCTCTTAAATGACATTAAGTACCAACTCAGAACTTCTTCAACTTTGAGTAACTCCCTAATTTCGTGTCAATTTAAGAGTCTTTCATAAATAACTGAAATATTTAATTTACACTTGAAAGAATTTCTTAACAATTAATTGTGCCTTTATTTTAAACGCGTACTTTCATGCTCCTTTATTAGCAGATTAAGCGTTCTTGGGAACAGTTATATAGACTTCACCTATTCATTTTAACAACTAACTTATTCGTATAGTTATATTACACTACATAATATATATATATATATATATATATATATATATATATATATATATATATATATATATATATATATATATAAAGAGGTATGTACGACTCGGAATAATTTATTCTTCGTATTACTAGATTTATGTGCAAGTACTGTACGTTGTAAACAAGTTTGTGCTGTTCCAAACGAGATGTTTTCAAGTGAGTTACTGCTTTAAGAATTGCAATTAAGTATTAATATGCATACATTTTCTAAGGTGGTGCAGGGTAAAAATTCCGATATGGATAGCACATGACCATTATGCTGGCTTTAGTATAGGGCATTTAAGGGATGAGTTAGTCAGTAGGACCAGCGCAGTGGAAAAATGTCTGGTGTGGAACACCACACGATCATACAACCTAAAAATGAATTATATATATATATATATATATATATATATATATATATATATAATTATCTGCCATAATGCTTTCTCATATATGTAAATAAATAACTTCAAAGCCCACAGTACCTGAATTTGAGTCACATCAGTTATTAAACACGATAATTCCCCGTTTTTGATCCGCCATTTTGAATAATTTTGGCAAACGATTTATCCATAGCGATCTTAAAAGCCCCCAATACCCAACATTCAAAAAAATTTTGCACTCTAAAAACGGTGCGCCACTGGCAGTTTTAAAAACTTATTTATTTAGATAATGTTTTACACATTAACAAAGTTGTAAAATTGATCATTAGCCCACAATACCTGAATTTTAGTCATATCGGATTTTAAATACGATAATCCCCATTTTTGATCCGCCATTTTGAATTTTTGAATTTTGACAGATGATTTACACTTAGCGATTTTAAAAACCCCTAATACCCGACTTTCAAAACAATTCGTTGATAAATTAAATAAACACGATAATCCCCCGACATTTTGAATTTTTAATTTTGACAAATAATTTATTCTTAGAGATCTTAAAAACCCCCAATGCTCGACTTTCAAAAAAATCGGTTGATAAATTAAAAATGCAAAATTTTTCACCCTAAAAAACGGTGCGCCACTGGTTTTATATATTTTTTTATTTCGAAATTATATAAAAAAATATCATTTTGTTACTTTAATTATGTAACTTTCTAAATTTGAAGCTATGAATTTTTTTAGTACTCTGATCCCCTAAAAATGCCCCGCCACTGGTTGGATTTGATCATTAACGAACTTGACCTTAGACTTTATGGAACAGAGTTTTTGTACCAAATTTCATATCGATAGTTTTAATGATTCAAAAATATCCCGCACACGCACACGCACACGCAAACGCACACGCACACGCACACGCACACGCACACACACACGCGCACGCGCACACGCACACACACGCACACACACACACACACACACACACACACACACACACACACACACACACACACACACACACACACAGACTAAATATTTTTTTCTAAAACTGGCTTTTTTATCTATAACTTTAACGATTCAAAGATACAGACACACAATCAGACTATGTTTTTCGTTTTGTTTAGGCCACAAAACCTCGAAATATGTAAAAAAAGGTGTTTGAAAATTAAAACCGATTACATAGCTTTCTCTTTATACGTACGTATATGAGAAAGCAATAATTTTAATCTTTTAGAATAATTACAAAACCTCTTTTAAAATAAGCTCATTATGAAAATAGGCAACACTGTAAAAAAACAATGATTTATGTCAAAGAGACGTTTAAAACTTCATGTCCAACAGAGGTTAATAGACATCTAGATGCTAACTTAAAAACTTAAAAAATGAAATAATATTAATTATAATTCTTTTAGGATAACTATGCAACCTCTTTTTTGTATGATGTTGAAATTTACTCACCTTTGCGGAATAAAATGTCACGCATACGTGAGATGTTTTGAAGAATGTATTGCGTGGATGCGAAATTTGAATGTTTCGAAAAAGATTTATGTAAAAATATCAACATGGCGGGTAGATTTATCTTAAACTCATTGTGGTACCTTTTCAGAATTTGTGCGCGGCAAAGACGCGCATTAGAAGACTTCTCTGGGATAGGGTAGAATAGATACCTATCGGAGACGTTTAGCAATATGGATACCTAGATCCATATAAGGGAAGAGTGACAGGGTAGAAGACTCCCGGGCTCAGGGTTATATCTAGAAAGGACGCTCGCACACAAGTACTTTGTAAGGGTATCACGATCTGTGATAAGTTTTTTTTATTTCGTAAACAATTAATGCCAGATTATATTGGTTTACCGGAGATGAAGTATTTAATACATTTACAAGTAAAATGGTTATTGTGAGTTGGAAATTGTTATCAAGCTTTTCCAGAATTTAAGTAACGTGTTTAAAATACTTACCTTTTTGGGTTTTTGATAGTGAATCTTTATATTTATGTTATACAATCTAAACGTTTCGATAATACTTACAGTTATCTTCCTCTGTAGTAATATTATATAGCAAAATTGCTTAAGATGTTAAAACAATTTTGTGAAATTTGAAAAATTGAAAACGCAAACATACACCTACTATTGTTAACAGTTTGATAAACGTGTAGAGCCAACTACAGAATACAATTTTTGTAAAGAATAACTACATCATTAATAAATTAAATACTGCCTTGAGAAGGACAAATTGGAACACGTTCTAACGTTAGAGGTGTTTCAGGTAAGATTAACTTAACAACTCGATTGTAGTGGCTCCTAGAGTGGATTGAATGTTGTTATTTGTTTTATGGAAAGTTGAACGTGTTTGAATCTAAATTTCAACCATTTCACGTCTTATATCGAACCCGCCCATTTCTACTGTAGTTTGCCTGGCAGACCGCGTACCTTGTGTTACAGGTGAAAACGGTATTAACACCGGATGTAACAGATAATGAAAATGTGACGAGTGGGATATATGGGTCGTGGGGTTGTTACAGAATTTTAGTAATTAGGGTAGCTCGCCGTATTACCAAAAGTCGAAAATTGGGATTAAGTCTAATGCTAACCTTACGCGGCCTACCACGCTAGGTGTACGATAAGTCCAGGATCTCTACCTGTAAAAACTTAGGGGAGAAATTTCAATAGGGCCAAATGATACTTCTTCCGAAGAAACAGATGAATTTTCAGAATAAGTGTATTTTAAAATTACATATATATATATATATATATATATATATATATATATATAATATAATAATTGTTGCCTTGCCTTATATTTAAAAACTCTATAATAGATATTTATGTATTAAGGGCATAATCAGAAGATTATGGCTCGAGGGAATGTTGAAAGCCCGACGCGGCCAAATGATACTTCTTCCGAAGAAACAGATGAATTTTCAGAATAAGTGTATTTTAAAATAATATATTTATTATTTTTCTGATACATTTTGTTTATTCTTATTTAATATAGTTAATAACTAATTGAGATATGTACGAGTATATTATATAATAATTGTTGCCTTACCTTATATTTAAAAACTCTATAAAATGATTAATAGAATGATATATTTATAATCACTTTTTATAGTTATCAATAAAACATTGGAATCGTCATTTGTTTGTCTGCAAAACCCATGTACACGCCAATGATCTTTGCTTTAGAAGTTAACAACTGGATTAGTAGCTATTGGTAAATAACTTACGTTGTAACGCCATAGTATGGAAGTGGTATATCCCCAAACTAGTTTAAGAAATTTATTAATTATTATTAATTTATTCCTTCGCATCGTTTCTGGACAGACTTTAACAGACTTTATCATAAACTGACTTAAAAGAAAAACAAACACAAAGCTGAATGATCGCTATAGAGAAACTCTTTTAATTTATTACGTTAAACAAATAATTTCTAAAAAAAATCAACGTATCATTTCAAATCGTGAACTTGCCATTGGATCTCTTTCAGAGCACGCAATATTCGGTAAACAAATCTAACCTTGACCCAAATCGTATTATTTTTAAATTTTGATATTTCAAATTCCGTCTTAATGCTTTCACTGTAGCCAATATCTTGAGTGCGATAATTAAATCCCGATTCGGGATTCTTTAAACAATGTTCGTAACAATGGTACGTATAATAGTTTATTTCTACTTATTTGATTAATTCATTACTTCACTAGAGATAACACCCCAGCACCATCAGCTTGGAATTTCCTTCGGATGATTTTATGTTGTTTTATTTTATTTAAGACACGAAAAGGTTTTTTAACAAGGCTTGTTCCAATAAGTAGGATGAACCTGTCTTTATTTGTTGTGTTATTATATGTCTATATATATACAGGGTGAGTCAGTGTTTTGTAGACAAACTTTAACAGGAGATAGAACACATGTTTCTAAAAGAAAAGTTCCTATAAACATATGTAGAGAGACTTCCTTTCGAGATACAGGGTGTTGAATATAATTTTTTCTCAAATTTTCATTATAACTCATAAACGAATACTTAGATTTTTCATGTTGGGGGATAATGTCTATTAATTAAGGCATAAAACAAGCGATAAGAATGTTCACAAACTTGCAAAGTGGCGGAGTGGAGGGTGCTCAACCCTTTCATAAACAGAACTTCTACGTCAATGACTATTTTTAAAAACTGTTATTTTCATTATCTACATACAGTTTAACAAAATAATGTACCTTCTTCTGTTTCGAAATTCCTGTGCGTTTCGAGTTATTTTGATTTTTAGTGTTTGATGTGGTACTAAGTTAAGTAATGTGCTTTATGTGAATAATTGAAGATAAAGTTTTTAATAAAAGATATAATAAAACATTTAGAGCCGTTTTAGTACCTAACGATCGTTTCTTTAAAATTTCAAATACATTTTCATTTATAAATAGGTAGGTTATAGGTTTTTTTTAGTATCCATTGTTATTATCCTCGTATAAAAAGAAATGCATAATTATTATTGTTATGCGGTCAATACTTTCTGTATAATTATGTATGTATTAATTTCGCCATAAACATGTATGTAGTTTTAAGTGAGATTCTAATAAGTTATAGACCGCTGCTCACTTGCTCTCATTAAAGAGCCGCCACTGTATCAAGCCATACTCAAATACAAGACTTTTGTAAATTGAAATCTGTTTAGTACACTAATTTTAACAATCCTTATTTATTATTGTAACAATACTTAATTAATAATTGTGAAATTAATAAGAATTCTTAGCAATAACGATTTATAAATAAATAACAATAACACTAGTATAATAAAATTATACACTTTGTTCAAAATGTAAACCGTTCTTTTCAATACACATTTCACAGCGACGTACAATAGAACGTCTTAAGTTAATTAAATGATGCACCCTTATTTCATTGCAAGCATCTCTCATGCGATTGTGAAGTTCTTCAAGTGTATTAACCGGAGTGATATACACTTTATCCTTCATGAATCCCCATACAAAAAAGTCAAGTGGCGTTAAATCGGGGGATCTAGGAGGCCACGCCACTGGATTTCCACAACCTATCCACCTCCCCGGGTAGTTATTGTTTAGCCAATTTCTTACATTTCTGCTATAATGGGCCGGACATCCATCAAGCTGAAACCAAGAATGTCCTCTTAAATTCAAAGGAATGTCTTCCCACATATTAACATGTTCTTCTTCTAAAAATTGTAGGAAATTTTCTGAATTTACACGTTGTGGCACGAAATAAGGTCCAAACACGTGGTTGCCATAAATTCCAATCCAGACATTTGTACTAAATTCATGTTGAAAACTTCTTGGTGGAATGGCATGTGGGTTTTCATGTGCCCATATATGCAGATTGTGAAAGTTTACGATACCATGACGAGTAAAACAGGATTCATCAGTCCACAGTATGTTGGATAAGAAATCTCTATTATTTTGAATGGAGTTAAGAACCCACCTACAATAATTAAGTCTTCGTTCGGCGTCACCTGGACATAAACCATGAACAGGTTGAAAATGATATGGTCTGTGATCCCGTTTTAAAACCCGGAAACTTTACTTTGGGAAATACCAAGAGCAACAGCAGTACGTCGAGTACTTGTCGTGGGTTCCTATTAAATTCACGCAATATACCCTCTCCAATTCTATCTCGTCCACGGTTGTTCTGTCGGCCCCATGTACATTTTTCAAACCCTGGTTAACAAATCGACGATGGATACTCACAAAACGGAATGATGGGTTGTCGTCTATTTGGAAATCTTCTCCGATACTCCTAGCTGCGTACCTTGAATTCCCATTTGCGAACCCATAAATAAAATGAATGTCGGCTTGTTCGCTATTTGTAAATGTAAACGGCATGTTACACTAATTAAAAGCTGGCAAATCAAATGAAATAACTTTTGAACTTAAAAACAATAATTAATAACAGTGAAATTATTCAAGATGAAGCAAGTGTTTGTAAAAAGTCAAACTGTCGTTTCAAAATATAAAATTTAATACTTACTTGTTTTTCAAGGAGTATCATATTTTGTTGCAATGAAATAAGGGTGCATCATTTAGTTAACTTAAGACGATCTATTGTACGTCGCTGTGAAATGTGTATTGAAAAGAACGGTTTACATTTTGAACAAAGTGTCTAATTTTATTATACTAGTGTTATTGTTATTTATTTATAAATCGTTATTGCTAAGAATTCTTATTAATTTCACAATTATTAATTAAGTATTGTTACAATAATAAATAAGGATTGTTAAAATTAGTGTACTAAACAGATTTCAATTTACAAAAGTCTTGTATTTCAGTATGGCTTGATACAGTGGCGGCTCTTTAATGAGAGCAAGTGAGCAGCGGTCTATAACTTATTAAAATCTCACTTAAAAACTACATACATGCTTATGGCGAAATTGATACATACATAATTATACAGAAAGTATTGGCCGCATAACAATAATAATTATGCATTTCTTTTTATACGAGGATAATAACAATGGATACTAAAAAAAACCGATAACCTACCTATTTATAAATGAAAATGTATTTGAAATTTTAAAGAAACGATCGTTAGTTACTAACATGGCTCTAAATGTTTTATTATATCTTTTTTATTAAAAACTTTATATTCAATTATTCACATAAAGCACATTACTTAACTTAGTATCACTTCAATCACTAAAAATCAAAATAACTCGGAAACGTACAGGAATTTCGAAACAGATGAAGGTACATTATTTTTGTTAAACTGTATGTAGATACTGAAAATAACAGTTTTTTAAAAAAATAGTCATTGACGTAGAAGTTCTGTTTATGAAAGGGGTTGAGCACCCCCTTCACTCCGCCACTGTGCAAGTTTGTGAACATTCCTACCGCTTGTTTTATGCCCCTTAATTAATAGACATTATCCCCCCAACATGAAAAAATCTAAGCATTCGTTTATGAGTTATAATGAAAATTTGAGAAAAAAAAATTATATTCAACACCCTGTATCTCGGAAACGAAGTTCTACGACATATGTTTATAGGAACTTTTCTTTTAGAAACATGTGTTCTATCTCCTGTTGAAGTTTGTCTACAAAAACTGACTCACCCTGTATATATATATATATATATATATATATATATATATATATATATATATTATTTGCAGCAGGACTTCAATAGTCCATAGAACTTTCAAAATTAAGACAAAAAGTTCATATAAACATAGGTTGCCAAACACTTAGTTTTGGAGATACAGGGTTTCAAAGTTTTAATTTTTTTTCAGTTCTTTTAATTTATCTTCAAAACTATTTAAAATAATAAATCCAAATTTAGTACACATATTACACTTCTTAAACTCAATATTAAGAGTAGTTTAACGTTTATCAATATCTACAGGGTAGTACATTTTCTGGGGTGGCACACTTTTATCCCGCCCGAACTTTTTCATGCGACGCCTCTAACTCTTAAAAATTTAGATTTTAGATTAAGATTGCCCATTTGATTTAGGAACTTTTTTGTCTTCTGCTTTTTTTTCGAAAAATGCATAGTTTTTGAGATAAATTAGCTGTAATCCAACTCCCGCAGAAAATAGTGTGCTATGAAAAGAACAATAAAAAAAAAGAATCAAATTATGTCAATTCTCACGTTTTTTTGTCTCTTAATAAAAAGTAGTACTCCACTGATATTTCCTAACTTTTCAGTTGAATCAAATAAAGGAAAATAAAAGTAAAACAACAAAATAAATATTAAAAAAATACGTATTTATTGGAAAAAATTGGAAAGAATTTCTATTTGAGATTTTAACAAGAACGAAACGAACGAAATAAATAAATGAAACAAATAAACATAACCTATAACAACAAAACAAAAACGCTATTGTAATAATAAATAAATTTAAAGAAACTGTTCAAAATGTGAACCATTTTGTTGAATACATAATTCACACCGACGAATAATTTGCACGTTGAATATTAACTAAAAATTGTCTTATTTCTTTACACGCATCCCTAATCCTATTAATGAGTTCATCTCTTGTTGTCTCACAGGAGATGCATACACCCTTTCTTTTGAATACCCCCACACAAAAAAATCTAAGAGATTTAGGTCTGAAGACCTTGGCGGTCAGAGAACTGGGCCTGCACGACTGGTCCATCTTCCTGGATAATGGTTGTCCAGCCAGTTTCTAACGATTCTGCTATAATGAGCTGGACAACCATCAAGCTAGAACCAAGCCGTTCTTCCTAAATTTAAGGGAATATGTTCCCACATATTCCCATGTTCATTCTCTAAGAATTCCAAGAAAGCCGCAGCAATCATCCGAGGTGGTAAAAAGTAGGACCCAAAAAGGTGATTATTGTAAATACCTATCCAGACGTTCACACTAAATTCTTGTTGGAAATATCTCGGGCGAACTACATGTGGATTTTCATGTGCCCAAACGTGCTGGTTGTGAAAATTTACCACACCACGGCGAGTGAAGCAGGATTCATTGGTCCACAAAACATTATTTAAGAAACCTGAATTGTTATTATTTTCAGCAAGAATCCATCGACAATACACAACTCTACGTTCTGCATCCCCAGGTTGTAGTCCTTGAACAAGTTGTAGATGGTAAGGATATCGAACTTATAATTTGTTGGTGAACTCTTACAAATACTGAAGGATGCGGAAGAAAATCTTCGCCTATATTCACGGGCTGCTGCTGCTGAACTTCCATTTACAAAGCCATAAATAAAATGGATATCCGCTATTTCTTGATTAGAAAACAAAAATGGCATTTTAAAAGATCACTTTTGCAATAAAAATTAACACAATAAAATATGTAAATAAATTACATTCTTTCTTATGCACAAGTCGTATTTAAAATAAAACGTGAGATTTGACATAATTTGATTTTTTTTTTTATTGTTCTTTTCATGGCACACTATTTTTGCGGGAGCATCAGACGTTCTTTACTTACCATTTGGAAACTGTGCATGGATTACAGCTAATTTATCTCAAAAACTATGCATTTTTCGAAAAAAAAGCAGAAGTCAAAAAGTTCCTAAATGTTTTTAAGAGTTAGAGGCGTCGCATGAAAAAATTTGGGGAGATAAAGTGTGTACCACCCCAGAAAATGCACTACCCTGTAGATATTGATAAACGTTAAACTACTCTTAATATTGAGTTTAAGGAGTGTAATATGTGTGCACTAAATTTGGATTTACTATTTTAAATAGTTTTGAAGATAAAAGAACTGAAAAAAATTAAAACTTTGAAACCCTGTATCTCCAAAACTAAGCGTTTGGCAACCTATGTTTATATGAACTTTTTGTCTTAATTTTTAAAGCTCTATCGACTATTAAAGTCCTGCTACAAAAACTGAACACGCTGTATATATATATATATATATATATATATATATATATATATATATATATATATATATCATATATGTTTAACTTAGCTTAGTTGTACTGGACCCTATCAATAGTTGAATTATCGGAAAGGATTATCCAACTTTGTCGATATGACTGTCCAAAATAGCGGGGGTTTGAACACTACTAACGGTTTATTGCCCTTGAAAATAGATTGATTGTTAAGATATTTACCTTGTTAAATTGGAATGGTACGAGTTAATGGTTTGGTTAATTGGATACTGTAGCGGAAAACGGCCTTAGTTTTAAAACTATACTATACTATTATACTTTTGAAAAATTTAATTAAATCAATGAAGGGGTTGCTTAAAACACCAGATTATGTCAGTTATAGGAAACATCTTAGAAATGTAAAGGGTGAATCAATGGGATTTAATAATAAAATGTTAAATAAATTATAAAATCGGGCCAGGTAACTTTGGCAGGGTGGTCGCTCTCAAAAAAATAAAGAGCGGAATGGTAATGACTAAAACACCTTTACACCGTGAAAAATAAAAAGAATCATGGTTAACCCCCCCCCCCCCTCCCTCCCAAGTGGAGATGGCGGACTGATTGAGCTTTTCACGCTCCTTTAGCAACAACGATTGATTACCAACGTACATACATACATTGTGTTTTTATGCATAGAGGGATTAAGGATGGGTGCGGTCAGGACAGGATCGGAAGGAATGGGTTCTGAGTGGAATGTCAAAATAAGATGCTTGCCGAGTAAACTCACCAAACAAGGTTTTAAAATGCACAAATAAAGCTGATAACGTCTATGATATCTGTTATAAAGTGCAGCTACGGTCGGAATTTTTCGATAAATGGTGTTGGCCGAGATGTTTAAATCCAGGAAAACAAATAAGTAATTGTTAAATAAGTTTTTAAAACTCAAAATATTCACAACTGTGCTCAATGTTCGCAACAACACATACATTTGTGAAATTTATTCACTTAAACTTTTTATTTTGCCCTCGATATATATATATATATATATATATATATATATATATATATATATATATATATATATATACATATATTCAAACCATTACTTAAATTAGGCGATAAATAGTAATCAAGACCAATTCTGTAATTGTGCTAACATAAAAACAAACATGAACACAAAACTCATCAAATACTTTATGGAAATTAAACTTGCTCTACACAATTAACAAGGCAGTGTAACTCATATGCACTCTCAATTTGACTTTGAAAATCACTTTAACCATATAATCAATTCTAATTAAAATAAAGTGTCCAAAATAATAAAACTTATTCAACAGTTATTCGCAGTGCCTAGTTTATATATATATATATATATATATATATATATATATATATATATATATATATATATATATATATATATATATATATGATTCGATCAGTAGATGTTCTAAAACGCGTCCTTAATAAATATGATCCAACTTTAGAATAATTGCTTTCATCCTTGTAGATTATGTTAAATTAAAATTCCTAAACAATTGGTTTTTGCCGCATCAAATAATTGGTATTAATAGTTTTTTTCTCAAAGACATTCACAAGTTTTCGCTTTTAATAATTAAAAAGTTTGCGTTAATATAATAAACTGAAGACTAAATCTAATAAAAAACAACGATAAATAGGCGTCCTTCAATATGAAAGATTATTAAAGTTAAAAAATCTATTCAAAAATAAACAAATTGTAAATTATTATTCTTTTCACATACAAATCAATACTATATGTAGTAGAGATCTAATTATACTTATTTTATCCTACTCACAAAATATAAAGAGATGAATATTTTAATATAGATTACTAATTAATGAAAATGAACCAAAGAAGACTAAATCATTTCGCTATTCGTTCAGAAAGCGCAACAACAATTTTTAATAGTTGAATATTTTCTTTTATTTTTAGGATGTGTAATAAATCCTTTTCGTGTTAAAGTAATATGCACAACACATTATTTCCAAGTACGTGAAATATATTTGTGTAATTCTTCTGTGTATCTTATTGAAATAACACCATTTACCTTCACAATACTAATCGTTGCTTTGATTTTAATTAAAAGCGAAAAGGTTGCTTTATTCAACAGTCAGTTTGTTAAATAATGTTAATTGAAAAACAAAACAAACCTAATGTAGTTTAGTTTGAAAATTACAACGATACGGATTAAGTAAGCAAAAGTTATGGGTTGGGATTAAAATTTAAGTTGTGATGGAAGTGTGAAAACAAATACACGACCCCTCTAATAGTAAAAGAATAATAGCGCTATTGTTAATCATTATTTGCAAATAAACTAAAAACAGCGGAGGTATGTTCTTATGTGCAACAATAAGAACAGTTGGCAGTAATTAAACATCCAATTTGAATGGCCGTTGTGGTTGAGTATAAGCGACGACATAGTATGACGTTTTAGCGAGAATTGACTACTAACCAAGACAAGCAATTAACAGACGGGGACGAGGTGTGGCAACTTTAACGCAAGTAGTTATATCACCTTTGGAATTCCGCTTTTACAAAATTTATATAAAGCAAAAAGATAGCAGATCATAATTATAAAGCAAAGCAAATCTTAGATACAAGATTTCTTTGATATTTCTGTTGTACTTAAATATCAATGCTAGTTTAGATTAATCCCTACATTTTCCAAATTGAAATATTTTTTTGGAAGAGCTTTTGATTACATCGTCAATATAAGTATTAAACTTACTATCTGTTATTAATGTTGAGTTCCTGTTCTAAATTTGATCTTTTTCTTAAGCAATAGCTTGGTTAAATTAATTGTCTGTATATTCAGGAATACATAATTTACATAATTGATGTTAGCTTATACGACTGGAATATATACATGGTAAATATTTCGTAGGAATGCTACTGTTTTCTTCTGAATTGGAAGTGATTCGAAATCAAAATCTTCACATCCAATTTATAATATAATAAAATATTGAAGTTACACGACTTAATTATTTGCGTTCGTCAAACTTATCGTACATGAATGATTATGTAACACAATTTGTTAATTAATTACTTACTTCAGAATATTTTCTTTTGTGTGGTGAATAAATATAAAATTTACCACCCAATTTAAAGATTTCCAGATACATTTTTATTACACATAACCTATTATTTAATGATTGCGATAATTTTGTTTGATGAATGAAAATACAATTAGCGATTTTATTTTTAACTGAATAGTTAGATTTATTGGGGGGTTGGACGGATATTTAATCGACAGAAACGTTTAATTAATGTAATCGTTACGCTTAAATCTACCATTTGCAACATTAAGGTTTTTTAAATTAATTCAGTGAGTTTATCATCTTTCATTCAAATTGAAAAAAGTCAGAGCAATGGTAAAAGTTTAAACGTATTTTATAAAGTAAAATCGGAATTAAGAATTTGATAAGATTTTACCCGAATAAGCTTTTGTTTTGTATTCTATAGTCATACGAAAGGTAACATCTGGTGTTAGAACTATTACAATCAATCAACTACTTACACAACCATCCTCATGTGCAGTATGATATTTTTAAATGGTACCAACATTGTGATTTCTGAAACCGTAAGAGATACGAGATAGGTTAAATGACGAAAAAGTTTCAGTTTTAGGGAAACAATCCACTTGTATCAAAACATGTTTTAAATGCTTTTCAGTTAAGAGTTATATGAGGAAAACCAAAAAGTTCAATTTCCCATTTTTGCTAGTAATAAGTTTATTTTTGAAAATATCAAAAAATGATAAAGGAAAATTTTAGTTCATTCAACATTAGCTATCTCAAGAAGAAAGTAGATTCTATTTACGACGTTTCGTGTCTTTGAGGATATCATTTACTTTTTTTTTCAAACACGGTTTTTATTAATTTTTTTTATAAAATTTGTAATGCCTAATAAAACTATGTCGCACAATTGACGTTTTGTTTAACAAATAACCATCATCAATAAAAATTATGAGAAAATGTTATTTTAAATTTGTAGAAACAACTGAATTATACACTAAAATCTATTGACCTCCAGTGTTTTTAATGCACAGCTTACACCTACTTAAATAAGATTTATAACAATAATTATTATTTAATCCCAGGAACTCTAACGAATTGTTCGCATCCGATATTTTCTCAATTCCGTCTAATACCTTTTTTAATGATATCCTGTAATAAAAAGTTTATTACTTATTAAATAAAAGCGTTGACTGATAAATTGAACTCAGGGGTAGAAATTTATCTGATATTCCATTATTTACTAATCCAAAATGTGGAGGATCAGTTCCCTATTCACTGCGATTGTTTGTAATTTGTTATTTCTAACTGCTTCCTTAAATTATATACTATTTTCAAATTTATTTATAACTGTTAACATCATAATCTTGGTTCTGAGTAAAATCCAATGAACTATCTCTTTTTAACAGAAAGGTGAATTTCTAGTGTTTTACTTTTCTAAAACCTGCATATCAACTTATTCACTAAATGGATTGAACATGTAGCTATTAAATAAAAAAAATATATAGTGGCCTATGCTATGACCGCTGTTTTATAGTATTTGACAGTTGTTCATACTTAGCAGCTAATTGTCTTAGAATTACGTATTTTTCAAATGAAGAAAAAACAGATAAGTTGTTTTCAAAAGAAACATTTCAGAAGCAAACAAATTACTCGAACACGGAGGTAAATGTTCAATTCGAGAAGCTTCTAACGAATTTGGATTGAGTTTTGGTTCAGTAAGGAGAATTTTAAAAAGAAATAAATATAATCCATACAAAATAAGAAAAGTACACCGTTTATGCACACGTGATTACCAAAGAGGAAAACAATTCCGCGGTTGGATTATAAGAAAAAATCGGAAAGTGGGAAATATCTTTAATAAAATATTTAGGTCTGATGGATCTAGGTTCACAAATAATGGATGGTTCAATAGGAACGTGTCAAATGTAAACTTTCACCTCCACAGAGAAACAAACTTCAAAGAAAGATTTGGGATTAATATGTGGATAGGAGTGTTAGATGGAAAAATTATTGGTCCTCATTTTTATGATTATACTCTACATAGTTCAACACTACTTAAATTTTTTAGAGACAACATTACAGGATCATCTAGATGAAATGCCGCTATTGTTAGAGATTACTTAAACGATCTTCTCCCAAATAAGTGGATCGGAAGTAATGGTCAAATTTCTTGGTCAGCCGGTTCACCAGATCTAACAGTTCTGTATTTTTTTATCTGGTGTTTCATCAAAGACAGAGTCTTTTCAACTTTTACGAAACTGAACAAGCGTGTGAAAGTATTTCTCCAAAAATGATAAATAATTGTTAATCTTATTTAAGTAGATGCAGGCTGACCATCAGAAACAATGGACGTCAATTTGACATAATTGTATAATTGTTGATTCATATTAGTGTAAAATTCAGCTGTTTCTGCAAATTTAGAATAACATTTCTCTCATAACTTTTATTCATGATGGTTGTTTGTTTGCTTTACAAATTAATCAAAAATTCAGGTCGGTATGATGATATCCTCAAAGACACGAAACGTCTCAGCTTCTTCTTGAGATAGATAATGTTGAATCAACTAAAATTTTTCTTTATCATTTTTTGCATCAAATTTCAAAAATAAACTTATTACTGGCAAAAATCGAAAATTGAACTTTTTGGTTTTTCTCGTATAACTCAAACTGAAAAAGATTTAAAGCATGTTTTCATAGAAATAGATTGATTCCCTAAAACTGCAACTATTCCGTCATTTAACTTATCTCTTACGGTTTCAGAAATCACAGTGTTGGTACCATTTAAAAGAATCAGCCTGTATGTATGTATGTATGTATGTATTATATATATATATATATATATATATATATATATATATATATATATATATATATATATATATATATATGACTTTATCGTTTCTGCGTGCTGGTGATGTTTCCAGTACAAACGATTTCGGCAAATATTTATTTCGTTTTTTCTTACGATTGCCCGTGTTACTCGAATCGAACAGAGTAACACGGAGCCGAACAAATCAGTTGGAGAAGGAGAAAACTTGAAAATGGCGAATGAAACTTTGCCGAAACGTCGTTTTTGTACTGGCAGGAGTCAGAAACATCACCAGCAGATGCGAGACAACGCCCTGATAAACAACAGTGTTTCATACTACACTCGCGGAAACCTAAAATCAACCATATATATATATATATATATATATATATATATATATATACACACAGGGTGTGGCATTAGTGCGTCGAAGTGCGATATATCCGTTATTAAAGGAGGTATCAAAGAATGTTATTTACAAAAATTATAGGTAACTTCAAACTTCACATTATAAAATTATTTTCGTATTTACAGGGTGTTACATATTACCAGGGTGAACCAAACATACCTTTTTTGAAATGAGACACCATATATATTATTTCAAATTTAGATTAAGCTTATCTTCCCCATACTTCCAATATAGGGTTTCATTACGTTATACAGGGTATTTGAAAAGTTATGGTCAATTGTATACGAATATCATTCTCCCTTATGTAAGTTGGCAGTAAACAAGTTTATGTAAGGTTTTTAAAATATTTGCGTAAAGTGAGATGTTTTGTTGTGTAATTTTTGCTTGTGCTAATAGTTGTGGATATCACATTATAATCAATTGATATTATTCGTCAGACAAATTGAAAAATTATGTATTAAATGTTATTAACATAACATATTTAAAACTCAAAATCTAACTTTTTTCATGTTACTTTTATTTATTTTGTCGCTTTTTGTTTTCAAACCGCCATGCAGAAACTTTTTCGCGTGATGTCTCCCGCATCTGGCCACCCTGTTGCCAAACTTCCGATGAAAAATAAATCGGTCTATAAATATGTCTGGCAACAATGTTGCGCAATACAGACTGGCGTTTACGCGTATTCCCACTCTCAGAGGATTACTGCATCACTTGATGAAAAATTGTGAACAGGTTCTTCCATCAATGTAACTAGTTTGGTGATAAAGTTTCTTCAAGCCAAGCTTCCAGTGATTAATTCACAAGTTTCAAGTACCGGATGTTTCAGTCTTTTATAATTTTACAAACTACGAGTAACTGGTAAGTTGCATTGGATTATAAACCGTTTTGGAGACAGGGATTTAACATGTAAAAACAAAAATCAGCAAATATTGGCTCTCCTGTTTAAATTTGATAGAATTGTTAAGTAAATAATTGTCTCAGAAAAAATCTTGAATTTAAGGCAATTATGACTTTTACAAAGGCATTGAAGGTTTCACAGAAAATATTGATTAATTTATTGATGTAACACGCATTTCCCTGACATCCTTGCAATTGTCAAATGTGTATACAAGTAAATATTAAATCTTTAATATTTCTCAAAGAATTACCAGAATAGTAGAATTAAATAAACTTTACTTTTTCTTCAATTCATTTTAATTCTGAATTTGAAATAAATGTAATTATTGTGGTACTTCAAATAAATTTAACAATAAGTAGTCAAAGTCAAGGTAATCAGATTTTGAGAATGGAAGTTAAAAATTTATCAAGATTTCTCGAAAACGTTTAAAGTTATTGTAAAGATAATCACTGCATTAAATGCATTATTTTTTTCTGAACAACTTATTTATTTAACATTTTTGTCGAATCTAATTAGGGGAGCCAATATTTGATGATTTTAATTACATACACGTTAAATCCCTATGTGTCCAAAACAGATTTACACGGTGTATATCATGTATACTGTGTCCGCCATAAAGTTTGCAACATATGGGAAAAATTTTTATGAAAGGTTTAGAAAAAAACTTTTACGGTAAAAAATCTCTACATGTCTCATAATCTAAAAATTTATTTTGACATATCCCATAGAGTTACTGGTTTGGCGGGAAATTTAAAGAATGTGAAACAAAACTGCGAAAAGTAGGCTTAGATAAGCAGATATCGAAAGTATCATAGGAATAAATTGTTCAGAATTTATTGTTATGGCCGTGTGCAAACACTGAAGAAAAAATAAGAAAAAGTTGAAAATTGTCATTTTTCGGGAATTTCTCTGTGGTCAAGTATGATTATTAAATTATTTCGCTATAAATCCTTGTATTAAGAAAAATGTTATAATCAGACATAACCATTGATTAATTAGTACCAACTTTCCCCATATTACAACCTCAGATTTAAAAAATGGCGTTCGGCAAGGGACTTGTCTGTTGCAATGTACTGCTCCTCGGAAAAACATTTTTAATACCTCTATGATGCCGAAATATCTTGGGGAAGCCGATTTTCACAAATCTGTTGAAATTTGGTAGCAACTCTTAAATAATAAACAGCCAATTTATACTAAAACTTTGACTAAACTTAAACTGAAGGTGCTTCCCTAGTTACGGTGAATTATAATTACTATACACAATGAAGGATCACAGTCAACTTTGGTGTTAATTTTAATATAAATACAGTTAATAACAATTATTACAATGTTGAACTTCTGTTCGTTCACTAAAAATATATATATATATATATATATATATATATATATATCATATCACACTGTGTGTCTGTGTGTCTGTGTGTCTGTGTGTCTGTGTGTCTGTGTGTCTGTGTGTCTGTGTGTCTGTGTGTCTGTGTGTCTGTGTGTCTGTGTGTCTGTGTGTCTGTGTGCCTGTGTGTCTGTGTGTCTGTGTGTCTGTGTGTCTGTGTGTCTGTGTGTCTGTGTGTCTGTGTGTCTGTGTGCTGTGTGTCTGTGTGTCTGTGTGTCTGTGTGTCTGTGTGTCTGTGTGTCTGTGTGTCTGTGTGTCTGTGTGTCGTGTGTCTGTGTGTCTGTGTGTCGTGTGTCTGTGTGTCTGTGTGTCTGTGTGCTGTGTGTCTGTGTGTCTGTGTGTCTGTGTGTCTGTGTGTCTGTGTGTCTGTGTGTCTGTGTGTCTGTGTGTCTGTGTGTCTGTGTGTGCTGTGTGTTGTGTGTTGTGTGTTGTGTGTGCTGTGTGTCTGTGTGCTGTGTGTCGTGTGTGTGCTGTGTGCTGTGTGTGCTGTGTGTGTGTGTGTGCTGGTGTGCTGTGTGTGCTGTGCTGTGCGTGTGCGTGTGCTGTGTGCTGTGTGTGCGTGTGCTGTGCTGTGCGTGTGCTGTGCGTGTGCTGTGCGTGTCTGTGCGTTGGTGTCGTGTGCGTGTGCGTGTGCGTGCGTGTGCGTGTGTGTGCGTGTCGTGTGCTGTGCGTGTGCGTGTGCGTGTGCGTGTGCTGTGCTGTGCGTGTGCGTGTGCGTGTGCGTGCGTGCTGCGTGCGTGTGCGTGCGTGGTGCGTGTGCGTGCGTGTGCGTGTGCGTGTGCGTGCGTGTGCGTGTGCGTGTGGTGTGCGTGTGCGTGGTGTGCGTGTCGTGTGCGTGTGCGTGCGTGTGCGTGTGCGTGTGCGTGTGCGTGTGCGTGTGCGTGTGCGTGTGCGTGCTGTGCGTGTGCGTGTGCGTGTGCTGTGCTGTGCTGTGCTGTGCGTGTCGTGTGCGTGGTGCGTGTGCGTGTGCGTGTGCGTGTGCGTGTGCGTGTGCGTGTGCGTGCGTGCGTGTGCGTGTGTGTGCGTGTGCGTGTGCGTGCGTGTGCGTGTGCGTGCGTGCGTGTCGTGTGCGTGCGTGCGTGTGCGTGTGCGTGCGTGTGCGTGCGTGCGTGTGCGTGTGCGTGGCGTGTGGCGTGCGGCGTGCGCGTGCGTCGTGCGTGCGTGCGTGCGTGCGTGCGCGTGCGTGCGTGCGTGGTGCGTGCGTGCGTGCGTGCGTGCGTGCGTGCGTGCGTGCGTGCGTGCGTGCGTGCGTGCGTGCGTGAGTGCGTGCGTGCGTGCGTGCGTGCGTGCGTGCGTGCGTGCGTGCGTGCGTGTGTGTGTGTCGCTCTTTCGCGATATTGATATTGTTAATTAAAACCCCGTAAACTTGGTAAACGTTAGGTAGTTTATTTCTGCAAGGTGTATGATTTATAACGTTTGTTGTAATTATGTATGTGGACTTTAGATATAAGTTTGTAAATGTTACTGAAATGCAACGAAGACTTAAAGTATAGAATTTAATTTCAATATTATCATTAATTAAAATTTTTCTGAATTGAACCGCATTCATCAATGCATGAAATATTAAATTAAACCCTTTGTAGATGGATGTCCATATGTGACATATCTTTTTAACAATTCTATATAAAACTCTAAAATGAACGATTGCATTGCATGGAAAAATGTATAATTAATTTAGGCTACCAGACATAACATTTATGAATTGATTTAATTATAAATTGAAGCGACACAAAGTCGACCGGAATGATTTTCATAACGTAATCTACTGCTTTAAAATTCCATATACACGTGCAATATAAATTCTGTATTAAAAACTACCTAAGTACTATTAAACTCTTCCATCTAGTGTATGCTTTCAAAGAATTGAATCTGTAATGAATCCGTTTGTTATTTTTTCACTTATAGAACAAAAAGTAACAATAACTGTCATCCGAGTTTATTTCAAGGATTATGTTCCCTATTTTGACGTTATTCTTTGCAAATCTTCAAACTTTAACAATACCCATTTCCTACAACGATGTAATTTTGTGAAGCATGTATCTTTAATCAAGATCACCTATTTAATAACGTTGATAGTAAATGTTCCAGTGAAATAATTTTCTTTATGGCAAAAACTTTCCTAGCTTTATGTTTATTTACTTTACACAATAAAGTTAATATACCTAAATAAGCAGAGCAAAATTGAATCAGTGCACTAACAGGAATAATATGCAATTTTTCCTAACTAACATAAATACAAATTTGATCTTTTTAGGAGCAGAAAATTATTACTAGCTCAGCGTTTCTCAACCCCCACCCCTCCCCATACAATAACATTGTATGTAATAATCACACATTTTGAGTATTTTGACGCTAAAGCTACACTACGATATTAATTACACATCTTATAAATTACCAAGAATAAGTAAAGTTATTGATATGTGGCAACGCAGACCCGTTGCATTGACAAACCCGCTACCGACAGTACCGATACAATATAATTTTTTAGTGTATCATATCAGTGTAAATGTGTATTTTATTTTTGATTGTGTTCAAAATGTATTTTGTTTTGTTTCCGTTCAGTAAATTAATCAATGTTTTTAATAACACCTTGTTTGATATGCTCGTGCCTCCTCATTAGCGCGACCCCCTAAAGGGCGCCATCTACCAGTTGAGAATGACTGATATCGGCTCTAGTATCTATTTGATCCATCTCAAAAGGTCATGGTTCATAATGTTTTAACCTACCTTCAAACATTAATTACCATTGAAAATTACAGTTAATGTTTACCACCACGTCTTTAATCTTTAATCAACAGTCAAAGCATGGTATGCAAGTTATATCTCTAGGTTTATACGCTTTGTTAGACTCTTAGGCACATTTCAGCACAGTTTAAGGACAGTACGTAACAGTTAACGCGTATATAAACTGTAATCGAATTAGATCAAGACTTATCCTTCATCTACAATGCCATTACTGAGGTTGTTCAGATTTGAAATTCGTTATAAAAGGTAGCCATATTGATTATTTGTTAATGAATCATTTCCGTTACTAGCTTTTTCAAATTAAGAAATATTCAATTTAATCCC
Organism: Vesta saturnalis; assembly: GCA_036346205.1. Classification (NCBI taxonomy): domain Eukaryota; kingdom Metazoa; phylum Arthropoda; class Insecta; order Coleoptera; family Lampyridae; genus Vesta; species Vesta saturnalis. Next base: position 953,694 of record JARFJB010002198.1, on the reverse strand, counting down.
CACTGCCGTTATTACTAAAGCCACTAAAAGCCTTTTTACGGCAGAATCTCATTGGTGTTTTGTCAGTGCAGCGGGTCAGCGTTGCTACATATCCATAACTTGACTTATTCCTGGTAACTTATAAGGTGTGTAATTAAAATCGTAGTGTAGCTTAAGCGTTAAAATACTCAAAATGTGTTATTATTGCATACATATAATATATATATATATATATATATATATATATATATATATATATATATATATATATATATCAGTGTGTCCGAGATTCAGCATGCATGTATTGCTATATTCGTTAATATTGAAGATAGAATGTCGGTTAAATGGGGAATGTTTTAGAGAATTTTATGGCTATCATCATGGTAAAGTCAGATTTGAAGTAACTTTTCTTGTTTTTGAAATAATTGAAGAATACAAAAATTGTGCATTTTCTACTACCCCCTGTAGCTCTTTTATTTGACGTCTGACAACATTTTGATTTGTACATTATGATGACACTTTTAAAAGACAATTTTAAAAAAAGTACAAAAATTTATCTACAGTCATTTGTTTTTGAAATACATACACTAACTATTGTTTTTCATATGGACGCCATCTTGGATTTTTACATTCTCGAATAGTATTTTTTATCACCTTTTCAGCGGTGTATCACATGATACGAGAATTTACTTCCAACTATCAAAAATTTAAAAAATATAAAATTGAAATAGTAGGCCTTGAGAAGGCATGGATTAATAAATGAAAAATTTATACAATTAGATTCCTAATTATTGTAATTTCTAATAACTAAAATAAAAACAAAACCGATAATAGTAACTATCATAAAACTTGCTCGATATGTCTCCCTCTACACTCCACACATTTTCTACATTTTCATATCATGTAATACATTGTAGAAGAAGTGTTAAAATCCACTATTCGATAATGTAAAAATCCAAATAGCGTCCAAAAACAAAAGTTAGAAATGTATTAAATTTTGTAAGTAAAAACAGATAAATTAGCAAGGGTTTAAATTTTTGATAGTTGGAAGTAAATTCTCGTATCATGTGATACATCGCTGAAAAGGTGATAAAAAATACTATTCGATAATGCAAAAATCCAAGATGGCGTCCATATGAAAACAATAGTTAATGTATGTATTTCAAAACAAATGACTGTAGATAAATTTTGGTACTTTTTAAAATTGTCTTTAAAAGTGTCATAATAATTTCCAAATCAAAATGTTGTCAGACTTCAAATAAAAGAGCTACAGGGGGTAGTAGAAAATGCACAATTTTTGTTTTATTCAATTATTTCAAAAACAAAAAAAGTTACTTCAAATCTGACTTTACCATGATGATAGTCATAAAATTCTCTAAAACTTTCCCCATTTAACCGACATTCTATCTTCAATATTAACGAATATAGCAATACATGCATGCTGAATCTCGGACACACTGTATATATATATATATATATATATATATATATATATATATATATATATATATACATATATGATATGTTGATGAGGTTCTTAGAGGAACCTAATTGATTTCAACGACGTTTCGACAAAATCATATTTGTCATCCTCAGGTTGCTAATAACTTAGCTCTACTCCTTATTATTCGGACTGAAGTAACGCCCACTGTTGAATTCGGTTTATTTACAGGGGATCACGTTCTCCAATTTCACTTTCTCCGCATTTGGTGTTTTCTTTTCTCTTTTTTGTTTTGAATGTTTCACTATTATATTGTTTTATCGCTGCTTGTTGTTCCTACTCTGGTTAAAGCTAATCTCCATGTAATCGGTAGTCTTTGGGAGTCATCTCGTGTATTGAGATTGCTAGTGTGTTGTTCTATTTCTATAGCGTTTCGTATTATCCTTTTTGTTGAGTGTTCCTTGTCAGATTTCCTTTTCGTTTTCTCAAAATTTTTTCCATGATAATCGGGAACCCATAGGTGTTCCCTCAAGCTGCTTATGCTACTGCTCTTCATATATCAAATACGAGATCTTGATACAGTCGTATTTTGTTTTTATTAAATCCATAGTTCTTACCTTGATAAGCCTTCAAAACGCCTAGTGCGGTTTGACATATATAATGGAATGTTGAGTGGACTTTTTAAGTTAATAATTCTAACTTCGGATGAAAAGAAATCAACACAAGTGTGTATTTTATGCATTCACAACAAACTACTGTTTTATGCTTATGAGTGGTATTATTACATGCACGTTTTACACACAATCACTTCGCACCGTTATTTAATTAAACACAAATACTCAATGCACCGACTACAAATGAGATTTACAAAAATATTTAGAGATTTATTAATGCACTTTAAAGTATGTTTTGTCATTTTACTTGACAAAGCTATAAATATCTGGTGTGGAACACTACACGACCTTCCAACCTACAAAATGGAAATTAAAAGAAATGAAATAATTTTAATAATATTTTTTTTAGAATAATTATGCAACCTCTTTTATAAGAAGTTCATTATGAAAATAGGCAACACTGTAAATGCAAAAACAATAATCTAGGTCAAACAGACGTTTAAAACTTCATGACAGACAGATGTTAATAGACATCCAGATTCTACATGCTAACTTAAATTAAAAGAAATGAAATAATTTTAATTTCAATTTTTTTAGGATATCTATGAAACACGTATTTATACGCTCACAACGAAAACAGGCAACATTGTAAAAACAAAAACAATAATCTATGTCAGAATGACGTTAAAAACTGTCAGATAGTGTTTAATAGACATAACTACATGTTAACGTAAAAAATATTACGCCCGCTTATATAAAAACCACAATAATACAGCTTCTGAATTTATTTAGATTTAGATTAAAAAACTTTATAAAGAAAATTAATGTAAAATTAAGTTTTCTTTAAAAAATACGTCTCCAGTTTCTCTTATCAAATTAATCGTTATTCAGTTAATGACAAAATTCAAAATTTGAACTAACACTTAAACTATACCTTTAGAAAAAAATAGAACGTAATTAATCCATATGTTTAAGGTCTATATCTTGCTATTTTTATATCTTTTAAATATGCAGTTGTTTTAGAAATATTTGATAACATGAAAAAACTGCCCCTAATAACCCCCCTCTACTGCGCTGGATCTGTCCTAAACTGTAATCAGCTCTAAGCCAAATTTAAATACAAAATTTTAAGTACGTAGGTATTTTTCTTGGAGCTGTCGCGGATACTAACATTCATCCACACAGACATACAGACATACACACAGAGAAACACACGCACATACAGACATCCAGACAAGATGGCCGATCTTGACGAAATTAGCCAAAAGTTGTAAAATGAGCTAATAAGCCAATTTAGCGATAGTGAATAAACGGCCAATTGCATAATCTTCTATACCTACATTTATGTATACTTAAATGGGAAGGTAAAAATACAAATACGAGAGTTATTTGCAGTTTTAGTTATGAAAACATAAACTTTCACCATAATTACATATAATAAGTATTTTATAACAAAATACTTATCTTTTTTGTTTTTTTTTAATGGTGTATTTTTACACTATGCAATCTAAGCGTTTCGATAACACTTACAGTGATCTTCGTCAGTAGAAATGTCTATTACAGTTGTTAAAGATGTTGAAACAATTTCATGAAAGCTGAAAAATTCAAACATAAGCATCAGCCTGCTATTAATATAAAAGTTTGAGAAACGTATAAAGCCAACTATAGAATTAAGTTATAGCAAAGAATAACTAAATCATTAAAAATTATTAAATGTTATTGACAATCAAAAGCATAGCGCAGAACGTTTTTTGTAATTTTTTAATTTTAATCTTAATTTCAACTACTTATGTTAAATTATAGTGATGTGTTAATTTAACATATAATTGGTAAAGCAGTCGCTTCTAGGCCTAGGAAAAACAGCAAAAAATCTAGACATACCAAAAGTCAAAATTAAAATCAAAATCTATTCAAACGGGGATCTTCTTCTTGTCTATTAAAATTATTAGGGCGTTTGTATTATTCAACTGCTTCACATAGTAAACGAACATAATGAGTTTGTTTTGAAAATATTCCCATATTGTCAAATTGAATGTCATGATTTAAAATATTTAAAGCAAGGTCAGCTACCGCAGCCTTCTCTGGTTGACCTAATCCACAAAATCTCATATGTTCTTTATATCTTGTATCAAAGCTACGTTTTGTGGTTCCAATCTATACTTTTCCACATGAACAAGATAACTTATACATTTCAGGAGAAGATAATGAGTTTGAAACAAGTTTAGGTGATCTTAAATCTTCTTTAATTGTTCTTATAGGTTTAAAATAGTCCTAATGCCATATTTAATTAGGATGTTTTTCAATTATATCTATAAATTAACTATAAAAGGAAAAAACGAATATTATTGTCCCGTATCTGATTATGAGTACGATATAATTTGTCTATCAGAGACTTAGTTAAATATCAGATATCAGTAGCAATGAACTTTTTTTAGACCAGTATATGGTTTTTCGTAGTGACAGAAATTACAATAATATGAGTGTTAGCAGAGGTGGATGTGTCTTAATCGCTACTCGTTATTCATCTAAAACTACCCAATTAAAACTTAATAGCGCACTATTGATGTTACATCGTATAAAATTAGTATACCTAGCGGTGTCACTGTCATGGTAATAGCGGTGTACGTATTTAGAGCTAGGGTAGAGCAATTTGAGCAATTCATGGAAGATCTTGTAATATTCGTGTGTACTGTAACTGTAAAAATTATTATTGTAGAGGATTGTAATGTAGGAAGTTATGCCAGTAACATAGTGGATCGTAAATGTGCAGCTATAAAAAATTTTCTCTTTTTTGTCGAGTAAACCAATTGAATTATAATTTTAATGTTGATAACAGACTACTAGACTTAGTTTTCTCAAACCTTGAATGTTAAATTACTGTTCATCAATGTCCTTTGGTGCGCATAGATACTTACCATCCACCGCTTGTTATTAATGTTAAAAACACGACAGAAAGTTGTAACAATTTTTGTAATAATTCTGAGCAAAAGGTCTACCACTTTAAAAGGGCCAATTATTCGTTACTGTACGACAAATTTCTATCTATTGATTGGTCTCATTTAAATAGTATTTGTGATGTTAACTTAGCATGTCACGAATTTTATAAACGTATATATTAGGTATTAGACTTTTAGAAACAATCTAAATACAAGTAAATTTTTACTCTAAAAGAATTATCAATAACTTACATAAGAAAAACTATTACCATAAAAAATACAAACAATTTAAGACTCAATTCCATTACAATACATTTGCTAAGCTAAGGAAATTAACAAAGCACTTAATACCTGGAGCTTATAAAAACAACCTATTTGATGTACAATGTAGCACGAAAGAGAATGCAAACAGTTTTTGGAAATATGTGCAAAGAACAAAATGTAAATCATGGATCCCATGCTCTATGTACTATAATGATCATAATTATGACACTCTAGGTAATATTGTCAATATCTTTGGTTCCTTACTACTGTATACATAAAATCTGACAAGATAAATATTAATTATGATAATTGTGAAACAGCGAATTGTACATCTGTTAATGTAAACGAAATCAATGAGCAGGATGTCTTTCAATCGATTAAAAAATAAAAAAATAAAATGACTTTTGGGCCGGATAAGATACCAAGCTTCTTAGATACAGATTGGGTGTCAATACTAACTTCAACTCTAGTCACTCTCTATAATTTAATTTAATTTAATTTTAAAAAGGTGTCACGTGTATGCCGAATACTAAAAAATGGAGATCCCAAAGATATAAAAAACTATCGACCAATTTCGATGTTAAATAATTTTACAAGAATATTTGAACGCATCATGAAGTGTAAGCTATACCCTCAAATAAGCAGTACTTTATCAGAGTATCAAGACGGCTTTCGAGAGAAACGCTCAACTATAACAAATTTAACTATAGTAAGTCAATATCCAGCTAATAAACTTGACAAACGGGGTCAAGTAGATGTTGTACAGGGTGAGTCATTAGTGCGCCGTCGGAAGATCCTGGCTTTATTATTAACAATACAAAAAATGTTATAGCGCCGATCTATATCATTAGATGTGCATCGAATAAAAATAGTTTCATCCCTATAGGGTGTTCCATAATTGCAGGACCGGACTCAGCTTTGTTTTGTTAAATGGGACCCTATATTTATTTAATTTTATTATTATTTGTCTTGTTGAATGCTAAAAAATGGTGCTGTTTAATTTTATTTTGTGGCGTTGCCACGTTAGAGCATTTTTTCTTTAAAAAAGTGAAAATTTATACCTTTACTTAAATTGTTCTGAAGACTTTAATATTAACAGTAGAACTGTAAGGTTTGGCAGACGGGTAAACAAGACCTTGCTCTATGTTTTGACCTTCATATTGCCTTATTATACTATACTGGGTGTTTACAAAATATGGTCAATTTTTGCAAGTTTGAAATGACCATAACTTTTGTTTTTTAAATGGAACACCCTGTATTTTATCACGTCACCGTGTTCTTTTTTTAATTCTCTTACTTTTTTATTAAGCATGTAATATACCTAACGTTACGCGTTCTCGAAATGTTTAAGATTTGTTGCAAAATTAATGACAATTGTGACAAACTGGACGGTCTATACAAAAGTAATAAAGCAAACAAAAGAATTTGTATTTGAAAAATCATAAATTATTGAGAAAATTATAATAAGTTATAAATAAATCAAATGCTCGATGTGTCCATCATTTTCTTGCAAACAGGTGTGAATTCTCCTCAAAAAAGAATCTTCAACATTTCGCACCATATTTTGGTTAACCTTTTGAAATGCATTCCGTATTCTAATTTTCATATCTTCTTTGGTGGTAGGAGATTCTTGGTATACTAAGCTTTGAATAATAATAATAATACGCCACAGGAAAAAATCTAATTTTGTCTGATCAGGAGTCCGAGCTGGCCATCCTACTGGCCCTCCTCTCCCAATCCATTTATTGGGAAACGTTCTGTCTAGATGTTCTCTAACAATGCGACTATAGTGGGGACGCGCACCATCCTGCTGAAACCACATCCTTTGTCGTATGTCTAACGGCAATTCTTCAAGGAGCGGAGGTAACTCATTTTGACTTGAATTCAAGATAGGTTTGACCATTAATGTTTCTTTTAAGAAAGTAAGGTCCAATTATATGGTTCCCTACTATCCCGCCCACACATTCAAAGACCAGCGATGCTGATGATCTATTCTTCTAATAGCACGGAGATTTGTATTGTCATAATAATGGAAATTATGCCTGTTCACAAAACCATTTTTGTGAAAGGTTGCTTCGTCGGTCATCAAAATGTGTTTAAAGAAACCATTGTCCTGTCCTTACCGTGCCAGTGCCCACTGGGAGAATTCCAAGCGTCTTTGAAAATCATTTGCACTCAGTTCTTGGACTAGTTGAAAATGGTATGGATGAAATTTATTTTTTCGAATAATCTTGGAAACACTAGTTTGACTAATACCTAAATCAGCACTGAGGTTTCTTGTGCTAACGTTTGGATTTTCCACTACACTGGTTAGTACCACAAATACGTTTTCTTCGTTTATAACCCTCTTCTCTCGTTCTTTTCTTTCGTATTGTACATGTCCTGCTCTTTCAAATCTTTCTTTGAGTTTTTCAAATATCCTTGAATCAGGATGCCTGCGCTCAGGAAATCGTTGTTGATAAATTCTGGAAACAAGAAATGAATTTCTTTCACCTTCGCCTAAAGCGTAGACCATGTCAATACGTTCATCTTGTGAAAATTTCATTTTTCACACTAAACTGAGGAACTAGTGAATGACGTTTAAGCCATTAGTGTTTATTTGGACCATATTGTCAACAAGACATTTACGATTTGTAAATATTCAAAGCAAAAGTCATGATTACTTCATTAATTTTGCAACAAATATTCAATATATCTAGAACGCGTAACGTTAGGTATATTACATGATTAATAAAAAAGTAAGAGAATTAAAAACAGAACACGATGACATGGTAAAATACAGTGTATTCCATTTAAAAAACAAAAGTTATGGTCATTTCAAATTTGCAAAAATTGACCATATTTTGTAAACACCCAGTATAGTATAATTAGGAAGTATGAAGGTCAAAAGATAGAGCAAGGTCTTGTTTACCCGTCTGCCAAAACTTACAGTTCTACTGTTAATATTAAAGTCTTCAGAACAATTTAAGTAAAGGTATAAATTTTCACTTTTTTAAAGAAAAAATGCTCTAACGTGGCAACGCCACAAAATAAAATTAAACAGCACCATTTTTTAGCATTCAACAAGACAAATAATAATAAAATTAAATAAATATAGGGTCCCATTTAACAAAACAAAGCTGAGTCCGGTCCTGCAATTATGTAACACCCTATAGGGATGAAACTATTTTTATTCGATGCACATCTAAGTCTGATATAGATCGGTGCTATAACATTTTTTTTATTTTTAATAATAAACCCAGGATCTTCCGACGGCGCACTAATGACTCTCCCTGAATATACATACAAGGACCTTGGTGTGATATTTGACTCAACGCCAACTTTCGACCATCATATAGCATATGTAATCAAATTATCAAACAAAATGTTAGGGTTCATTATAAGAAACTGTAAGGATTTCACCAACATCAATTGTCTAAAAGTATTATACCTTTCTATTGTTGGATCTAAACTGGAATATAGTGTTATTATTTTGGTTTCTAATTTATAATCACCACAAGAGCAGTATTGAATCAGTACAACGCAAGATTTTAAAGTTTATATCATGTAAGCTAAATGGGGTTTATCCACAAAAAGGTACTGATTTGTCAGAACTAATCTCACAACTCGGATTATAGTCCTTAAATCAACGTGGAAATATTATCTCAGTTACTTTTCTGTATAATTTAATTAATAATAAGATAGATTGTAGGTCTCAATTAAATTTTTTGTATCACATTCAACACGTTACCCAGTCAAGTTTTTTCTCCCGAAAGCTGATACAAACTTATTACACAAATCGCCTTTTGTGCAAAAATTTTAAGAGAATATCATTTCTTTGTGATATACACTTTTCTGATTTTATTATTGCCATTTATTGAATACTAAATAAAGTTATTTACAAAACAGAGTTAAACTTAAAATTAGTGCACAAAAGGTCGAAGTTCAGTCTTGCCAAATGTGAAGACATTTGGCGACTGTTCTGCCACTTAAACCTAGCAATAAAATTGTCATTACTGTCTGCTCATTAGGAGTTGGCGGAGACGAATTTTAAATTTATTAAATGGTAATAATTTTATTCTTTCAGGTATAGAATTATAATTTATCGCTATATTATAGGAGAAAGACCTTTTAAACATTTGTGATTTATGAGTAGGAATTAGAAGTAGATTTTTGTTTCTTAAATTGAAGTTGTGAAGTTCTGATGAAAATTCGATTTTATTGTACAGATACGAGGGAGATCTGGTATTAATTATTTTGTAGCATAAGCAAGTTGAATGCAAAACTCTTCTGTTGCCCATGTTAAGCCAGTCTATTTCATGGATCTTGTAGTGGATTGACTCATGTTTTTTATGCCGAAAATAAACCTGAGGCAACAGTTTTGGATGCGTTGTATTCTTTTAGAGTCCAAACTATCAATACAAGGTCCATACACAGCATCACAAAAATTAAATTGGGACAGAACTAGTGTGTCACACAGTAGTGCTCTTGTGCCACGATTCAAAAGTTTACGTTTATTATAGAGTACTTTTAAGTTTATAACAGCTTTTTTAATGCAGTTGGATATATGTTTCTTAAATCTAAGCTTAGAATCAATTACTAATCCAAGATTTCTACCCGTGTCAGAGATTGTAATATCCACGTCTTTGATTCGAATAACGACATTATTTTTTATACGTTCCTTGGAGACTTCTTTAACAAAGAGTAAAAGTACCGTTTTATTTGCATTAATTTTTAAATTGTGACACGAGTATTTAACGAGGCAATTTACTTCTTGATTTATCAAACAGATGGCCGAGACAACGTCATTTTCAGAAAAACTATACTGCATTTGGGTATCATCAGCGTATAAGTTATAACGGCAAAATTTTAAACAACTACCGAGATTACATGTATAAATAGTATACAGTAGGGGACCCAGTATTGATCCCTGGGGAACACCTGCATTAATGTCAAGCAATAACGATGCTTGATTGTTTGACATAACTCTTTGTTTGCGATTCGAAAGATAATTCTGTAGCAAAGCGATAGCAGCATTATCGAATCCAACGAAGTGTAAAACAGCTAGGAGAGTTTCATGACATATTGTGTCAAATGCTTTCGAGTAATCTAACATTATTAGTACAGTTAACATATTATTATCAGTTGCGGTAAAGATGTCGTCCGTGACATTTAAGAGCGCAGTCCCACAACTGTACCCGGGTCTGAATCCGGACTGAACACTAGGAAGGATTTTGTATTCAAAAAGGTGATTGTAAATTTGTTGAGCCATCACTTTTTCGAATACTTTCGATAAAACAGGTAAAATACTGATAGGACGTAAATCTTTAAAAGTCTCAGGACGATTGTTTTAGGTACAGGGATTACATGAGCACATTTCCATAAATCAGGACATACATTATTAGAGAGACAGAAGTTAATTATATAAGTAATAACAGGTAACACAACTGGACAGCACAATTATAGCATTTTAACACTTATACCGTCGCAACCAGTAGCATTTGTTTTTATACTAATTATATGTTTTAAAATTATGGATTCTGGTACTGAACAAAAGTTAAATTTGGAGGTAAAATTGTGCATAAGATTGTTACTATAAAATTTTACAAGCTCAGTATCACTGTTAGAATTAGCTATACTAAGAAAATTAGAATTCATTTGATTCAAGTCTTGTAGATGGGCAGGTATTTCAGGACGATAAGGCTTATTATGGATATCTAATTTTTTGAGTTCTTTCCATAGAGCAGAAGGGCGAGTGTTGCGAACCCTAAATTCTAAATACGCCTTTTTCTCCTGATTTATGGCAAATGTCGTATAATTGCGTAGAGATTTATAAAATTCCCAATCTCCTTTCTTTTTGGTACGTTTAAATTTTCTATGCGCTTTATCCCTGAGGGTCATCATAAGTTTTATGTTTTACAGTTTTTACAGAGGTGTGTTTAATTTAAAAATTTAAAAATTATTGTTAGTTTCATAGATTAATCTTAATGTGAACGCTTTTCGAATATCCTATTGGTTTGTACTGTTGGGCAATAAATATTATTATTATTAAAAATTGGTGAAATAAAATCTTTGTAGACCGAGCAAAACGAATATGTGACACTGAATTTTTGAAGGAAAAATAGAAATCTTTACAAGATAAAGGAGATTCACTTACAGATATTAATAATGTTATTAAACCTTCTAGACGTAACCTTAAAGAAAAACCAGTTCTTAATGTTGGTACTCCTTTTCTACCTTTTATAGCTAATGTTACAGATAGAATTGAAAAAATCCTAATTAAATATGGCATTAGGACTATTTTTAAACCTACAAGAAAAATTAAAGAACATTTAAGATCTCCTGAAGACGTTTCAAACCCATTATCATCTTTTGGAGTGTATAAGTTATCTTGTTCATGTGGAAAAGTATATACTGGAACCACAAAACGTAGCTTTGATACAAGACGTAAAGAACATATGAGATTTTGTAGATTAGGCCAACCAGAGAAGTCTGCGGTAGCTGACCATGCCTTAAATAATTTAAATCATGACATTCACTGTGATAATATGTAAATATTATCAAGGCAAAATCATTATTATGTTAGTTTACAACGTGAAGCCTAATAATTTTAATAGACAAGAAGAAAATCTCCGTTCAAATAGGTTTTGGCATCTTATAAATAAAAAAAGGCATAATGATAAGTCTTGTTTTGATTTTAGTATTGACTTTTGGAATGCCTAGGTTTTTTGCTGTGTTTTTCCTAGACCTTGAACCAAATGCTTTACCAATTATATGTTAAATTACCACATCACTATAATTTAACATAAGTAGTTGAAATTAAGATTAAAATTAAAAAATTACATAACATTTTCTGCATTATGCTTTTTATTGTTAATAACACTTGCAATTATTGATAAAACTATTTCTTTGTTAGATTTAACTGGATTATTTTATTGAATGACATTTATATATTTGTTAATAACACTCGCAATTATTGACAAAGCTTATTTTGTTTGATATCATATTTATATATGTGAATGCTTCTATCATTTTCAAATTGAAGTTTTTCACAACGTTACACCTACATCATAATTTCATTGATTTTTGTTAAATGTGTTTTTTGGCTGACATTTTTCATTGTTAGCCTTCGACCGTTAGAGGGTGTTCTGATTTGTCCTCTTTAAGACAGTTTAACAACATTTAATTTTTAATTATTTATTTATTCTTTATTAAAATTTAATTTTATAGTTTCAACACCTTTAACAATTTTAATATACATTACTACTGACGATGACGATGTTATCGAAACGTTTAGATTGTATAATATAAAAATACCATTAGAAAAAAACCAAAAAAGATATGTATTTTGTTAAATAGGTTGTGATTTTAATATATCTATTATTGTATGATTGAATAAATAGCTAATAGTAAAGGAATAGTAAATAGAAAAAATTATAAACGCATAAAATTATTAACTATTTTATTAAGACCCGAAAGTTCAGGGAAATATAGCAGCGATCCTATGAATAATAAACTTCTCGGAAACATGTTTGACTTTTATTAATTTAAAGTCCACGTATGTCAGGTACAGCGGTTAATTAATAAAAAGGAAATTGCAAACAAGAACATAATCAGTATGAAAACATGTTAATGTTAATGTTGAAACAATTGTAAAAGCTTTATACATCATGCCACTTCACGCGGTTTTTGCGAAAAATTACAAAAAACAATCATTTTGGAAGAATCTTTTGATCCAGACTGCTAGGTTTCATATCAAGTACAAAATTTCATGTCACCGATAAAATGCAGACTTGTAATTAGCTGATTGTGTAGTCGCGTCAGGTTTTCTAAATTTTAACGTCAAGTAACTATTAAAAGTAGAAAAGGGGATCATTTAGCTCAACGCTTAATTAGAAGCGACGATAAGCACAAAGTGAAGTAATATTTGAATGAAAGCAGCGTGCCCTGCTTTTAGGAAATTGGCTTTCCTGATTACCTCACGGCATGTGCTAAAGGTTTACCGGAAATGCTGTAGCATCCCATCGTTGTACAATATCCACTGCAGTCCGTTTGTATTATGGTCCATTCTTAAAATGCAACTGGAAATTGCACAATAGTCATTGCGTTATAATGGAACTCTGTAATGATTCCATTATTTTTGTTGTTTTCGTTTATTTTTTAAATGTACCTGCATATTCTCACTGCTACAGCTATGAGAGTTTATTACCACATAAAGAAGAATGTATGAAAATGACGCAGCGTAATAGCATATCGTATATAACAACAATGTGCTTTGGACACTTCATGAAATTTAAATAGTTATTTACACGCTTCTGCTATTACTTCCGCTTTCCATATTCCTGGCCTGCTTTAAGTTTTATTTTCAGTTTGGATAATAAATGTGCCGGTTTTGGTTATTTTATTTTTCGTCCTTTTGTAGTAATAATTGTATAACATTTTTATAAAATATGTAACGTACTTTCCCTTGTAAAATGTAAAATAAAGAGTTCATTACAAAAAATGAGGAAAGTTGTTTACAAACGTTATTGTAGCTTCAAATGATTGAAGTAAAAACTGAATACCATATAAATTTTTAACAATCATTAAACTTAATTTTATTTAAAAAAGTTATTTGAACTACGTTAAGTTAAAGTACGTATGACATTGTCGTGTATTGGTTGATAGAAAACTCCAATTATAATCGACTATTTTGTATAATTTCACTTATAGTTTCTTTATCTTAATTGATTTTATCAAGATGCTGAACTTTAGGAATATTTTCTTATTATAGGTGTTCAGAGTACATACGCAATGATTGTGTTTTCATACATATAAGATTGAGTTAACCAGAAATTAAATAAGAAGTAAAAATCATATGGTTAAATGTAGTAGAAAACTCACCCAAACATAGCCCAACAACGCGACTTAAATTAATCGAAAGCTGAAAGCAGAGGCTCCGCGCCATGAAGAAGACCAAAAACACCGGATCAACCCATGGTGGGTGAGGAAAATTCAAGGAGGGCCAGAAGAACCAGAGGAGTCAGAGGACCACTGGTGTGGAGCTGCACCTAGGCGGTTACCCAGCCTTTCGCTACACTACGAAGATTGAACCCTAGCTCCGCCTTTGAGCAACTTCCTGTTACTAAATTAAAATCTATTTTTATTTTTCTACATAATCCTCCTCAATGTCGATAAATTTCTCCCAACGTTGCTTCAGCATTGTGACAGCTTCCTGGAGGAAGAATTGTGCAACCGATGCAAACCATTGGTTTACAGCGTATATGAGCTCATTGTTGCATGAAAATTGTTTTTCCTAAAGGCGTTTCTTGAGTTTGTCTATAGTCGTCGGGAGCCAAATCTGGCGAATATTGCACAAGGAATTCGAAACTTGTGTTAGTTATGGCATCCATACCATCACAAGAAGTGTGGATAGGCGCATTGTCCCGACATTAAGCTAGCGTAATATTTGGCTGTTATTGTAGCTCCTGTTTGTAAAAAAATGAATGAGAATTACTCCTTGGGTATCCCAAAAAACGTAAGCCATTATTTTTCCGACTGAATGACGGTTGAGGCTTGAACAACATTCGAGGAGGTTGCGAACCACGATGCTTTCACTGCAGACATTGCGTTTTCGTTTCTGGATCCTAGTGGTGGACCACAGTTTCGTGCATCAATACAAATCTATCCAAAAAGTTCTGTCTGTATTCGTCAAAAGTCGTGTACAAATCACAGCTCGGCGTCGTTTTTGAGTTTCGGTCAACATTCGTGGGACCCACTGTTACGTACACAAAGGTACTTGTGCCCAAAATTAGGTGGTGCGGCGTAACTCCTGATAAGATAGCCGGGAGCTCAGTCGGATGGGCCTGTGGTTGGCTTAGAAATTTATAAATTTTAAAAAGGGCACCACGTGGTTTGTACTTGTGTCGCTTTTAACCCAAGAAAGGACCACGATAGTATAGGCACTACGGTACAATTAAAACAACATCTAGCGTTAACCTGGGAGGCTAAAAACCAAAAAGCACACAAACAACAAAAGCGTTTCTAGGAAGAGTTCTCGTTAAAACTTGAGTACGTTTCTTTTAACTCAAACGAAATTAAAATATTTAATGTAAATAACCCAATCGTAAAGTAGCCAGAGTCTACCACTGAGATTAAATAACTCTAAACACATCAAATAAGCAGCAATTGCATAATTTTTTAAAGCAGCAAAAAAGTAGGTAATTCAATGCTGCTGTCACGAGTATTGATTAAAGGCATAAAATAGAACCCCTAGAATTGAATAATATACAATCTAACCCCCCAATGTGACAAATAAGTCCCGAAACAATAATTACAAATTTTGTGACTGAAAGCCGCATTACTTACAAATACATTAACATCTAATAAATTTCTCACTACTATAACGTTTGTTATTGGGGACATAAACAAACTACGTTTATATATACAATGCGTTCAGAAAGTAACGGATAAGTTCATTATTTTCGAAATCGTTAATTTGTGGTCAAAATCCTACGACACGTCGATTTTTATTTTGATTCCGGACTTTAGGCAGTCGCACAAGTAGACAAAAACCCTTTCAAGTCTTATTTTATGTTTGTTTTCGTTCAGTTTATGTTTATTTTAATAAATGTCGTGCATTGTTTAGTATCCAGATTCTTAATTTAACTCAAACCTTGACAACACTAACACCACATTACTTTTGCAATTATGCCACATTTAATAAGTAATATCGCGCGTACTGTTTCAAATAATCCCAATAAATAGGGCACTTCTGAACTCAGGAGAAAGAGTTGCATCGATTTCCGCGAAGAACATACAGGGTTGCCATTTAAAAATATGAACTTTGACGTCATACCCGGAAAGTGCGCAGCGCCATCTACATGTGCGACACAGCATAAAGTCTGGAACCAAATAAAAATCGACGTATCTTAGGATTTTGACCACAAATTAACGATTTCAAAATAATGAATTTATCCGTTACTTTCTTAGCACACTGTATAAAGCAGGAATCACAAAACACATGTCCAAAATACAATTACATTAGTAAGTGCAAGTTTAACATGGATCACACTGTATATAGAATTAAATGAAGGTACAAGTAAACAACAAACTTCAGAGCTACATGTTTAGAAGGAAATAGCTGTTTGTAATACAGTTAGTGTTCTTAATTATAGTTAAGACACAAATGCTCAAACGAAGCAAATTTCAAGACCGGCATTTGATTGAGTAGTATGTTTACTAATTTTCACTAATTACAGAGTAACAAATAAAATTTTAGCTACGAAACCTTGTTAATTAAATCGACAAATCATCCATAACATTAAAGTTTATATCGAACATTTGTAAGTAACTGAAACAGTTTTATACCGTTATCTGTATAGCTCGTGGAACTGAAAGCGGGTAACACCTAAAGTAATTATGATGGTCGTATGTGACTGTTTCTTTCTCCAGGGCTTCGTCACGAAATAAGTAAAAATAAGACTCACCAGTAAGTTGGTTGTCAGGGATACTCAAACGTCTTACTTACTTTAACCTTGGCGTTTTAGAGAGATGAATGGATATCGGTGTCAACACCTTGAACTATCTTCGAGTCAAAGCTTTCGTGATCCACCGTGCACTACTCAATGTTGAGGAAAAGTAGTTACCAGCGTATTCACAAATCCCAGTTGCGAGAAGTATTCACGTATATGCGAAAAACCGATTTCATCATAACAGACAGAAGAACCGGAGATAAGGAAAAGAAAAACCTAAAGAAATCGCTTTCAAATAATAATTGTAGAAACATTATTCAAATAATAACCCGAAGGGTGTAATAAATTTTAAGGAGAGCTTACCTAAGGTAGAGACGAGGAAGCACGTTGCCCTTAAGGAAACTTTATAGCGGTAAATCGAAAGACTGAACTATTAAATTTAATATAATTTTAAGTATGAAATTTGGTGCGGAGTTGCCACGCCTAGTTGTTGAAAAATCGAAATCATAACTAAATAAGATATGTTGCCTAACAACTGGTATGCAAAATTCTCAAGCACCAAATAAAAACGTCACACCACCTTGCGGATAACTTTTTTACGTTCAAGTGTCCTCGAAAGGCCAGTTTCCTCTACTGCTTCCTCTGCCTTTCAGTACTAGATCATGGATTTTATGGATATTGTTTGGAGTTGTAACGGTTATTGGTGAACCACCAGCATACTCATCTTCGCAAGCTGATGTTCCTTTATTAAGAGCTATTTAATTACCGCTCCATTTTTGTACTATTGTACTTTGTTTGAAACAAACAGCTGCTGTGACAGATACACACTTGAGTTTGCGCATGTGTTGGAAGCACATATCGTTAATGAAGAAGCTGCGACGTGATATCTGTATCTCCACCAGAAGTAAATCAGGGGCGCAGCATAAGGATCAACCCTCGTACTTTATTTCTGCATACCCCAACAAATGGCGGCCACCGTTGTTCCGCTAAACTTGTTTTTCCAACCCTTATCCACCCCATCCGACCACTCATACCCACAATACCTTCTTACTCCGAGGTTGCCGCATCATCACCACACACCTACATGAACACTCCCAAACTCCAACATCTCCACAGTCCGCACTGCATCTACAAGTACACGCATACCTCAACAACCGCACACAAACCATTGCTACATTAAAATGCATAAACCTTGCATGGAAGAACGTCATGTTCAATCACAGCCCTACCTGCCTCTCTTACCACACAGTACGCAACTTAGGTTGTGGTACCATTTTGGTGATCTTTCCGTAACGCTCCAATCTGGTCCCCGTCATTACACACAACAACCCTACCACCCTCCTTTTCCTGCGTGATGAGGATATCCACGCCAACGAGATCTTTGATTTAACTGTTTTGCCGTCGGTCAATAAAGCTATACGAATCATTTCGGGGATCCACTCTTGATTACATTTTCGCACGGGAAGTTTATATGTTTCGGAGACATTACCTGCGTTAACCTTCTCAAACCATGTACCACTTCCCAACCATAGTACCACATGCACGTAGGTCAAACATACTGCTGTCGACTGTGCAACTCGAACCATCCGCTTCCCGAACTATGGTGAAGCTACTGAGGTGGTGCTCATCCCACCTACTTCTTCAAATGGCAGATGCGGTGGGAACCTCGTAGATCCCTGTCGATGATGGGAATCTACGACCCTATCCTGTTTTCGAAAAAGGCGATTCCCAAGACAGCGCACACGAAAACATCTTCAGACACAGAAACGCTCACCATCCCATCAATCCCCCTCCTACTTCCAACGAAGTCTCTTGTAATCGTATTAGGGACGCGTACGGAGGTTGCAATTTTCCAAGACAGTTAACGCTAGGGAGTTCGTCGGAAACGCTCCTTACTTAAACACTTACTGCAAAAACATAAGGTACATATATCCCCTCAATAACGGAGATAAAACTTACAGACGGATGCACGATTAACTTCAACAATTACCAATATACACGGTACAAAGCAGAATACAAACGGACACTGTGAAACCAATTAATCGTCAGAAAATGTTTCTCGTTCACGCGCTTTCAATTACATCCGCACCTGCATCTCGAATGAATTGCTGTGACGGCGGTGAACTTTCCTACCCCCACCGTTTTCTTTTCCTATTACAACTCACCCGGTCCCAATATCCTTCTGATGGTCTTATAATTTACGAATTCACCGTACTCAATTCAGTAATATTAGGTGGCCTTAATGGCCCCCACACCCAATTTAGGGACTCTACAAGTAATGACAACAGAATCAGGCTACCATCGGTTTTATTTCAGATACCGCTTTTACGAGTCACAAACTCCGAACCTATACTTTCCAACGAAATTGTTACTTCCATAATAGACCACATCCTCGTTTCTGAACCCATCGCCCATTATTTAGATCGAGTGGTTTATAGGCAATACGATCACTTCGGATCAGTTTCCACTTCTCGTCAAAACTTCATTTTATCTTCTTCCCCCAGCATCTCTGACATATATCGTAATTAAACATCTTTCTATAGACTGGGAATGTTCTCCCCACACCTAATCTTCTCTTCGAACTATCTAATATTTCGAGGGTCATAAGAGACATAACTATCGCAATTATAGAAGTAGTCAGAATCTCAATCTCACTGAAATCCATCGATACATCCCGCAAACGGCTCGCACAACTAATTGTGAAATGGATTAAAGAAACAGGAGAAATTTATCGTCAGTTCTTGTGATTAAGGAATCTGGTTCTCAAGACGGAATGTAATCACCTCAATGCCTGAATCAGGTGAGAAGCAAACAGACACCGAAGGCTCCCGGATGAAAGTCACCACCGAGTTAGCTTACCGCAATGGACACAATTTGACACTAGGTACAAGTAACTTCTAGCTTCCATCGTACTGATACCCAAACCTTTCTTAAGCTGCCACGGAAAATGGTTTAAGCAGATTCCAGCCAGGCGACTTAAAAGTCACCTAGAATTAAATAAACTCTTTCCTAACAGCCAATTCCGTCATAACTGAACGTGCACAATCCCTTGTTGAATTTGCTTACAGAGGCGACCAGATAATTAAATCGTAAGTAATGAAGTTTGGGCTTCTTTCTGGGTATTAAGCGAGCGTTTGATAGGGTCTTGTACACCTGTCTCAGTAAAAGTCAAAGTGAGGTCACCTCCTCCGATTAATTCCAACCCACGATAGCCGCGCCACAAGGGGCTGTCCAAATCCAATACACCAGCTTCGCTTTGGACATTCAGTAATGTTTTCACTTTCTTCAACCATATCTAGAAATCCTTTTCAGAAAAACTATAAACTGGTTTCCCGACATACAAACAACATTAGACAGAATACGGTACGAAGCCAGTCCATTGGGTCGAGTCAGAGATTGCCACCCAAAAACACCACAACATACCTACAAAACATACATACGCCCTTATAACCTTATACACAAATGTCAACCTTAACAAACTCTCATCCATAGCCTAGGGTGAACGCAAAATACCGTACACAAACACTACCGCTCAGATACCCTAATAACCCCACAGTACATCTCGCGAACATACAAACATTACAAAGAAACTTTGCACACAGGCTTTGGGCGACACCAGAGAAATTCCTACCACTCCTTACAACTACCGCTTTCCTCCATTTTCACGCAAACAACCCAAACTCAAATTTAAACACCTTCCCGATATCCTAACCCTATCCCTTGATGACCTCCCGGAGGAGAAAAATTCCTTGAGAATACTTTATATGTTCTCGACATCCCACCGTCTATTCAATGACGATCAACGCAAGGACGCTCGTTAAACGAGTTTGGTATAACCCCATAAATTCCGTAACCACATAACACTCACACATCTGATCTCAGTAATTACACGCTAATCACAATAACATTCAGAACATTTTAATTTTTTTAACACGAAAAATACGAAACTCATGATGTAATGAATAGAACAATATCAAAACAACGCAACACCAATAACATGAGAAAGACCAAGGGTGAAGAAGAAGAGGATTCCTTCGCAGTCCACCTAACTACATAAGCTAGAGATAAGTAATTTTCTAACATAAGTATGAGCATACTAACAAAAAAAAACTACGTGTATGTTAATGAATCTATTTTATCGCAACATCTACAAGATCTCTATCAAACGCAGTTTCATAGTTCCCAAAAATATGGACATTATTGTGAATTAATTCATTTTAATTGGGTTATGTAAAGGAGTTGACCGCTTTATAAAATAAAATCTGATTAGGTGTAAACGCTTAAAATTGTTAAAACAAATAGAATTTAATGGTTGAACATGATGTGTGTAATTAAAAATTAACTTGAACTTCAGTGACTAACAAAAACTACTAATTATGCGTTAGGGTTTAATTTGGGTAAACTGGTAAGCTATCGAAGGTTTTTCGTGATTCAAACGCGATAATCGGCTTAAGCTACAACATCTTCAAAATAAAAATTCAGAATGCTTCCAAATTAGAAAACGGTTTCCCATCGCACAATTATCAGAAGTAGACACAAAGTTTTTCTAAATCAGTCTCAAGCAAGGAGCCCGTAATTAAAATTTCTTTAATTAGTACATACAGGATTGTACTAGATTCATGTTTTACAATATCTTAAACTGCCCCCTTAGTGAAGATTACATGGAACAACCCTTCAAGTTAAAGGTTTGCTGTAAACTTTCGAAAGGCAGAACGCCAATTCTCTTTTATAGGTACTCTCCAACACCTTGTAAAAGTCACCCATTTTTATGGCGCTTATTCAAAATCAACCACCCTTAAAGGGATTTAAATGTCACAGTCTTGCCACGAAGATAATCTGAAATGAATTCACTGCAAATGAAGCTTTCAAACCTACGCCATCTTCAAAATAAAAGAAACATGTTATAACTTTACGCAATCCCCAGATTAGGTTTTCAAATTCACTCTATAGAATATCCAAAGCTAACCTAAACTTTTTGTTAACCGAACATTTTAGTGCTATCTGGCCTTGAATGGTAGGTACCATTTTCATTAAAGTGAACTTATACGTATAAACCATGAATTAAACACTTAAACTCTACTTCATTTTTAATTCCAAAACATTATTAGATCACACGCTAACCTCTTACATTAACTCTAAACATAAATTCCTTTGTACACGGAAGCCATCTGGATTAATGGACGGATTCTTCAGTGACGTACATGTGGGCATAAATCTATATCTAAAATTTGATATGAAAATCCTCTAACCACTGAGATACTTGTTTTCTGACATTACCCATAGTGCCGTATCAATTAGACCAATCTTGCAAGACGTGCGTAAATCGTTCTTTACGCAATTCCTGTGTTACCCACATGTGCATTAATGTTACTTTACTAACCAACTATTGCGGATGTCATGGTCCGGAACCAAAGGAACTTGACACTTTTAAAAAGCTCCGAAAAAGAAGTATGGCATCATCTGCAACAACATTCGAATGGATTGTTATTCAACATTGTAAAATCAGAGAGGTATTTAGTTAAAATTTGAAACGTTAGTGAGTTGAGATATTTGGTTGGCGTTTTAAATCACTGAGTGTCTTCAGCTATTATTTATCAGTCCGCACGAAGAAAAGTGTTTATATGTTTTGAAGCTATAATTTTATCTATTTGTATTTATTCTGTTGATACTAAAATATGGATAGGAAGTACAAGTAGAAAATAAGTGGAAAACCCGTTCTGGTGTCAGTATAACAAAGATGTAATATAACCGCCCGCATCACACCAAATCCCAGAATTTTGAGCTAAAACTGTGGAAAAAGTTGAAAGTAATTGTCTGTAAGAATCATATATTATAGCTGTAGGTGGATATAGACTTTGTCTACCCAGTTTTTTTATGATACATCAACTGTAAAAACGGAATTTAGCCATACTGGGCCAAAGTGGGAACTTTCCATCATAAGTGTGAAAAAATTTCGTTCAAACAGCACTTTATAGCTTTGCATGTAATATCTACCGTTACTTGTTATTATGGAATTAGATATTGTAGAATATTTTTTAAATGTAAATAATCACGTGATTTCGTGTGAAATGATTTTCCCTTAGGGCGTTGTAGCTTCCGGATATTCGTTCTAGTTGGTTTATTCTGCTTTTTTCGATATCTCACGGTATCCCTGAACAAACCTATTATCACGGTTTAAAAAGAAAGTTTGTAGCCACCCGTTTCTCACAAACGGGTGACCAATAGATGCAACTATTCATTAAAATAAAGTGAATGCAATACTAACATTTTACTATATTGAGCACCACGCAAATTTAAATAATACCAAGTAAAATTTGCAAAACTTGAATCATGATGAACTTTATACTGATTACCATTCAATATTACCTTTCACATTTGGCTACTAACTCAAAAGTCACTTATTAATTGTAGTACATGATAACCTTCCTTTATTCGAATTTAAATGAGATCGAGAATAGACAAAGTGCTCACTTTATTGACTATTGAACTAAATGAAGCTTAAAATCTCTCAGTTCACATTTCTAATTTTTTTAAGGAACTACCAAATTTTTTCTCTCTCGTTACTATACTAAAATTTTTTGTTATTAGCAAATTCTGAAATCTTTAATTGTTTATTTTACTCTTATTAATAAAAGATATAAATAACAAAATTAACTAAAAAGAAAGCTCATTACCCATCAAAACAATTAAATAAAATTAAACATGGATATATATCATTTTTAATACGTTTAAATGCTGGCACATATAATTGACAATCTAATGAAAAATCCATTTTTATAAGGTTAATACACTCACTATTATGTACTGACAATGACTTAGTTCAAGCGGACTCCTGGTTAATAAAACCCAAGATATCAATGTCGATCGTCCTTTTCATACCTTCATTTAAAATTGGTTACATGATTTTACCTATTTTTCATATTTAATACTTTATGTCCTTTTGATATAATTACCGTTGTTATTGATATAAAAAATGAATGAGCCTTTTTGAGTTTTTGTTCAGTTCGATGCATTTCCATAGATTTTCATTATACGTATTCCATAAAAAACGTACTCGTAACGCTACCTTCAAATGGTCTTTGTCATTACTATTATGTCCGTCAATAGTATGCAGAATAACAGCTATTTTGGTTAGTCACTTTACATCTAATTGTCTGAAAGATTAACTCTTTTTCCTTGCTCTTACATTTTATTTCAGACTTATTTCGATCGATTTTTACTTAAAATGAAGGTAATTTCATATTAAGCACTGTAAGCTATTCTGTATTAAAAGAGATAACTATTAATATATGTATATGTACATATAATTCCTAATTGTTATTGAATATTTTCAATTTTGCAATAGTGGAAGGTGTTTTAAAACGAAAACAACATTAGTGAGTGAATAATGCAGTTATAACATAATAACTATTACAATATACTTGTATTGAAATTATTTACACGTTTCGAATTATAATTTCGTAAATCTAAGAAATTAGGAAGTAAATTAGAATGATGGACCTAAGGTTCTTGTAGAAAAGGTATATAAATAAGAAACTAATTGTATCACTGTGTAAAGATACAAAGGTTTAGGTACAAAACAGAGGTATATTAATGTTCACAGTTGATATAGAAACTAATTTCTCACAAAAAAGCAACCTATGAAAACTATTCGTCTCGTAATGCGGGTTAAATTTGGGGCTAATGGACAAAGTTGTGTTTGAAAGTCAATACCAACTAACGTTTTACTTGGAGCTAACAACAATGTGTAAGTTCTTGAAAACACGTTTTCGGGTACAATATATACCTACCCTAATTACATTACTTTAATGGAAATGAGGTAAAGAAATACGAATTTCCACTCAACTTTATAGAGTTTCCGTGTACAGAAGAGTGTGTTCCTGGCATTCAAATTAAAAACAATATTTAATAAAAATATCGTTTAATATGTGCAATTATCTCTGTAGTCTTTGCAAGAGATGGTTGGCTTAGAGAAATTACTTGACTTTCGATTATATTTCATTATTATACTTCATTTGCATAAAAGTAACCGTATACGTATTGTGTATTAAAGCAGCCTTAAACAGTTGCTCCTCATACTTGCGTTGTAATTTTATTTTTAATTAAGCTTATGTTACTTCAAACCACGTTTATGAAAAGTAAGTTACTATTAATTCCAAATTACTATACAACATTACTATAAAAAATTATGCTTTCATGAAAGTTAGAGCACTAGTAATTAGTAAGTTTGATACCAAAAAGTACTTGATATATCTGGTTTAGACTTAATCTAAGAAAAAGACGGTTCACAGAAAAAACACAATTAAATATCTTAAAATGAAATATTGAGGTTTATCAGCATTATAAGAGTTACCAGCGGACAAATAATCAGTATGTATCCCATTTTACTAAATAAAACCGTTAATATGTTTTTGCAAATCAGAGTCCCCGCCGATTATCACCATCCACGATAAATAGATCACAGGTGCTGACGTCAGAAATAAACTTATACCAATCCACGTGAAGGCCATCGCAGAGGAGTTAATCTCGGGGCATTTGTCACTTTCGACACCCTTCCTGGCATACCCAAAGAGCTTGTACCACCTCCTTGGCTAGTGCTACCTTTTATATTCTTTGTTGCACTCGGTTTGCTTCTCAGGTCTGAATTAAAGACTGGCACTACTTTGTGAATAAACTTGTGAATAAATCTCAACACCTTATAACAAATTTATTCTGTTATAATAATATAAAATAAAACAAACTCTAAAAAGGAAATAATATATAAACATAATTAAATACCGGATTAAATAAATAAACTGGAAACTAAATGATTCTGGTGGCTCCTGATGGTCAAACAACTATGGTACGCCGTTGTCTTGCGGATGGCTCTCTATGGATAGTACTGTAAATATATAATCAAACAGCTGTTTTAGTAATACGGGAAACTTTCATTACTAAAATGGTTAATTATAACGAACAGGTGATATCAGTATAATTAAATATATGTAATGTGAAGTCTGGCTTACAAACATTTGTAATTAGGTATAAAAGTTTATGTACTGTTAATAACCAGCTGTTGGGCATTAATTGTTTATTTCAATTAAATGAATTGAACTCAGGGCAGGAAGTATTAATAAGTAATAATTATTAATAAATTTCTTATGAATAAAAGCAAAACAGGATACTGAAATTCTATATATACGTCAGGACTTCACGTATACATGTCAGGATTGTTTATAATTAAACCGGGTAATTAGTGAGATTCTCTAGAATACTGATAGTAGGGTAAATATAGACATATTAACAGGATACTCTGAGTGATACTTGGGGAACTGTAATAGGGTCTTCGGAGTCGAAACTGCCAGCAACGTTTAGCGGGTTAATATCGTTAAGGGAGGTTTCTCTCAAGTAGAAGTAGCTAATTATTCAGGGCATAACCTCCGTAAAAATAAGTACTTCTTACCCTTGTCACTTTCATGCACCTTTCTCGGGGCTTTTAACCACCAAGAATATTATACATAAAAGTATGCTTAGGTGAATAAACACGGGATGCTCGTCAGGTCAATAATATGGGTAAGGGATAAGGGACACTGCTCAAGATTACTAGTCTGGAAGTACTGGTCGGGCTAGTCTGGTTGCTGGACAGATTAATACTACAGGTGTAGGGCTGCGGGACGGGATAACTCTACAAGTATAGGGTAAAATACATTATTATAGGAAGTGGGTGAAGGGAAGGTAAGGTGAGAAGTGTAAGAGCAGCAGGTAGAATAGCAATAAGTAATGTGGACGATCTAGTATTTGTAGGTAAATTGGATGGAGTGGAAAGGATATTATTTATTAACAATGATAAAACAGTTGTGGAAGGAATAGCAAATAAGTTTTGATAGGGATTATTTACTAAGATAGGAAACCTTATAGTAAGGATTTGCTGGATCATTGCAAGCTTCTAAGACATTAAAGGTTCATCTGATCGTCCTTCCCCTACTCCGTTTAACATACTTCACGTTAGTAAATACAGACCACCCCTCAATATTAAAGACATCTCCCTTAAAATATACAGTACGTAACTCTAAAACAGTTATCTAAACGCTTCTGTATTAAGCAGTGCTGTATTCAGAAAATTTGAAATAAACATTCATCCTTTTATGTGTTGCCTATAATTAAACTAGCACTTTTGTTCTTCCATTCGCGTTGTTAATAGTATTCCATCGAAACCTGCGAGATCTGCGAGTATCCGTTTCCTCATCTGATTCTAATCCTGATCCAGTACTTCGTTATTTTGTTAATTTGAAGTTTCAGTTTTCAAATGGTTATATGTTCTGAGTTGCACAGCTTAAAATTAAATGCCCAGTAAGTAAGGTGGGAAAGTAAATATATTAAGTGCAAATCTTCGACTTAAAGAAAACAGCTGCAGTAAAGTAAATAATTGAACTCGAATATGTTAGAATTTGCACATTTAATATTGGCCACAACGAAGTATCAAACGTTTTTTGGCGTAGGGTAGACTATTTAATTAGATTTACAAAGCCAGTCCCAGAAAATACCTTACTTTTGCGTAATGGTCATAAGAGTTGTAAGCGTCTCTATGATGCTTTCCAGTTCATTGCACGCATCGCTTTCAGAGACCCGACATCGTTTGCTACCAAACTAGTTCCAATCAACATTTACAAGTTGCTTAAAAATTTTGGCGAAGTATTCCATAGATCCTCAATACTCTTAACAGTTAAAGCATCTCCAACAAGAATAACAGTCAGATCAGTTGATCGCCCTATTTCTACAGTTCTCGCTTTTATAGCGTGGCGTTTCGAAAGCGGACTCTGCGGACTGTTTTCGCACTTGAGTCGAATTCATGTATTATGATTTTTCCCCAGCACTTGACTAGTCTCAGATTCGAAGTTGGTACCTTTAACAGGTAAGTCTGACACCTTTACCGCTGACCCACTGAGTAACCCAGTATATATTTTTTTAGATATATATATATATATATATATATATATATATATATATATATATATTACAAGTAATTTAACACACTTCGTTTGAGATACAATGAGATTTAGGTAGAAATTTTGGTGCAGGGTCTAAACGGACTGATAATTTTAAAATTCCACTATTATAGTCAAAGTAATTTATTTCGTCTTCAAGACTAAGTTTAAAATTTACTGAGGTCAAATACATCAATTTTTTTTATAAAAGTCTAAACTTACAATTTTAATGAAAAGTGTGTATATGAGCAGATGTAATACGGAACATATGTGTATTGTGTGAACCAAATAATAATAATATGTAAAAATGAATCCTAATATGATATGCCAAACTAATTTAAGTTACAGTAAATTATCAATTAGAAAATGATAGAAGTACTAACTTCGATTAAAGTTATGCCTAAGACTAAAGGAATGGAAAATTTAAAATCTGTTTAGTAAATAATTATCTATTGTACTCATATTGCTAATGTATATTGTTTATTGAATATTTATTATTATTTGTATGGCATATTTCCAGGAACAGACGTTTCGTAAGGTTCCTTTCTTTTGCTAAAATTTTCGGATTATCAAAGTCGAAAGGGTGATTATTCTCCATAGATTGAGCTGCTAATTGACATCAAATCCTACACTGATCTGCCTGATGCTCATTTGTGCATTTTCTTAAATTTTTGGTAGGACTTGGTAGCTCACCATCCTCATTTACACGACCACCAAGAAGTTCTTTACTACACTACCATTTACTTCGTACCTTTCTGCCAGTTTGCGCAAAGAATCGGTTCCCGGAATTCTTGCATTGGGGTATTTTTCACGATAAATTCGACTTGATAGCAAATTATTTCTTTCAGCCTCACCAATGCAATACATCATGTTTATTAACTCTTTGCGGGTGAAGTTCATGATTAGAAAAACTTCAGAAACAAAGTGCTCAATGTAGGAAAGGCAAATATGTCAAATTTATTGATAGCAAACTACTTAAATTATCTTTATGAATAAATAGCAAGTAAAGATAAGCATTCTTTACACATTCCGTGTTGATCACGCACATGGTGCGCGATGGATAT